>JARFJB010000125.1:1087500-1250000 GCA_036346205.1 Vesta saturnalis | reverse complement strand
GTAGAAGCGATTGCAGTTGATTAGATAATTTCGACCAGGATGTTTCTGAGGCTTTCGGGCTGACGCACCAACATCTGTACCTGTACACGGCAGGTTTAGCTTCGCCCGTGCCACGTAGTCCTGGATCAATGTTCTCTCCAGACCTACCTAAGTGCGGCACAACCTCCTAAGGGCCCAACGCCAAATGCTGGACACAGCCTGTCGACACCCTAGTACATTCCTTTGTCCTCGTGTCGATCAGGCTCCCCGAGTTACTTTTGACGAATTACGGTCGTGTACAATCTCCTATATACTACTCCACATCAAACACCAACGGATATCCACCTTTAAACACCTTACGTGCAATTGGGTATTTACCCGAAACAAGAAAACTGGCATGTTGTGGGTGACCGTAAACACGCTTGTACCTATGCGCTGAGGTCCAGAGGGACGTGCTTGTGTGCGCCACCACATCAAATCCTGAACCGTATCTAGCAACTTCCAGATATCGGTTGGGTTTCCCACACCACGTTTGACTGGCGACCGACCAAACCTCTTCAAATAATTCTCTATCACATGCCTCTTTGATGCCTGGAGAGCTAGTTACGGCCTGTCTAGTCTGTGGTGAGGAAGAGACGCTACAGCCATTGACTATGACGTAAATCAGCGAAATATTTTTCCGGCAGCCATGTGGTGTCAATGAAAATGAATATATTGTTATTTTAATTATTGCTCAGTTTGACTATATTTTATATGGAAAATTTTGAAACATCAGTGTACTTTAAAAACTTTTAGTTTGGTATAGATATGTAAATGACACATTTGTTATTTGGAGACATGGGGAAGAAGAACTACATGAATTTTTAATTTTAAATATCTTATCCTAGCATCATTTCTTGGCATACTGATATTGAAAACCAATAATTCACTATCTTTTAAGGTTTACAGAAAGCAGACACACACTGATAGATACCTTCAAAAATGATCCAACCACCATCCACGTCTGTTGCACGTCCAAACCGCACTACGCGTCGTGCATGCTTACCGAAATAAGCGGTTGCTAATCCAACTACAGTGGAAATTGGCGTGGTCGATATAAGGAGAAAATGATTGAAAAGTAGTTTCAAATTAACCTACAACCCACAAAGCACAATCCGGGAAAAAATGTCTCTAGGCACCACCACAATCTTAAATTTTGTTAAAATAAATAGGCTTAGGCGGGGTGATAAATTAATTATATCTGGCTGTCAAAGACAGAATTACATCCTACTCAGTAAAAGCATTCACCATTCAAATTCGATCACATTTCAAAATAAATTGATCCAAAAGCTTAGGAAAATTCTGAAATACACGGGTCGTCGTAAACTTATTGAACACACCCTGTACAAGTGAAAATTTCCAATTTAGAAAATTCTAAATAAAATAAACGAAATCGGTTTAACAATCTCAAAAAAAAAGTTGATTAATTGCTGAATAATTCAAACATAGAGTGGTTAGTGCTTGTATCATCAATAAGATCGTTATGTTTCATTAATACTTTATCTTTAAAATCGTATTTAGATATTCATTAATAGGTTTAAACTGTAATACTTCAAAACTGTAATTTATGCTGAATAAAAATAATAAGTGCTTTGTTAGTATTAATATTTCAAACACAAATAAACGACAAAATAAATTAAACATTGGATGTATATTGACAAATTCGCATATATATATATATATATATATATATATATATATATATACAACGGTGTGGTGTAAAGAAAACACCATACATATCGATACGTTAAGACTAAAATTCCCCAATTCCTAACACTAAAAACAACAAAATAACTAAAGTTCGATTACCTTTTTTTATTTGAATGAGCTGTAATTAACACAACAATAACCCGAAAAAAATGTACTTAAAAGATAATCGTACTTGCCTTGGTGCAATAAAATTTAAACTAATTCTTACGTATTACAGTAATTAATCCTTTTTCGGTGCGGTGGTTGTAGTCCATATGATCTGCCCGGTAATCCTTTTTAAATTCTTAGATTCACTATGCACAAAACACAAGATGTAGTCGTATTCACCCTACGCACTCGGCTGTATTACGCACTAATGCAGTGTCTATGGTTTATTCACTCACATACCGGGCATAGGGACTCTTTAGCCTAACATCACATCACCTTATACTGTGATGTTTGCCCTTCAAAACTTTTACCACAATGAAAATTGGTTACCACCATATACATATTAAAGTTCTTATTTGCTCTTATGCAATAAATTTGGTATTGCCAACGATTGTACACATTCAATGTCAATGATGATTCACCAATAACTTAACTAAATTTTACAAACTTTTATTTAGGTCACGTAAATGGTTACATTCAGTTTTCTTTATAACAATATTAGGTCACGGGTCCCACAATTAAACACTAATAACAAAATATTTGCTGTTTTAACTTCTAATCTCCCTAAGCACTTTTTATTTCTTGAAGAAAATCACTAATGTTTTCCTTCAACTCACAATATATTAATTTGTTTATTTGTGAATATCTATACGATTTATCCCCTTATGGGTTAATGCACTCGCTATACATGCTCTGCTAAAGTATAATTTTCACAAATAAACCCCACACTAACCATTCTAATGGTTAAGCAACGCGCGCGGCCCTTACTCAAGCTCTGCTCGAGCAATCTAAAACCTCTAACCAACTAACTAACTAACTGACCAACCCCTCAAATTTGACACTCGCTTATATACCTTCTGCCCGCCATATCGCCAATACAAATCAAAATTCACATATCCCATTGAGTATTTCATGCGTTTCTTTGCCGCGTCGAAGGTTCCAACGCGGAAGAAGACGCGTACGATGCGAAATAAACGTAGCAATCTTGAATTACTTTGTAAATTCACTAAATTATAAGTTGCAATTTCATTCACACTATAGATTAACCAGATTATCACTCTGCAAATTTCACATGTGCGCGAATTCTATTTCCGCACAATTTAACGAACTCCACACATTCTATCACTTCATTCTTGAACATGCATCTATTTAACATTATTGCAGCATATTACAAAATTTCTACAAACAAAAATATGCATCCATATTCGTTACTGTACATTAATTAGATATCAATACATCATAAACTCACCCACTCATACGTCTACAACTATTTCATTTAGTACAAATTCCTTTATACACAGTAGCAAAAAGACCAGTAATTTTACCAGTGCCGTATCATTCAAAATTTACTCAAAACATTATTTCTCAACCAAATTTAACGCTTTCAACACGAAAATCTTTCTACAGTATTCAAATATTCCTTCACACGATAACCAATGCCTCACTAAATTCCAGTGGCATATCAATTACACCAACTTGCATTACGCATACACAAGAAAAAATCTTTTCATGCAAACGCACTTCAGCTACACGCAAAACACGTTACATACGTTATCAAAATACTACACATATACGGTGCATCAAAATAACCTTACAAGTCAAAAATTATAAATCTTTAGTGAGTCGAGATAAACGAATTTGTGATCCTGAATTTTTGAAAGATGAATGTAAATACTTAATAAAATCACTACAAGCAAGTGGATATGCACTTAAAGGTATTAATAATGTTATTACACCTAATAGACGTAATCACAAAGAAGAACTAGTGCATACTATTTCTACTGCTTTTCTTCCTAATTAATGTTACAGATATAATTAAAAAATCCTAATTAACATAATTAAGAATTAAAGAACATTTAAGGTCACCTAATGATGTTTGAATCCCATTTTCATCTGCCTGTTCTGTTCTTGTGAAAACGCACACATTGGAACCACAAAACGTAGCTTTGATACAAGACGTAAAGAACATGAGATTATGTAAATTAGGTCAACCAGAGAAATCTGCGGTAGCTGAGCATGCTTTAAATAGTATAAATCGTGACATTCAACTTGATAATATGGAAATATTGTGAAGACAAACACATTATGTTCTTATACGTTTTTGTTATGAACGAATAAGTTCAAAGGTAAATATGTAATTAAAAATTATTATTAATTTTATTAAATACATAAATAAAAAGGTTACCTCGAGTAGAATTTGAACCTACGACCTGTACTTTGCTAGAGTACCGCGCTAACCAACTGCGCCATCAAGGTTCAAGCCCCAATCGATGTAAACTTTGTCTTATTTATAATATATATTTAGAATTTACATCAGTTCTACATACATAAAGACAAAGTTTACCTCGACTGGGGCTTGAACCTTGATAGCGCAGTTGGTTAGCTGGGTACTCTACCAAGGTACAGGTCGTAAGCTCAAATCCTACTCGAGGAACACTTTTTATTTATGTATTTAATAAAATTAATAATAATTTTTAAATACATTATTATGTTCGTTTATGACATATAGCAAATAGGTTTTCGCATATTAATTTAAAAAAGGTTTTATTTTTAACCTTTGGTATGTCTTGATCTGTTTGTTGTGTTTTTTCCTAGACCTTGAAGTAAATTCTTCATCAATTACAAGTGAAGTCATCAGAGAACTATAATAATTTAACATATGTAATTTCAATGTAAAATAACAATTGCAATTACTAACAAAAAACTATTTCTTTGTTAGATTTGACCAGATCTTTAATTAGTATGTGAAGTTTCTATTTGTGATTATTTTTATCAATTTCAAATTAATGTTTATAACAGGTTTACATTTACATCATAATTTGATTAAATTTTGTAAAATTGCCTCTTTGATAATAACTTATTTCACTGTTGTCCTTCGACCGTTGGAGGGTACTCTGACACTTATTTGCAAAAATAATGGCATAACACTTCAACAATTAAATTTTAATAGCAACAATGAAGGGCAGTGATTAAAAAAAAAACATTAAATTTTTAGATGTTCAAATTGTTGTCCTTGTACTTGAATACATTTTTCAATTCTTCTTCTTAAGGATCGACGGCATCTTTGAAATATTCCTGGGTTATTACGGAATTTATCTGCGGAAGAATTGAAAAATGTATTCAAGTACAAGGACAACACTTTGAACATCTTCTAAAAATTTAATGTTTTTTTTTTAATCACAGCCCTTCATTAAAATTTAACTGTAGAAGTATTATGTCATTGTTTCTGCAAATAAGTTACATTGGCGCTTTTGGATAATTTGCATGCATCGGAAACATTTTTCTCGTAAACCGTTGGTCCTAGCGACTTCAACAAGGTATACCTTCCTGACGCAGAAAAGATGGGAAAACAAATTTTTCCAGTCGAAAAGGACATACAGTTGGGCAAAAAATTACCGATTCAAACAAGGTGGAAACCTGTATGTGCCCCTCTATCAGTAAAAAATAACTAAGATCATATTTGAATTCTGCGTGGTAAAAAGCCCCTGTATACAAAATTTCGTCCGCTTATTACATCATTGTAGTAAGATATTAAGAAAAAAACAAAAAAATAATTAAACTTCAACACCCTGTATCTTTTAAACGAAGGCGTTGCGGACCTACGTTCAAAGGAACTTTTTTCTTATTTTGGTGTTCACTATCACGTGGCACTATGCATGGCACTCTTTTCTATGTCATATATATATATATATATATATATATATATATATATATATATATTGAGATGTTTAGATAAGAGTAAGACAGGGATCGGATAGTTTTAACTAGTAATTTCTTTAAAAAAGGGGTGATATAAAGCATAATACATGTCCGAGGGATGTAATTGATGTAATTTGGTTCACGATGATTAGAAAGTGGATTTGTTTTGGTTGAAACAGTCTCAAATTTATACATTTTGGTTTTATCATAAAAAGCATTGTGCTACTAACAAGAATGTCAGGAATGTTAAATAAACTTATTTCCGTAAATTCAATTCATTACTTTAGTTTATTTCAATAAATTTCAGTTTTTCGAAAATATTTTGGCATGTGAATATTTTACAGGTGTTTAACACAAAGTGTAAAGTTAGATTTATATTAGGAATTTTGTATAAGTAGTTTAGAATGCAGGAAATATGGTAAAATTTAAGAAAGGGTTATAATACGAACTTAATATGATCAATTCTCACATAGTTATGAAAGCGAATGTGTGACAAACATAGTGATGCATTTGAAATATTAAGAACAGTGTATAGTACATATTTACACAAAGATATTTACATGCAGATACATTTTTATAGTAGAATTTTAGAAAAGTGTGTTAAACGATATGACTTCTTAAAGTGACATAAAAATTATACAATGCAAGCGAGATGAACAATAAATACAATAAAGACAGTTATTACAAGTTATTTGGATAACATTTTGAGTTACTTGGACGTTTTTAAACGCAAATTATTTATAATTTTAGAATTAAGTTTGGTTATGTTTTAAATTTAATGTTTTTTCACAAATTTATAGTTTTTAGATTAAGTTAGGCATAAATTGGATTGTTAAAGTGAATAATAGGAGGTTTTCCTCATTTTTACATAATAATTTAATTTGTACATAGCATTTCAACGCAAAATTTATGAAATGGGGTTGATTATATGGTAAATATAAAATTCCTTTAAATTTAAGATTTCGGACATTTAATGTGTGTTTTACAATGCAAAATTTAGTCAGGATTACATATTTGTAGTTAATTTAAGTGTAGTTTGTAAGATTAGTTAGATATAAGCAATTTTAAGTTAGAATAGGTCATTTTGCATAATATTTAAAAGATGTTGGGTATCTATTTATGCACAATTTAACACAGATTTCATTTCTGTTATTAAAATTTAAATCTTTAGCTGTATAAGAAAGATATTGCTAAATTTCTGGTTTAGTTAAGTTTTCAAATTATTTTCGACCAATCAGAAACATAGTTACATTATTTGAATTGCATAAAAAAAGTTGAAGATGTGGTAACCAACAAAAGGGTATAAAAGGAATTGCCCTTGATCAGAATCGCTCTCTATAATTTGCGAGTTGTTTGAAAAGGTTAAAATAGTGTAGTGTTTTTTGTGCATCAAGTAAGTTTATATAACCTAAATAATTATCGGGAAAATTAAAAAATAAACGGAGAGACGAGAAAATATAAGCGCAATTGTTTTTAAACCGACAATCGTTTAAAATTAAAGTTAGGTTACCGATACCTGTACACATTCGTAAAGTTCATTACGAATAATTTTTTTACTTGTGACGATTTATGCTTAACGTTTTAAAGTTTCGTTTGTTAAAGTTGAATACTGGTTACGTTTTGCCAAAATAAAATAGTAATCATTTTTCGTCAATTGAGTTTTATTTTCTGCTGCGATCCTTTAAATAATTTATATTCGAGCCGGAGCCTAAAAATAAAGTGACATTAACTTAAAGTCTTTATAATCACTAAATATTATTTAAACGACAAAATTGAAAAGCAGTAATACAATAAAATAATTTCATCGATTAAACATTTGTGGTTGAGCGAAGCCGTAAAGCATTAGGTATTTGCATTTACCGAAGAAAAGTGACCAACAACGAGGACCAGTTTGTAGCTAGTGGGTGAATGGTAGCGGTGAACATCGTATACCAGAATTTCGATCATTATTGGGAAGTGCCTGCATCTACATATGGAACCATCTGTATGAAGACATCTGTTTGCAGTTTGGAATATGCACATGTGAGTTACTTTTTGATTATAACCCTGTCTATCGTGTTCTTATTTGTGTTGATTTCCTGCAATTATTATTTGTTATATATATAGGTGTAAATGTTTATATAATACTTGTGTAAACACCTGCAAAATAAGCAGAAATTTAGTTCATTTCAAAATTTTAACTTTCAATTATCCAGTTATAATTAAAATCTTAATTCAACAAGTCACTATATAACAAATCTGACATTTTTTTGACAATTGTATTCAGTAAGGTTATAACGCATGCGTTAAAGTATAAATTTTGTTCAGATACATTTTACATATACGATATTTTCTATAAAGTTCAATCCACACATGATATATTCGAACCAATAGTAATTTCCCACTAAACCTGAACCCTATCCTCTATTGAGATAATTATTAATTATATTAACCATTATTAATTCTTTACATCACAATATATATATATATATATATATATATATATATATATATAATATGCTAATTGATGTTTTTCCAGCCTAGCACTAATTAGTCTGTTTGACCTATGTACGTTCGATCACAGTCTTCACATGGAATATCGTACCTTCGTTGCTTTCTAGGTTAATTTTGTATTATAGGTATTGAAATATTGTTCCAATCTTTGCTTAAATATCGTTTTCATGTCGATTTTGGGAGAAGTCCAGAGGCGAAGAGAGGAGGCGTTATTAGGAGCAATTTTTGTCAAACATTTTTGAAACAGCTGCACATTTCAAAGATATAGAAATATCAACATATAGTCCTTAAACATACCCATTAATTACGATCTATACCATTTTTTGATACGACGCGTCGTATCAAAAAATGGCATAGAACATAATTAATCGCGTCGCGACGCGTAATTTAGGAGCAAAGAAATTGATGAGGTACAATTTAAGTGTAGGTTCAAATTTTTTCAATAACTGAACAACGATCAACTGTAGAATAAAGTTTAAATGTATTTTTAGAGAAAATTTTATTTTACGTAACTTTATACAGTCTCTTAATTCAAAGCCGATTTCGAATTTTTTTTTAGTTAGTATCTACGTCTATTAACCTTTATCTTACATGAAGGTTGAAACGGTCATCCGACATGGATTATTGTTTTGTTTTTACAATCTAGCATATTTTCGTTATGAACCTATTAAAAAAGAGGTTGCATAAAAAATTATTAGTAAAATTATTGCATTCCTTTTAATTTTCACTGTGTAGTTTGGAAGGTCCTCCGTTGTTCCACATCAGATATTTTACGAAGCTACGCACCATGCAGAATTCGAAATTGTTTTCATTGTCTATTGGCTACTAATAAATGTAAATATTTGTGAAATTACCAGCTTTTAAAGGTCACTGTCAGCTTATAAAGGGCAACATTTGTGATTAAGATCCTTTGTAGTATATGCATTTATTAATATGCCATCTTTGTATTTGACCTTGAGATGACGTTCAGGGATCAGATTTAATAGTGTCCAAGGTCACATTGCCAGGTAAATATAAAATTAGAAACTGGTCATGTTTCGGTGTCTCGAATTACTGAACTTAATCTGTTCGTCAGGTAACTTTTTAATCGCTTAGATCATATTCGAACGCAAAATTTCTAGGTTAAACGTACAGAGCCCCACTCGAAAAATAGACTTTATCTTCTAATGATGTTGAAATTTTTTTCAGGGTGTCTATTAACCTCTATCTGATATAAATTATTGTTGTTTCCACAATGTTGCCTGCTTTCATAATGAACGTATTAAAAAATCCTAACAAAATACTATTATTAAAATTATTTCATTTCTTTTAAATTTCCACTTTTTAGGTTGGAGGGTCGTGTGTTGGCCTCTGGAAGTAATAATAAAATCCAAAAATAAATCTCTAAGATGGCATTTGAGCTTTGAATGGGCAAAACTGCCTTATGATTCTCGAAATCGCTAAAGCGTATGAAACAGATAAACAAACGTAAAATAGCATCAGAGTTGTCAAATCCTTATTAATCTTCTAAATTGAGTTGAACGCATATTCAAAATTGAGAAATTATCGGAATAAGCAAAAAAAACCAACGTTCTTAATTCACTAAGTAACCAAATTGAGTGTTTTATTCTTCAAATTACAGATAAGATGCACTGATGTTCAGTTTGTACTGCCAAAATTTAAATAAAATAAATAGCAAAAAAAATGTTACATAATCACCACGTATACGACAAAATTTTATATCCGAGCTAAGCCCGTTGAAAAAGATTATTTATGCCATAGTTGGTATTTTAAATTATAATCCAATAATTAATTGGTTATGTGTAATTTTTGGCATTTAATTAGGAAAAATGTGTTTTTTCAGTTATTGCACAAAGTGAAATTGTCAAAAGTAAATTCAAAGTTCTAATTTTACCGATAGATGGTGTCAGGGTATTTTGAACACCCTGTATACGTAGTGGGTAATTTTGTTTGTAATTCTAGCGATTTACCGTCAAATTTTTGTTGTCAAGTTGAGTTTTATGAATAAATTTGTTTAACGCGTGTAGCGACCTTTAGGAAAGGTGTATGGCGAGCTTTAGTTTTTTTGTTTGTGAATTATTATTCCGTAATTTAGGTTGTTTTCCTTATTATTCCCCGTTGATTGAATGTTGAGTAACGTATTATTTGTAAATAGTTGTATATAAGTGTAAATAAGGTTTATTTCGTTTGATTTCTGTAAAATATAATAGACAGTTTTGTAAAATTAAGTAACTTATAGAAAGAGTGTAGATTTAGGTGTATATGATGTCATGTTGGCGACAGGAAGACGAGTATTTATAGTGGTTCAGATTAATAGTGAGTATGTTGGTTTTAAGTCATAGAGGAAGAATGTGGGACTAATTGCTTGTACTTAAATGAAAATATAGAGATATTTTTTACGATGATTATGCTGACGTTTGAGATTTTGGAAATTACCGAGTCCTTACGGACGAAAACAAATTTGTGTGTTGAGGTACCATATCTTCCCCTTCCGTTTTTTTAATTGGTGAAACTAAATTAGATGAGATTTTTTTTTGAGTGGTGGGATTCAAAATCCAAGATGGATTTTTGGTAATAATTTGGATGATTCTGAAACTGATCGCGCTCTCGAGTAGTACGGTGACGTTGGTTGTTACGTTTTAAGGGGTGGTTTAGAACGTTGATGTATTGGACCTTTCGGTGTTTAACGAACGAACTTTTTGTGCAGTAAGGGTAGTTAGCTACTTCTGAAGAAGACCTGTATACGGGTTTTTGTTAAAACTGTTCAATCACCAAAGGATTATACCTAGTGCCGATTTCGATTTTACGTAAAGTTACCTAGAGATCATCGTCGTGTTATATTAGTGCTTCGGTGAACTCATTGGTTTTTCTCGCTTTTGCGGATTTTTTTTTAAATTAACGTTCTTGAAGTGCCACTTATTTGCCGTACAAGGCGTGTTGAAATATAAAGAAACTTTCGCAATATATTAAAATTATAGTTATTTAAACAAGTTATTAACCTTTTGGATTGTTAGTGGAAATAAAACTATTTAAAAGATAAAAGTTAACAAGCAAGTTGAGCGCACAAATCATTATTTTAAAACAAGTTTTTAATTTATGCAGTAACATTTTAACGAGATTCAATCAAGGAATCGTTTGTGTATAAAAGAACAATAGTCAACATTTCATTAATCATTTGTCAGAGCAGGGAGATTTCATTTCCGTTATAGCAGTAACCGATCACCTGGTTCGCTTTCATTTGTTGTAACACAGGAGAGGTGTAATTCTAGACCTTAAGGTAATATAATATTGTGTTTTCTTATTGAATATTTTCAAGATTTTTTGTTTCGAACTATTTTTTTTTTGTGTTAACGAAGCATTGAAAGCGGTGTCGTATTTTTTGTTAAATTAAGTTGTTGTTTTAAATTTATTTAGTGTAATTAATTATAGTTCTGACGCTCCGCCTTCACACTTAGTTATTTATTTTAGTATTAAAGGGCAATTGACCCTATTGTAGTGTGGGTAATTAATCCACGGTATACACATATTTATAGATTAAACAATTTAGAACGGCGTTACGCAGAATTCTGATCAGACCTCACGTCGCCCATTAAGCATCTGTTTTTTTTGTTTATACGCATTATCGTATGTTTACATTTATAATATTTTCTTTATTTTTTTATTTTATTATAGCTTTGTTAGGTTTTCTAAATTTGTTTTAATTCTGTGAAAACCCTTTTGTGTTACATAAAAGTTTTTTTTTGCAAATTGCAAGTTTACCCGGTAATTTAGAAACGTAAATTTTTAACGTAACGAAGTGACAGTTTTTTTTTTTATTATTGAGTAGTAACGTTATTGATATTTAGTGTTTGATTTGATTTTTTTGTTGAGTATTAATTCATTTAGAGTGCATTCTATAGCTTATTTTTTTTGTTTTGTTTTGATTATTATTTAATGCCTAATTATTTACACTGAGGTGTAGTAACGTAACGTTATTGAGTGATTACCACGCTTTTATTTGACAAGCTTGTAGTGCTATTTTGAAGCCCTATTTCAGGTGGTTTGCTGAGTTGCTGTCCAGCACACCTGGGATTGATTGCGGATGGGTAAGCGTATGTTTTTTGTATGTTTAGACACGCTATGTACTCGTAATTTTGGCACGACGTCCCTTATTTTGACTACTAAATATTCTGGCGCCCAAAAACCGACTGATTTCGTCTTCATCCCCTATTTTGACTTACGTACGATTTACTATTCTGGTTGTGCAAAATTTTTCAACATCTGACCCACACCCAAAACGCTGACTAGTCGGGGCAAAAAGGCCAATTTATCTGTAATCCCGTTCTACCACCCGTTTATACCGTTACAATGGTGATAATGGTAGTTATGAATAATATTATTTGAGGTAGAATGATTATGAGATTAGTTAAATTTCAAGTATATAAATATGAACAGTGGCGCAACATACGGTTTTACATAAGGTGGAATTGTTATGCATATCTGGAGAACCATAAACTATAAAAATATGAGAACGTTGCCTAAATCTTTACCGACCTCACCTACCTTTGGAAAATAATTTCTACTTTGTAGCACTTCCGGTTATACGGGAAATAGCTACCAACTTCGTTATTTTATATGGAAATTTTTGCCATTTTCGGATTAATTTTAAGGCCACTTTATGCAAATTGTCTAAACTTTACCTTTTCCGAAAAATTGGGAAATGCTGGTACAGCTGCAGATTTCCACGAAAATCGGTGCTGCACCTACACCTATGCGAATTCCTGAATAGTACTTTAAAGGTTCCAAAAAGAGCATAAAATGGTATGTTTTAATTCTAGAAAAGTCTTTCGCCCCCAAAATTCGCCTCTGAAGTTGCATGATTTGAAAGTTCAAACTTTTTTTAAAATGGAACGCCGCAATTTTCTCAACAACATCGTGTTCAGGATTAAAAAAAAACTACAATTTTTGTTAACATGGTCCTATCCCCAAACGCAACCGTTTTTAAGTTCATAAAATTGCTCGCTTTTTGAGTCAAGCTTAAATCTTCGATAGTCACACCGGTGACGTAATGTTTATCTATACACTGGCGTTTTCTTTTCAAAATTTTTGACAGGTGCCAGATTTTACTTGTTTGGCCCTCATTTGGTCGCTTGATGTATTAGTAGTTTAAAAACAATGAATCAAAGCAACAAAATATTTCCAAAAAAACCAAGCAAAATAGTAAAAAAGTGAAATATAAAAAAATGTATGTGCCCAAACTGTGCCCCATTAACTTCCAAACATTTAATAGATTAGTTTACGGCTGATAGTATGGCATTTTCAATTTGATGAGGCTGAATCTCTGAAAACGCCAGGTTAATCTTATTTTTAAGCTCTTCGATGGTATTGATAGCTTCTGCACGGTAGACTATTTATTTGTACCCCAAAGAAAGAAATCTAGGTGTGAGATCTGAGGAGGATAATAATAAACAAATGACAAGTGACAGTTTCAGGGTTACAGGTTAATTTCCAAAAGAAAGCGACAATGTTCGAATTTCTGTGGTGCACAACATTTAACATTTAGAAGAACTCTCGTACGACGCATCAAGCTCGAAAACGAAAACCAGAATATATCAGCTCTATGCCACTGCAACTCCAGCATACATTGTGACACTCTTAGTAAGTGCTGTCTATTCTGTCAAACTCAATTCGTGTGCAACCAATTACACGAAGTAAATATGAATACACATTCACATAAATAAATTAACGGACGTACTTCAGTGTTGCGAAGAACTGGATGTTGAATTTAAATTTACTTGTTTCGATTTTGCTATCAGTGAGTTACGGCGGCTGCAAGTTTATTCAATGTAAGTATATTTTATGGTATATTTTTTTCTTACGCACGGTTACATAATTAAAAGGATAAATTTGTATATCTAGATATGACAGACTTTTAAAAAAAAACGCAAATATTTTGTAAAAGCTTTATAACATAACGTTAATTAAAAAAAAGCGCAATAGGTATAAACTTTGATTTATCAATTGGAAAAATTAAAATAGAAAAGCTGTTTTGCAAAATATTAAATCCAAAGCGACGTGTCGAAACAGCAGAGCATTGTTTTCCATAGATTCATCTTTATCGGAATGTATCCAAACATTTTAACTCTTACACTACGATAAGTGTATCGTGTACCTTACATCATACTTAATTTTATTCTAAATAGATGCCCGATAAGCAGAAAAAAGCTTTCTAGAGCTCAATACAGAAATAGAAAGTTCGAAAAGAACAGTTACCCAAAAAGGCAAGTGGCTCACTGAGAAAATTTTTAATCTCAGAAGAGTCCGAAGAAGCAACAAAGGTTACATCATGAGAACACAATACGAGTAGACGAGGCACAGGAAGGGCCTCTTCATTGAACAACATTCTGAGGCGAAGATCAAGTCAGAAGGCCAGCGTTCGTTAGAAGAAGTAAGCGTGCATAAAGACGATATTTATAAGGATCCTCGCCATTCGCCTTCCGTACTATCCGACAAAACAAAACATCTAAACTTTCCCTTGGATAAAGATTGAAGAGGTTTCTCATCTGCCCATTATAGAACAAAATTAAGTAACAGGAAAATAATTACAATAGTTTGTCTAGTCCATTTTACTTTAAAGGATTGCGTATTTTGTTTTCCTTATATTTAAAACCTTTCCTAGTGCCTTTGCCGAAAAATCAAAGAGTCATATTTGTAACACAAAATCTTGGGTTGATTGAAACGAATCGATTCGATCTCAAACCACTACTGATTCCTAAATGAGAAATTGATCAAGAGAAAGATAGATGAGTATCCGTGTTAAAAATTACAATTTATTTTTTTACTGTTAAATTTTAGCCGGTCAAAAAATTTTAGAGGTAAAAATAAGTTGCACGCGCAACCAAGTGGAAACAATGGCACATTTCAATGATACTATATCAGATCATATCTCTAGAATTAACAGAGATCAAACAATTATGCCTCACATTTGGGTGTTCCCTTTTGGGACAGAAGATAAGACACAAAATAATAAACCTGCTGAAAGATAGTAAATATTACTCCATTATTTTACACTCCACGTCTGATATAAGTCACCAGGACCAACTTACCGTTGTAGTAGGATTTGTGCTGTTAAGTAGTGAATCAAGCAAATTTAAATTAGGAGCATTTTTTAGGAGTCTGTTACGTGTTTATCGTGAATAACGTGCATTTTCGATAACTTCCGTTACTTTATTTTAATGAATGAACTAATTAGTTACATCTAAATAAATATTTCCGTATTCGTTGGTGGAATGTTTTTAATTGCGTACCTCAAAAATTATTTTTCGCATCTCTACAGTTAAACTAATTTATTTAACGTACACATCTTTTTTTATTCCTTTATAGATATAAATTTGGTATTTAAACAAGTTGCGCCATCTCGAAGATTTAGGGTCATTTAATAAAGTTTGAAAAGGAATCTTGTTTTTAAAAGACAACAATGGGATATCTGTAAAATTTATTTATCAAAATTTGGTTTTAACATTCTTATCTAGTTTGAATAGTTTTGACAGGTTTGCAATATTGCTTTTGTTAGGGCGTTGTTCCTGATCTTTCTTTTACTTAAGACGCCATTTATCCGATGGGGAAATTGATCTTCAAGAAAAATTTTTCCTTCCGTTTATAAGATGTTTAAGCATCGTTTCTTTGGAAAATTTTTCATATAAGGTAATGGTTTTTGGTATAAAACCTTACTGACGCTTTACAAGCGGATCTGATTGAAATTCTCAATCTTCATATCCTCGGGTAAGTTTAACACATGTTCGACAACTTTTAGTAAATCGATTCTTTCATTTAGGCACTTTCGCACGATTAATTAAATTTATAACATAACGAAATCATCGCTATCGGCTCTAAACATCTAAAAAGAGGTATGCTTGTATAATGTAATTAGTAACGTACTTACTTGTATCACTTTCAGCGCCTTGATACCGGCGAAATAAACAGCTATTCTTTATTTATATACATAACTAGCAAATTGGAATCCACTACCGATCACCTCCATACCTATTCCTACTGGAATGCTGGCTCTTAACTACTGATTAGCTGTCTTGGTTCCACAAAGTAACTACCACCTTCGAAACACGAAGGGCATTTACAGTTTGGTAATTCTTCATCAAAGGTCAGAATTCTTTATTATTCAATATACACAGGATTTGTGTAATGAACAGTGTATTGCTAAAATCAGTACAACAGAGTTAAGTTACATTCGGTGTTTAACCTTATGTACTTACGTGTAACAAAAATTAATCATTTATAATAACATGCTTTTACTGGAGGCTAAAGTGGTTGAATAATTTAGAGTTTGATTTGTTCAATTTGTAATTTCTTTCTGCATACAAAAAGAAGAAAAAAAACCACACCTATTATTCACTGAGGCGTTGACCTACTTAGTTCACTACCTTCACACGGTAGTTGCGCGTTGAAGCTCCTGTTTTTAAAATACATTATATACAGGGTGGAACAAATATCGAGGTCGTATGAATTACAGTCATTGTTTGAAACTGTATATATATTTATATTCAAATTTAGAATTTCTGTAACTTTTCTGTACTTTGTCTTTCATTAATATTAATTAATTGTCATTACGGATAATTTTGTTCAGAGCAGGTTTTGCTGTAATAAAATTTCTGTACTATTGAATGTCTTGCTGCAATTCTATGCCTTGCACTGAACAGACTATCCCGATATTTTATTTAATACCATTTCTTAAGGGTTTTAATAAAATTCAAGAAACCGAAATCAAAATCATTGGGGATTTAAATTCTATTTTGTGAAACGTAGGCAAGCCGTTTCAAAAATTAAGCACTACTATTTTCATTGTGGATCTATTTTAGATCGCACTTTATGGGTTACTTTCGCCCTTTCGGCTGCGATTTGTAAGTACTTACAACCGTCGGGAGCGGCACAATTAACGAAACTTTTCTTTTACGTTTAGGGTTCGATTAACGAACTAAATACATTTAGTTTTTTATTCTTTGTGGGCATCTGCGACGGCTCACCACTTGCCATCGTCAGGGCTGAATTATAATTATTTTGTTAGTTAAGATTGTTATGAATACTTTGGGGGAAAACTAGCATAGTATCATTATTGTTTACGTTCGATATTTATTCGACAAGTATTAATGTGAGTTTAATTTGAATTAAATAAACGGTTACTGTTTGGTTGTTCGGGTAAAAGTTTGTCTCTCTTTAAATTGTTTCCTTTTTTTGGAGCACTACCTGTTTCAGGTTTTACAGGGCCTGCCCTACTCTACTCCTCTTTTTCCTTTTTCTTTCCTTTTCTCCCCTTTCCTGACTAAAACCTGTGGCGCCTATCCTTTAGTGGCTATCTAACCACGTCAACAACCTTGTAGCAACCCTCCAAAACCCCACGCATCCAAGTGTTCTGCGGTCAAACGACCGTACGCAGGAGTTTAGTCGAGTGCACTTTAAAAAAAAATGTTTACATGCTGGTTAGACATGTAGCAAGTCATTTCAATATCTGATTCAACAGGGCGGGGTATAACTAATGTAATAGATCCACACAATTTGCTTAGATGATCTAAGGGGTCGGTGTTACGATAATGGTGCAAACATGAGGGGTCGCAATAATGAAGTGTAAAAAAATTCTTGACTTAAACCCTAGAGCTTTCTGTGTGCGTTGTGTACTCCACAGTTTAAATTTAGTTGTTAATGATGCTACTAAAGCGTCTTTAGAAATATAACAAGCTTTTTGGAATTGTGCAATAAATATACGTTTTCGTCTCTGCATCGATCAAACGTTGGCAGGTACAAATCGCCGTCGGCGTTTCGCCATCGGCAATTTGTCGTCGAGACAGTTGGCCGTTGGTCCAATTTGCCGTGTGCCCAATTCGCCGTACAAATCATGCTTTTTGGTGTGCTGTTATATTTCTTATATGATAATGAAGGTCTTCACTTTAAATAGACTTTCTAAGAGTTGATAGTGAGTATCTACTTAAAATTGTGATTTTATGAGATTATAATGAAGGTTTTTACTTTAAACAGACATTCTATGAGTTGATAATCAGTGTCCACTTAAAATTGAAGGGCTTAGCACCTAATTACATTATGTAGGTCAATTTATAGTTAATTACATATTATTCTATTTTACGTATTAAAGTAGTTTTACATCTGTAGTAAGAACAAATTAATTTTATATATTCGTCTAAAACATATCCCGACGGCGAATTATCTCTACGGCGAATACGACCAACGGCTAACTGTCCCTACGGCGAATGGCGACCGCGAATCGTCGAAGGCGAACCGGCAACGGCGAATAGTCTCAAACCCTAAAAATAAAATCCCCCCTTTGGGAAACTAGGTGAAAAAGCAGAAGTTGTGCACTAAAAGTTTAGATAAAGTATATGATGCTTTCTATACGCTCTATTTCGATAATACAAGAGGTTCTGGTACAAGAAATGTGCCAAATTCTTTACTGTTAAAAATTCAATCTTTTAAGTTCATATCTCCAATAGTAATATTAATATAGTATAACGTTTTAATCAAAACCAACGTCGTAAGCAAAACAATGCAGCAAACAAGTTCTATTTTATCAAATATCATGTTAATACTGTAACAAACTAGGGCATACTTACATGATATTAGATCAGGTAAAGAGTTTATAATATTTTAGAAGAGACAAAAGGTATTGCCGAGAATATTGATTGCGACCTTTTATTTCCACTACTTAATGCTACTAGAGTTCGAACGAAAAAGCGATCATTTGATTACGGGGGCTAGGATGCGACTCCAAAAAATCCACAGGACTTATTTAAAATTAATTTTTATTTTGTGATATTGGACACTGCATTAACAAAAATCGCAGAAAGATTCGATCAAATAAAAATCATAACAGTTTTTGATCTTCTGAACGACTTAAATAATTTTCTTAAAATAGATAAAAGTGTATCTTTAAAATGTAAATCTTTATATTGCCCCTGATATGAAGGCATTAAACGTTATTCAATACCTTTTTTTACGAATAATCTTTTCTATCTGTTTCCAAGTTTAGTAATTTCTATAAGAATCTTTTTAACATTACCGGTGACAGATGCTAGCGAGAGGAGTTTTTCGAAACTTAAAATAATAAATTATTTGCGATCAACAATCAGTCAAGAATGGTTTTAAGTCTTACCTATTATTAGTAAAGAAAAGACAATTTCTGAACATGTAAATGTATCCGATATTATTTCAGAATTTGTACTGAGCTATTAGAGTAGTGGTAACACGACCTCCTTAGCATTCGGAGGTAATGGGTTTGATTCCCGTTACCGTCTACCCTGTATGGGGTTTTTTAAGGGGCGTATACGCACACAATGTGCGGCTATTTAGGCGAATGCTGGGATAGTATTTCACCCCTCAGAACCCTAACTCCGTTCCTTCCGATCCTATCCTGACCACACGCATCCTCAATGTACCATGCATATATACGTAATGTATATATGTATGCTGGGAATCCATGATTGCGGTTGGAGGAGCTCAAGCAGCTTTTCCTTTTTTTTTCAGAAGTTGCTTTAAAAAAGACAAGGAAAGCAAGATTTATTTAAAATATTCCTAAGAATGTATTAATAAATATAAGTATTAGTTAGTATAAATGTCTATGTTAATTTATCAAAGCTTATTCCAACTTTTTTATGTATCCATTAATAAGTACAAATATCTCTTCATGTTAATTTATGATATGTTCCTGCTGACTGGTTTTTCCAAAATACAATTTACTTTTTTCACAATTACTGTGTTTTATTTAAGATAAAATTACTGCAAACAAATTATGGTTAATCAGAAGTAAGCGGTGGGAAAATTATTTTCGCACACAGGCGATACCTTTGCAAATAATATAAAATATATTAGTGAGGATGATAAAGTATATATGCCGGAGATTGTATTTTCAACACCCCATTCAGAGTACTTACGTACGTGTTAATTCATAACGGGTGACTATTAACGATTGAAGCTGATGTCATGTAGCAAATCTTGGTTAGGTTGGTACCACTACAGTTCATTTCGGTAGCAACGATTGACATTAGCGTCCCATGGGGTAATCACCTTTGATGTAATTATAAACATTGTTTGTTAAAATTAAACAGAATATCCCTACGTTTGGAGATGTTTATTGCCAATATTTGTTAATTACAATTATTTCACAAAATAAATTAAAAAATTATTGTTATGACAAAAATACAAACAAACATTCTTCATAAATAAATTAATATAATTACAAGAAATGGTGAAAATGATGACCATGATGCTATAGACATAATTTAATTCTCCGCTTCTTGTTTTCAAAAACATGCTGAAGTTCTTCCCGTGTAATAGCCTGAATCTCGTCTTCAATTGCTTCCATTAATTCATCTAAATTATGCAATCTATTTCTATAAATATTGTCTTTAATCTTTCCAAGTTATGAAAATAACTAATTGTGAATATAACGAATAATTAATACAGGAATGAAAAATGAACGGAAAAATTATAATAAAAGCTAATTAAAAACAGACACGTGCGACTATGGCAAAAAAGGTAGAAACCGATTGATTTTACAATATAATTCCCAGTGTTGCAAATACTAAGCAAAGAAAGTTTATAGATTTGACATGACGTCAGCTTCAATCATTAATAGACACGTGTTAGTAATATTACTACAGTCTGGCTCAAGTAACAAAACTATTTTGCACTCAAATATAACTAATTACATTTGCATTGGACTGTAACACGTAAATTAATTCGTACTATTTAAAAAAAATTTACATTTATACACATACAACAATGTAACTATTTAAGTGGCACCACAATGTAAGAAAATAAAATATTTTAGTCAATAAAAGATGTAGGTACACAAATTTTATAACTAACTTTATGAGCAACTTCGACATTAATCCAGCAGATCATCAGGTTTTGTAACGAAAGGGTTACTTCTACAATTCAGTAAAGTTTTACAACTACCTCCATTATTTGAAAATCTATTGAAAACCATTTTCAGGTATTATAAGTGCTTGAGCAGATTTACCTTTCTTTTGTGATTTCTGCTAGACTTAAAATGTTGATAAATATCTGTAAATACGAACACAGTCATGAATGCAACCTTCCGACCACAAATAGAAGAATTTGTACCTAACAAAAGAATTACTACCTGTCATTTTTGAATAAATCTTTTATATTTCTAGAACTAAAAATTTACATATATTTTTCTACAGTGCGAAATTATTTTAAAGTGTTTCTCTTAATGCCAGTTGATTACTTCCATACAGATTTAGTTTGTTTTACAAAATAAAGCACTAATTATTTAATTATGTTTTCAAGGTGCTTGGTTAGATAGTAATTAGATATCGTGTATCGCTCATGCAACGAATAGTTACTCTTTGGAAACAATTAAATCTTCATTAAACAATAACATTTAAAAAAAGGAATTAATTACAATAACTTTAATCGTTTTATTTTATTTAATTATAATCCGAATTACGTCATTTTTATGAGTTAAAGTTGAAAATGTTATAATACGTTGAATATTAATTATTTGTGGTTTAAATAAAATGCAGAACCATACAATAATTTAAATTTAGCTTAATTACCTTTTATTTACGATAAATTCAAAGTTGACGAAGTTAAAATCTTGCAGAGACCAAAGCCAATGGCACACTTTTACCATTGCTTTGAAATTCTGAGCGCGGCTTAAAGTCGGCGGCGGTCGAAAAAATATCCTTGAGCTGTGAGATGCGTAAATGAGCGTCTTGAAATGCAATTTAGAGAGAAAGCAGAACTTCACTTTTAGCAAGCGCAAGTCAAAGAAGGGAATTGATAGCCTGTTAATGAAACAAATGTTAATATGGAAATGTATAATTTTTCATTTACTTCTTGCGTTCAGTATGGATGAAAGATGCCTATTTATATTCACACAACATTCATTACCAATTAGGGAAAAACCTCTGTGAAATCAATCAAAGTTATATAAAATCTACTCTGTCGAAGGCTTAAATTCCCATCCAATGGGAAAATCCGGGAAGTATGCCCTTCACGCTCTCCCCTGCTGCGACAAATGACGATACGGGCAGCAGTGTTGGTGGTGACGTAGCAGGATTGGCGAGCAGTGGTGTGGTTCCCCGGCAGTTAGTGATTGTGTAACCTCATAAGGTATCCGAGCAGCACCCTTGACCTAATGTTACGTGTTCGGGATTGTTCTGCGTTGGCGGTACGTTGCAGGCTCGGCAGGTGTGGAGCTGCGACTATATGTGGTGGCGGTATAGACGTATTCTGGACGAGCTGCGGCGTGACTGGAAACGCTGCAAGTATAGAAGGTGCAGGTGTGCGTAAGTGTATGGCTAGCTCTAGGCACCGCAGGCGGTGGTTCAGCGGGCACAACAGTCGTCGCTGCTGCAACGCGCCGTAAGACAGCTGGACCAGCGTCTCGTCATGAAGTACTGCGGTCATACGGCATTCGTGCGATCTGCTTGTGAAATGATAGTTTGGCTCAGATTTGCGGGTTCGGTAGTCGGTGGTGACGTTCATTTCATTGGATGCGGCGTGGTTGCAGTATGCCCATTGGATAATTGTGTTGCTGGCAGTACTGTGACCTCTGCATGCATCGGCGTAGTCAAATATGTTGTAGGTGGTGCCGTGAGAGTAACGGGCAGTGAAATTGAGGCCTCTGTCCGTGGTGGTGGTGCAGTAAGTAGCGATGTTGTGAATGCTGCAAGTAGCGTTATGATAGACAGCGGCGGCAACGGCGCCACTGTTGCTACCGACAGCGTGGCTGCAATGGACACAGCTGTTGATTTCGCAGCAATCTCGATATTTAGTGGTATGACGTGATCGTCTTCATGTTGTGAAATCTTGGTTTAAAGATGATGTAATTGGCCCACCCTTTCGATACCGATTCCGGTAGTAGTCCGCTTTCTATGCATACGTTGGTACCTTTAGGGATTTGAACGTTTTCGGATTTTCAAAGAGATCCCCGCTGCAGGTGTGTAAGTTGTTGGTTCGTGCTTTACTGATGGCATCAATGACCTACATCAGCTTCTGCAGACAGAGAAGCAGAGTATCACCGAACGTGACTCGTACAGAAACTTGGTAAGGGAGAAATCCGTGAGGTATGCCCGTCACTCTATGCGTCACCAGTGAGGCCGAGGACCGGAGGGTTGAAAAGCCGCCGCAAAACAAGCCAAAATAATACTTCCATTAAATAGCCATTAAGTCAGGTATTTCCAAAGTAATTACGAACTACTTAGCAGAATTACAAGATGTCCTTATAGGGATATGAAACCTTCGCTCAATTTTGAGGAAATTTGTAGTATTGTATAATGCGGTGTACATTTTACAAGTTCCTAGTTCGGAAAAACTGTAATTTTCTCTGCGGCTATATAAACCGTTGGTTCGGTTTCTAATAACCTTTACTTTTCATTTACAGCATGTTGGCAACTTCTTTTCCACACCTCCAGTTTAATATGTAAGTCTCAATGTCGCTTGTATTGTATTAACCGTATCTCAATTTTCTGTTCGTTTACTATGGTAAGGTGCATTGTTTGTAACCAGCTCAATACTTGAATTTAAACTGGGAATAAGTTGTTTTTTTTTACCCATTTTTGTATATTCTGTAAGTCAACATATTATGACAATCTCTCGTATTTCACGATAAGATCCATAGTACTTAAGCATTTGGCGCAAATAGAAACGGATAATTTTAGCTTGTTCCGTGACTGGTCACCCCACTGACGAGAGTGCGACATACGAATATAATTTTTATCTATGTATATAATCGGTTCAAAATTATAATAAAGAATTACACATTATTAAAGAAATTACTGCATACAATGGGTGCTTCTGAACAGGATACAAACATATAACATGAGGGTTAAGGATGTGACTATATCAGGTAACGCTAGAGTATAAATAGAAACAAAGTATGTAAAATTACAAAAATATCCTGCTTATATCATATAAATGGTCTATCTAGTATCCTTCCAAAGTTAATTTAAAAACAATCACTATTTCTGATAATAGTTAGCAAACTACTTTAGGCAATCCAACGGATCAAGTGGATGGTAAAAATTGTGAATATATATATATATATATATATATATATATATATATATATATATATATATATATATATATATATATTTAAATAAGACAATTTTCTTTAAAACTTGTGTAAATAAACGTAAAATTAATTCAACGTTTCGAACGTCCTTTGTTCCTTTGTCAAGAATTTATTTGACAATTACAGAAATTGAAATAAGGTAACTTTTTAACAAGTACAAAATATGAAACAAGGTAACTAATTTAATTTTAATCTGGACGAGTGTGTTTGATTTCGGGTTGGTCTAGTATGTGATGTAGAATGCAGAAGTGGGACGCCTGGAATAGTTGCAGCATAAGTGTTTTAAATTGCTGGAAGATTTGAGTTGGTTGAAATGTAGAATCAACTTGTTTAATGATATTCTTCAAATTTGTGGCATTCTAGAAGTGTCATCTCGTTTATTGAGAGTTTGGTCTTCTCAATTTCAACTGCTTTCAATAATTTTGCTTGTAAGGATTAAGGAATTAAACGGATATTGTTGGTATTAATTTGGTCCTGTATCAATGATGTGTAGCTAAAGACGATGAAGGATTGGCTGTTTAATTGCTAGTTGGTGTTCATCGGCTCTCGCATATAATATTCTGTTAGTTTGTCCTATATAAGTTCTTCGACAGTTGTTGCACGGTATCTATACACTCTTGGCTTTCATTAGGAATTTTGTCTTTGGGGTTCTTAAAGTTGGGACAAAGTTGAATGTGGTTTGAATACCGGTCTGAAGTCGTTTTGAAATTCTTTCTATTCTGTCTGTAATTCCCTTTATATAAGGTAGAATAACAGGAATCTTTCGTTCATTGTTTGACAGTTATTATTTTTGGTCTTCTTATTTCGTTGGTAATTTTCAATATTTCTTGATCTTTGTATCCATTTTGAACTAGTATTTTATTAATAGTCTTCATCTCTTCCGTTCTAGAATTTTGGTCAGATAAGTGGTAAGAGCGGTATATCAATGATTTCATAACGCTACGTAATTGACCAGGATGGTGATGCGAGAGAGTTCAAGTATCTATTCGTATGTGTTGGTTTTCGATAAACTTTGTGTGTAAATTTACCATTAGGAAGTCTTGTTATTAGGGTGTCCACTCTTCCAGCTTTTGCGAATGTATATATGGAACATTTTGAAACCATTGCTTTAAATTCTGCAGATTTAAAACCTAAATGTTGGTTTCGTTATGTTGACGACACATTTGTAGTTTGGCATGGAAAAGGAAACTTGAACCATTTTCTAGGACATATTAACAACATTCACGACAACATCAAATTTACTATGGAAGTTGAAGAAAATAATTCACTCCTTTTTGGACACCCTAATAACAAGACTTCCTAATGGTAAATTTACACACAAAGTTTATCGAAAACCAACACATACGAATAGATACTTGAACTCTCTCGCATCACCATCCTGGTCAATTACGTAGCGTTATGAAATCATTGATATACCGCTCTTACCACTTATCTGACCAAAATTCAAGAACGGAAGAGATGAAGACTATTAATAAAATACTAGTTCAAAATGGATACAAAGATCAAGAAATATTGAAAATTACCAACGAAATAAGAAGACCAAATAATAACTTGTCAAACAATGAACGAAAGATTCCTGTTATTCTACCTTATATAAAGGGAATTACAGACAGAATAGCAAAAGAAATTTCCAAAACGACTTCAGACCGGTATTCAAACCACATTCAACTTTGTCCCAACTTTTAAGAAACCCCAAAGACAAAATTCTAATGAAAGCCAAGGATTGTATGAGATACCGTGCAACAACTGTCGAAGAACTTATATAGGACAAACTAACAGAATATTATATGCGAGAGCCGATGAACACCAACTAGCAATTAAACAGCACAATCCTTCATCGTCTTTAGCTACACATCATTTAGATACAGGACACCAAATTAATACCAACAATATCCGTTTAATTGCACCTCTATATACCTTACAAGCAAGAATTATTAGAGAAGCAGTTGAAATTGAAAGAAGACCAAACGCCCTCAATAAACGAGATGACACTTCTAGAATGCCACATATTTGGAAGAATATCATTAAACAAGTTGATTCTACATTTCAACCAACTCCAAATCTTCCAGAAATTTCAAATACTTATGCTGCAACTTATCCTGGCGTCCCCACTTCTGCACCTTCTACATCACATACTAGACCAACTACTCGAAGTCAAACACACTCGTCCAGATTAAAATTAAATTAGTTACCTTGTTTCATATTTTGTACTTGTTAAAAATAGTTACCTTATTTCAATTTCTGTAATTGTCAAATAAATTTTGACAAAGGGAACAAAGGACGTTCCCGAAACGTTGAATTAATTTTACGTTTATTTACAAAGCTTTTAAAGATAAATTGTCTTATTTAAACATGAATACTTGTGAAATCTAAATAGAAACATATATATATATATATATATATATATATATATATATGTGTGTGTGTGTGTGTGTGATATGTGTATATATATATATATATATATATATATATATATATATATATATATATATATATATATATATATATATACAGGGTGACATAGAAAAAGTGCCATGCATAGTGCCACGCGATAAAGGACACTAAAATAAGAAAAAGCTGCTATGATGAACTTAATTATTTTTTTGTTTTTTCGTTTAATATCTTTTTACAATGATGTAATAAGCGGACGAAATTTTGTATACTGGGGCTTTTTATCACGCAGAATTCAAATATGACCTTAGTTCTTTTATTACTGATGGAGGACGCCACATACAGGTTTCCATCTTCTTTGAATCGGTCCTAACTTTTTTGCCTTACACTGTATGTCATTTTCGACTGGAAAAATTTGTTTTCCCATCTTTTCTGCTTCAGAAAGTTATATCTTATTGATGTCGCTGGACCAACGGTTTACGAGAAAAATGCATCCGATGCATGCAAATTATCCAAAAGCGCCAAAGTGACATTTGCAAAAACAATGACATAACACTTCAACAATTAAATTTTAATAGCAACAATGAAGGGCAGTGATTAAAAAAAAACATTAAATTTTTTCAAATTGTTGTCCTTGTACTTGAATACATTTTTCAATTCTTCTTCCTAAGGATTGACGGCATCTTTGAAATATTCCTGGGTTATTACGGAATCTATCTGCGGATTCATAATTCTTATCCATAGTTGCTCTTCATTATGTATTTCTACAGAATAAACATCATTTTTCATGAATCCCCAAAATGAAAAATCGAGGGGATTAAGGTCGAGCTGGCCCGGGTACAGGTCCCCATCGACGTATTTCCAAATCTCCTATACAAAAATTCCCTTGCCAACCGAGAAAAGTGAGCTGGCGCGCCATCATGCATGTAACGCATTCTACCAATAATAGCCAATGGAACATCCTCTAATGTAGTATTCTCCAAGAAATTTCGATACAGTTCACCTGTCAATCGATTGGGTAATTCAAATGGGCCAATTAAGTAATTTTAATTATACCTGCCCACATTAATAGAAAACCCATATTGCATATTATGCAGGAAGAATACCATCACGGCAAAACCAGCTTTATCAGTAAACAAAATTGAAGAAAAATATCGTGTCTTTGATTTTGCAACCTTTCGCAAAATTGTACACGAGAAATATAGTCATGTTCTAATAGTGAATGAACCTTTTGGAAATGATACGGGTGAAAAAGTTGTCCATTGAAAATTTCTCTAACTGATTCACGGTTAACATTTCGTACCGCTGAACATGTTTTCCTGGTGCTTGTTCTCGGATTAGTTTCTACCATTCGTAAAACAGTTTCTTCGTTTCGCGCAGTGTGACGAGTTCTGGAAATTCCACTATTAACTTTTGGTTTTTTAAAACAGACATCTTCACCCAAACGTCTATGCACGTCAATAAACGTCCTTTTATGAGGAATGTGCCTTAATAGATAGATACGTTGAGCTTCGGAAGAATTTGATCTAACTTCGCCGTAACACATAATTATGTCCCTGTATTCTTCAAAAGTGTAGTGAACCATTTTTGAAAGTAATTTTGAAAAATCAATAAGAGAATCAATGAAAAACATAATCAAGAAACAAAATATTCAGTTCAAGACAATTTCCATCGCCTGTTATTTTCATCACTCCAATAGTACATATTATTTTGTGTTCCTAAAATTGTTCACTATACTTTTGAAGAATACAGGGACATAATTATGTGTTACGGAGAAGCTCGGTCAAATTTCTCCAAAGCTCAACGTATCTATCGAGTATGATATCCTTTAAGACAGGTTCCTAATGTTCGAACATTTATTGACGTGCATAGGCGCTTGGATGAAGATGGGTGGCAAAGATGTCTGTTTAAAAAAAAAGTTAATAGTCCAGAACTCGTCGCATTGTCCAAAAGGCACTGCGCGCGCACACACACAACACACACGACACACACACAACACCACACACACACACACACACACACACACACACACCACACGCACACGCACACACACACACACACACACACACACACACACACACACACACACACACACACACACACACACACACACACACACACACACGACACCACACAGCACACGCACACGCACACACACTCACTCACAGACATGAAATTTTTTTTCTAATAATGTGTTTTTTTGTTGTTTAGGCAATAAAACGTCGAGAAATGCAAAAAAGAAATTTTGAAAATTTAAACTGATTACATAGATTTCGAGCAGAAAAAACTGGAACACCCTAAACTTAGTTGTGTGAAATAAAAATGTCTGTGAAACTGACATATCTGATATCCTTCTTAATTTGGAAGTTACAAGAATGCCGCAACTAAATCAAGTGGCAGATGCGATAATCAGTTAAGATAAGTCAGTTTTATGCTAATCCAAATTTTGAATCATTGACGTAGAGTACCTGGATTAATTATCACAACTTTTATAGCTCGCCACTGTCTTTAGTTTAAATAAAAAGGTTGAATAGTATTGCACATCAATTAGGTGGATATATGTTTACTACGTTTTTTCGCGAGCAAATGATTCCCGACGGAACCACTTTTTTTTATGTGTATTGGTTCTATTTAGTTATAAACGCCATAGTAATGATTTATGAAATGTATAATTTTTAAAAACTATAACGTATCCATCGTTTTAAACTTTAAAGTGTCCCAATATTCTTGGTCAACGTTGCTGTGGCAAAATCGAAGAAAAACCACGCGTCCATAATGCACTTTATTGGACTGTCGCGTTACATAAATAGCTATTATTTTAAGTAGGTTTAATTTTAGGATTTACATTGAATGACGTTGACCTTATCTCTTTATGGTTGTTTTTTATTTATTGAGCTTGTTTTAGAGAATTACGGTAAACTTTGTTGCACAATCAATCTTTTTTAATTAGAATTCTAAACATCTTAATGTAAAATTTAGTCGATTTATTCGAAGAACTATTAAGGTAAATTATTGTGACAAAAACCATTTGTTTGAAAATTTTATATTTTAATTTAACGTAACTATTTGAAAACTGAATCTTATTTACTAACGCGCTGTTTTTTAGCCCATTTTCTGATGAACAAAATTCATTTACACAGGGTGCTGCGGTTTTATCAGTTTTGGACAATTTATTTTAATTAAAATCAATTTAAGATTAGATTTTATGGTCAAAGTGATTATCAAAATCAAATTTATGAGAGTATATAGTAACTGCACTGCCTTTTCATTAGGGTAGAGTAAGTATAGTGACCTAATTTATTTCCGTAACGTATCAGTTGTTCTTTTTATTTTCTGTTCATGTTTTTTCAATGAACAATTGCAAACATGACATTCGGTTACAGTAAGATTGATCTTGACACACGATATATTTTTAACATCGTATTCGAAAAGTATATTAGATTTGCAAAAAAACCGTTAAAACCACAAGTTGATATCTTTGCGCGTTTTAAAGTTATAGCGAAATGAAGATTATTGTAACATTTTAATTGACGAAGTTTGGTTTTGCTGAGCCGAATTGGATAAATGTTGATCTAATATTAATGGGATAGTTGTTAATCGAATTAATGAATCACAGTGATTTTTAATCTCTGTCACCGTCGCTAGTAGGTGTTAAGTATATAAAAATAAAGTGTATACGCTTTTTTTTAATGTTTAATTGTAATGATTTATTTATTTATTTATTTATTTATTATATCCAAATCAAAAAGTAAATTAAATTTGGCATAGAAATGGCTTATTTTAATATTGTTGTTAGTTTTAGAGTTATAGCGAAAACAAAGTTTAATTTTAACGTGGCTCACCCTGTAAAGTAAAAATAAAATCAAAAATCCGATTTTAAACCCAAAAATATTAGGTTTTAGGCCTCGATAAATATTCAAATAGCCTTCCGACACATTCCAAACAGTCTCCCAATCTTGTTCGGGTGTATAAAACAGCTACTTCGATTTCTGCAACTGGTAGTTGACGAACTGCATCTGGGATTCTGTTTGGAATACAATGTCCTCCACGTGACCCCATAAGTAGAAATCGAGACATGTCAAATCGGGTGACCTGGCCCGCCAAGGAATTAGGTTTTCCCCTCCTATCCAGCGTTCTTGAAAATATTCGTTAATATGGTGTCGCACGTTAACGGAAGAATGTGGTGGACACCCGTCCAATTGTAGCTACATTTATTAAAGACTCTAAGAAGAGATGACCCATTATCGTACGATCAAAACAATAAGGACACCAGCGGCCTTGGTGCTACACTTCCCGCATCCAACATGGATTTTCAGTAGACCCATACTGAATATTATTGATTTTTACTATTAAAGGTGGCCTTGTCGGTCCATAGAATTTGTGATACAAAATCCCTGTATTCACGAATCATTCGTAACATCCATTGAGAAAAATTTATTCTGTGATCAAAATCATCTTCGTTTAGGGCCTGGTGCAAAACAATATGATAGGGGTGGTAGTCTAAAAATAAAAAGTAATGCGCATGTAGTAAACTGTGTCTCTATTAAAAAGGATGTGCTAATGCAATTATTTACCTGCGGCCTACTACTAAACATTGATTAGACATATTAAAATAAATCTTGTATTATTTACTTGGCAAATTTAATTTACTTTTCGATTTTGATGTAATAAATACCTAATAATATTAATAATAAAAATCTTATTTTTGTATTCTTAGCGCCTCTTAGAGAGGATGATAGACATTAAAAATCACTGTTGGTTCTTATTTCGATTAACAACAACTACCTCTTTAATATGAGACCAGCATTTATCTAATTGGGCTCCTCAAAACCAAAGTTTGTAAATTAAAGTGTTAGAAAAATATTCATTTCGCTATATCTTTAAAACAAGCAAAGATACCATGAAAACTTAATCTACTTTTCGAATACGATGGCAAAAATATACCGTCTCTAGAATTCTTTTAGTAATTATTGTGTAGCGATGGGAACGGCAATTTAAAATATCTACGTTTGCCTTTCAAACAAGCTTTATTTTACTAAAATTGAATAAGTGGTTTAGAATTTAAATCAATTTTAATCATTACACTTTCAACAGCTTCCCCACTATTATTATGGTGAGTACGCCCTTACTTTACTTTAAACTAAAATTATGTAGAATTGTCTAGACTTTCTGACGATGTAAGTAAAGGTATATTTTTATGTAGGAGTCTTGAGGAATCTTAGAATTTCATTATTTAGTTATAATTCCGCACCCTAGCGGTGAAATACGGAACTTCAAGATAATTTTTAGCATTTTCTCATGACCACATTCATATTAACATTTTTTCCCCATTGTTGTTGGATTGACAGGTCCTGAGATACAGCCACTTATCCGCCTACGTGTTACATTCCCTCCTGTTGCCATATAGCAACTAGAGCCAATATATCTTAGAAGAAGGGGCTCACTTGAGGATGTGGTGTCATCAGTGTGGTGGGTGACAGAGTGGGGGTCGCAGTGGGTGTGAGTGTGGGGTCGGCTTCTTTTCGGGGGTGTTTTTCAACCATTGATGGAATTTGCAACACCTTGATGGTATTTTTACCCCCAATTAGTGGCCTTGAAGGTGGGGTCTGCTTCTTTTCGGGGGCGATTTTCAACCCCTTGATGGAATTTTCAGCCCTTAACTATATTTTCTCCTCTAATTAAGGCCTTTTTGCCAGCCCACCCCAGTGTTTAGGGTGCGGGACGGCCACGTGACTGGCGTGGGGTTGATCACGTGACATTTTCACCCCTAATCAAGGTTCTTTAGGCCTTTTTGGCAGTTCAACCCCTGGTGACCGCAGTCACTGTGCGCCCGCATACAGTGTTGATTGGTAGACTTGGGGGTAAGCCACGCCTCTTAGTTTATGATTTGTCCATGGATTCCGCCCCCTGGCTTCAGATTGGTCGAGGAGTGTGGCTTTTCGGTCATTCTTGTTTTGGAGGCCATTTTGTTTGGTGGCCATTTTGACGGTCATGACGGGAAATAGTATCCTAATAAGAGTTTCATAAGACGTCCTGGCTTCTGATTGGTGGAGGCCATTTTGTTTTTAATTGTAAGACAAAAACAAAGTCCACCGCCATTTTGTATGACGTCATATGAGAGAGAAATTTGAATTTGTAATCTAATAAGTGGGACCCTAATGCTAACTTATAAGACAGGTATAGACCTTCGGAATTTGCTTTTGGGTCCCTTTGCGGTAAATTTGAATTTGTATTTAATTCTCTACATTCTGATCGTTTATTGTGAAAAATTTTGATCTGTATTCTAATAAGGTCCCCTAATGCTAACTTGTAAGACAACTATAGTTCTTCGGAAATTGATCCTGGGCCTTGGTCTCCTTGGTTGAAAATTTGAATTTGTATTTAAGTCTCTGATTTCTGATTGGTTATGGTGGGAACATTTAAACTTGTATTGTAATAAGGGGCTCTAATTCTAATTTGCAAGACATGTATAGGCCCTCGGAACTTGCTTTCGGGTCTTAGCCTCGTTGTCGTGGCCTCTTGCCCCAAAATTTGAATTTGTTTGTGGTGCCATCTACTTGTGTAAAATCGAAGTCCTCCCTTTTAAATGTGACGTCATAATCAAAGACCAATTGCGGGAAATTTGAATTTGTATTCTAATAAAGGGCCCTAATGCTAACTTGTAAGACTAGTATAGGTCTTTGGAACCTGCTTTCGGATCTACTTCCCCTTTTGGGAAATGTTTATATATTAAAATTGTGAATTTATGTAATTATAATGAAAATCATTTAAAGTAAAATCACTGCATCTTGCATTTTTTTAAATTAATAAAACTGTATCTAGGCTATTGTGTAAGAATTTATTCCAACAATTAAATTTGAAATTAGACACAAATATACCGGGCGGTCAAATACATCGGTATTTATCCATTTATATGGTTTTTCGGTAAGGGAAATCATAGTTTCGTTACACTATGTATAGACTAATGAAAGTCTTCTGTAATAGAGGTGGCTACACCTAGCGGTATATTTTAAAAATACATACTTGACCCTATAATAGTTATGGTGGGAAATGTGAAATAAGTGGCTCCAACACTAACTTGTAAGAGAAGTATAAAACACATGCATCTGGGGTTCACCCCATTGTTACGCACAACATACGACCTTAGTCCCAAAGTCAATATGCTTTGAATTATGAGTCATAATTAAATTTTGTAGGCTACCTTGCTTTGCCGGCCATGTTTGCTTTTGGCGGGAAATTTGAAATTGTATTCTAGTAAAGAGGGCCTGATACTAACTCATAAGACTGTTTAGGACTCCGGAGCTTATTCTAAGGTCGTAGCGCGTTGTCAGACCTTCGCCCCCTTGGCAGGGAATTTAAAATCGTATTCTAATAAGCGACGGTCGCCCCTTATCAAAATACAGAAATCAATCAAATCAATTAATCGGCTAATAAAATCAGCCGAAGCATATCAAATCAAATCAAATCAAGCAACCTCGATCAAATCAAATCAAGCAATCTCGATCAAACCACAATCAATTAATCAAATTAGTCGAATCAATCAATCTCAATCAAATCAAACAAGAAGCTGACCTTCAGGTAACGATTCTCCATCTGTATATACCTAGCTGAGAAGTGTGAGAAGCGAGATGGGAGAGGGAGACGGGAGATAAGAGACAGACGTGAGAAACGAGCGAGACGAGGGAGAAGAACGAAACGATAGAGACGAGGAAAACGAGAGATGCGAGGGAGACACTGGAGGGACGAGAGAGGTCAACTTCTATTACAGAAAACATTCGCTAGTTTAAAAATACATCACTAGACGTCGTCGCAAATCTGCTTTAGAAGTACGCTACTAGGTAGTGTACTTCCATTTCAAGTTTGGTTATATTTGCTGTTGTATAGGTATCCTTACCGATTTAACTGTAAAACGTATTTTTATCACCGTTTGCAAAACTCGACAATAGTGTACACGTTAATTTCTGGGATATTATTGTTATTACGGTTGTCTAATGACGATAATGAGCGTGGTTAAAATAAAACAGCGTCCTATAGCTGCCATACGATGAAATCGGTGTTAGCTTCAAAACGTTTGTGTATAATCAAAATTGCAAATGAAAGTCAGCTCGGGGTATTTTGCCTTTTTCAAAACGAAATAGTGCATTCAAGATTGTTCATAAAACTAGGGCCCTTTTACCAGAGGTATTTCCGAACATGCGTTGTGTGAAATAAAACACCTATAGTTGCCTTACGAAACGAAATCGGTATTTGCCCCGGGGCATCTGTCCATTTCCAAAAACTAAATAGTGCATTCAAGCTTATTTATAAAACTAAGGCCTTTTTGTCAGACGTATTTACGAATTTGGGTGATATTATTATTGTTATGACAGTCTAATGATAATGATAAGCGTTGGGTGAAATAAATCATAGAGTTCTATAGTTCTTACGAAATTAAATCGGTATTAGCTCCAAGTCACACATGTATTACCAAAATTACAAGTGATCGTCAGCTTGTTTATTTATCCCCAGGCATTTGTTCATTTTCAAAAACGAAATCGAGCGTTCGACCGTCTTTAGAAATCTAGGGCCATTTTGTCAGAGGTATTTCCGACAAGCCATCCCTTGTATGTAAAGTAATATAGTGATTTCGAGTTTGGTTATATATTTGTTATTGTGTAGGCATTTTAACTAATTTAACTGTAAATGGTATTTTTAGCGCTGTATATTAAAAACGACAACAGTGTTACAAGCTAATTCGACGCTCGTAGGTTGACAGTAAAACCGAAGACTATCTCATGTATTTTTGAATTGTGGTTGATTTTAGCAGACTTATCTACAAAGTAAGCGGTCTCTCAGAATAACTAGGTGTGTACAGTGGGAGAATCGTTACCTGAAGGTTAAGAAGAATTGTTAGTTCAGCTTCTTGTTTGATTTGATTGAGATTGATCGATTTGACTAATTTGGCTGATTGATTGTGATTGATTTGATTGTTTGATTTGATTTGATTGAGTGTGATTTGTTTGAGATTGATTTGCTTAATTGATTTGTTTGATTTGATCGAGGTTGCTTGATTTGCTTTGATATTCTTCGGCTGATTTTATTGGCCGATTCATTGATTTGATTCATTTCTGTCTTTTGGCAAGGGGCGAACGCCGCTTATTAGAATGCAATTTTAAATTCCTTTCCAAGGGGGCAAAGACCTGATAACGCGCGACGACCCTAGAACAAGCCCCTACAACAGTCTTATGAGTTAGTCTCAGGTCTCCTTTACTAGCATACAATTTCAAGCTTCCCGCCAAAAACAAAAATGGCTTCCAAGATGGCCGACAAAGCAAGTTAGCCTACAAAATTTAATTATGACTCATAATTCAAAGCAAATCGACTGCGGAATTTTGGGACTAAGGTCCTATGTAGTGCGTAACAATGGGGCGAAGCCCAGATGCATGCGTCTTATACTTGTCTTACAAGTTAACGTTAGAGCCACTTATTTCAAATTTCCCACCATAACCATCACAGAGCCTAGTATGTATTTTTAAAATATACCGCTAGGTGGAGCCACTTCTATTACAAAAACTTTCAGTAGTCTGTACACAGCTAGATGTCTCCACAAACATTCAAATTTCCAGCCCAAGAGGGCCACTAGATCCGAAAGCAGCTTCCAAAGACCTATACTGGTCTTACAAGTTAGCATTAGGTGTAACAACTCTTGCGTTGCTATATGTTATGCCCCTTTCTGGGTGGTAACCCAGCGCGGTTTTTAGTTTGCCTCGACTTTGCTCAGTCGTGTTCATAATTTATTATAAACGGGGCGTGGTTCGTACTATTTGGTAGGCTTAACACTGTGTCCTTAAATAATTATGCTTAAGCGGTTTAAAATATACATTTTTCATAAGTTAACAAAATAAAGAAAGGATAAATAACAACTAAAATGTATTTTCGTTTTGGTCCTGGCGGCTCCTCACACTCGTTCTCCTGGGGGCGGCTGTTTACTGGGTGCGTAGTCGTTTCTGTGAACAGAGATATCTTAATCTACTCCCTACCTAGTATGTAATATTTATATTACGGTCCTGTATTTACAGAAGCTGGTACGGTTGCCCCAATACAGTTTTGGTCGACGACGCCAGTGCAACGAACTCGAATCGTTTCGGGGACGGAGAAAATCAATACCGTTCTCGGCTTATGCGCATGGAATAATTATTATTCTTCAGTAACTCTGGAGCGCTGAAGCTGGTATGTCGTACTCCAATGAAGCAATACACGCGCGAGATTCGCATATGCAAATGCGAGATCTCTGGACTATTTTTATTTGATTATAACCGTCTTGAGAACGTGTTTAGATTATTTAAGCAACAGGATTACGCCTTAACGGCGTAACTAAATTTAATTATATACAAATTATAACGTAAACGAAATACTCGCTATACTAAAATGTTAGAATAAAACGAATTTACTGATTTTTGAGGTACATCGTAATATACACGCGGTAAGGTTTATATCATTAGCTATCGGTAAATATTGGATAATTTACATATTATCTGCGGTTTTAATTTCCGGCGTATATTCTTAATTCAATTAAGAATGGTCTTGCACTAGGTGTTTCGCGATGGTTATTCGGAATACAATTTTATGCAACAGGTTTCTTTATATATCCTCCTGCGATTAAAGACACTGTGTGTGGTTATTGTGTTTGTCTGTATGTATTGTATGTAGGTGTATTAAGCGGGGTCTTAGTGATAATTAGGAGACGTAAGGCAATATCCTGTCTAACCTGGTGAACTAAGAACAAAAAGGTCGTAGGTCTTTACAGCCCTGTATCCAACCTTCACCCTCAAGTGTTGTCGGGCTCTACCCTGCGTGGCACTTTTTCTCTAGGTGTACTGTGTCAGGTGACGTGGGGGTTACCCCTTCGTTACGCTCTGTATGTATGTGTTTGTGTAATGATAACGTTATAACTCCTGGAGACTAAGCCCGTCGTTATTTACGTTCTGTAGTGTTTGATAGTAAATTGTTAGATTTTATAATTATACAACTTACGTGTCTATCAATTGCAGTGCGGGATTAAACTTTAGGTAGCCCGGTGCGAGGTGGTGCGCGTTATCACACGATCGCGATGGACTCCTCTACATCGATTAGCAGGTCGGTGCTTACACGAAGCAATCGGTGCGGCGGCTACTGGATATCTGGAACGGCGCAGCGGTCTCGGTCACGATCGGGCAGGTGGTGATAGATGATGAACGGAGAGATCCCCTGAGAGATCTCCGAGAGCAGCGCGTCGCGGGTTTATAAAGGTGCATCGGTGGGCGGCTTCGCGGCTACCGTGCGGGGGATGCCGTTATGGGATTGGTTGAAATTGTTCTGACGTGCAAAAACTTACTGGTTTTTAGAAATACACGTCAGCGGTGATTAAGGAATTATTTGTGGTGTAATATCGCGTAAACTTTTGAAATTTTAGATATAGGATGGTCCGCGAATAATTTATTCTAAAAAACATACGTAAAGGACGCTGGTTCTTTACATAGGACCCCTTATTAGAATACAAATTCAAATTTCCCGCAATTGGTCTTTGATTATGACGTCATATTTAAAAACAAAATGGCAGAGGACTTTTTTGCACAAATAGATGGCGCCACAAACAAATTCAAATTTTGGAGTAAAAAACCACGACAAGGGGTCTAAGACCCGAAAGCAAGTTCTGAAGGCCTATATAAGTCTGGCAAGTTAGAATTAGGACCCCTTATTAGAATACAAATTCAAATTTTCACACCGTAACCAATTAGAATGCAGAGACTTAAATACAAATTAAAATTTCCAACCAAGGGGGCGAAGGCTCAGGAGCAAGTTCCGAAGGTCTATACTTATCTTACAAGTTAGCATTATTAGAAAACAGATTCAAATTTCTCACAATAAACAATCAGAATGTAGAGAATTAAATACAAATTTAAATTTATTGTCAAGGGGTCGATAACAACGGGGGCGAAGTCCCAAAAGCAAGTTCCGAAGATCTATACCTGTCTCATAGGCTAGCATTAGGATCCCACTTATTACAACACAAATTTAAATTTCCCCCTCATATGACGTCATACAAAATGGAGGTGGACTCTGTTTTTGTCTTATAATTAAAAACAAAATAGTGGCCACCAATCAGAAGCCAGGGTGTCTTATGAAATTCTTATTACGACACTATTTCCCGCCGTGACCGGCAAAATGGTCGCCAAACAAAATGGCCTCAAAAACAAAAATGGCCGACAAGCCACGTCCCTCGAGCAATCAGAAGCGAGGGGGCGGAGACCATGGACAAATCAGAAACTAAGGGGCCCACCAATCAGAACAGTGTACGCGCACGCAGGGTGACCCCTGTAGCCTATCCCCTAGGGGTTGAACTACCAAAAAGGCCTAAAGAACCTTAGTTAGGGGTGAAAATGTCACGTGAGCATCCCCACACCAGTCACGTGACTGACCGCAACCTAAACACTGGGGTGGACTGGCAAAAAGGCCTTAATTAGGGGCTGAAAATTCCATCAAGAAGTTGAAAATCGATCCCGAAAGGAAGCAGGCCCCACCCTCAAAGTCACTAATTAGGCGTAAAAATACCATCAAGGGGTTGAAAATCGACCCCGAAAAAAAGCCACCCCACCCTCACACCCCACTCCGTCCTCCACTCTCCCCCCACTCCGCCCCCCACCACACTGATGACGTCACATCCTTAAGTGAACCATTTCTACTTATCTTGTATGAGAAAAATATAAACCAAAGCAGAATACCTATTTTAAGGAATTTATCATTCAGCATGATTGATATTAATAGTGCAATTTGTTAAATTACTAAAACTAACATTTTCAACAGTTTTCGAATGCAGCAGCATTTGATTGAGAAATAAAACTGAACGATAAAAATCATATGTCCCACCCTGGAGTAAAGTAACATTCCCTGCCTTAGGTGATTATACTTATACTTCCCTCCACAGTAAAACAAATAGCTATTTTATGCCCTTTAGTGCATTTTCAGAATTAGTGTGACATTATTTGGTTAATGTTACTCATTTTGGTAATAGTTAACGTTTATGTTAAATGCACAATGACGAGAGGAAATGTTTAAGCAACTGCGTTTCAGTATTACTTACTCATGAAAACATTAAACAGTGTTATTATAGTTATTTACGATTTTAGTATCGTAATGTTTCATATTACGATACGCGATCGGATAACCCTTCAAGTATGGTAATATGAAATTACGATACGAACATCGTACAACGTTTTATCTACTATCAACAGTTTTTCTGTAATGATTCATTTTTATTAATATAAACATTAACGTATAGGTATAATATTTATTCCTTATCCTGTATACATACATACAGATAAAACCTACATTACGCATTTATGAAGTAGTAGAGATCTTGGTATTAAATAAACTTTAAATATACCAAATTAAAAATTTAAAAAAGCTTATACTATACACAGTAATAAACTAACTCAAAATAAAGTAATAAAACAATAAAAACGATGTTTAGGAAATAACTAATTGTAGAACAGAATAGAAAATATTTAGTTGTAGCCAACTTTTTAAGCTATTTTTAAAGCTATGTAACGGTTCGTTACCTCTAATGTCTAAGGGAAATATATTAAAGATTTCATTCCCACATATGAAGGTAGACGCGTTAGATGAAGAAGTCGTAATGGTGAACGGTAACATTTTAAGTTAAATTAACATGAATTTTGTAATGAGAAGTATTTTATAAATGATTAGATTTGTTAATGTAAAAATGATTAACCATTTAAATGTCTTTCTGTAGGATTTTGTTTTTTCATACGTATCATTGCTCTTATAGATTGCTTTTGCATTTTAAAAATCGAATTTTCATACACACTGCTTCCCTAGAATTTAATGCCATATGAAGCGTACATGTCATAAATTATTCGTTTTGCGTAAGATTGAATTTAAATTTCAAAAATTGTTTTTTAAAAAATGGTTCAAATTTTAGAAACTTTGTTGATTCAAGAATTTACTTTGGATATTTACTTACAACACTACACGAAATTTGTATTTGAAGAAAAGAACACAAAATTATGAAATTATATTTAAAACTACCAAAAATAAATGCCCAAAAGTCCAAAGAAGAACTATTGTATTATAAAACATTTTATAATAATAGGGAAATATCTAATGTTTGGTAATGTTGTCGAAAAATGATTGTACTTGAACACCGCAGAATTTCTTGCAGGCTTAAAGTTTTTGGCGGTGATTGGTATCAGACCTAACAATATATTTTTAAAGAGGTTTAAAATTCAACAGCATAATATAATTATTGGACCAGAATAGGAGTAAGGGGACAGCACAAATTCATTTGGTAGTAAACTAGGTTCCTTACATTTTTTTTGTCCTTCACTATTGCTGAGTCCCATGTTCCAATTTTTTTTTGTTAGTATGGTCATGCTTATAGTTAGTATTTACTTATTTATAGCTTATATATATATATATATATATATATATATATATATATATATATATATATATATATATATATATATATATATATATATATATATATATATATATATATATATATATATATATGTAGGTTGCGTTGACGCACTCTGTATGTAAGATGTTATAATGACGTGTATTACGTGTTTTGCGTGCGAGTGTATTGAGTTTGAACGAAAAAAAATTTTTTTTTGTGTATATGCATAATGTATGTGGGTGGGTGATACGCCACTGGCAATTTAGGAGAGATATTATTCAGTATGTAGATACGTGTATTTGAATGTTATAGAGACATTGGTGTTGGAATAAATAGATTCTGATGAATGTGAATGTGAAAAGAAATTTGTCGATGGGACGATAATGGTTGCTACTGTTTGACTACCTGAATAAGAAATGGAATGTTGGAGGATAAAGAAGTAATCTTGGGCAGAAGATGTGAGTGTATAAGTGTAGAATGTTTTAGAAAATATGTAGAGAAAGATTGGGTATGTTTAATTGTTAATTTCAGAAAGTTCTCGTAATGTTGTGCAATTAGTGTTGAGAATACGTGTACGTATATAGGATTTGAGACCTTAGACTGTACTTATTTTTGCAAATGTTGCGGAAGGAAGACGAGCGCATGTGAGAGATAAACGTTGAAAGTTGTGTAATGGTCCAGAGTGGCCACTGAATGAATGTGATGACGAGAAATGGCTTCTTCATGAAGTAATTGTAAAATTTGCAGGTAAGAACAAACATGGCGATGTATTGTAGTTATGAGCGTGTTTGTACAGAGGGTAGCATCAGTCGGGACTAAGAAAGTTTGAATGTATACCATTGGTGAATATAGCGCGGAAGTCGGACATGTTTAAAGATGGATGGCTTAAGGTATAAATAGGAAAGTCAGAGATTGACGTTAGCTTTTAGCTTTTGGTTGTTGCTTTTGGTGAGAGCTCGGTGGGAGACGCGCGCGAGGTGAAGCGTGAAATTAGAATGGGTTGAGTTGGAGTTATATTTGTGAATAATATTGAAGGCATTCATTGTTTAAACAACTGAGTAACCCGAAAGGGGATGAATCGTATAAGACATTCATAAATAAAACAATTAATTAAATTGAGATTGAAGATAAAATCAGTTTGTTTATTTTCAAGAAAGTAAAAAAGTGCGTAAGCAGATTTATATAAGATAACAGTTGCTATGTTACAGTGTTAAGTGCGGCGAGTGTTCTTGTACCGATATTTAGTTAAAATTATTAATGGGACCACCTTTAAGTAAACGAAATATTCATAATAAATTGAGCCAATGTTAAGGTAATTTTATATGACATTAAAAGTTTATTTGTGTAAGGAAGGACTAAATTGTCCTAAAGGTTGCGAGAAACTTTTAAGAGGCAACCAAACGTGTATAGTTTATTACGGTTTATTGGAGTAATAGCCTCGCATAGTTGGACTAATCGCGAGTGCAGAAGGAATAAGTGGTTGTGGAATTGTGAAGTATTTGTTATGTGCCTTCAGGCAATCTAAGGAATACAAATGGACTACAAATAATTGATTTACGGGAAGAAAGAAGAAAGAAGAGCGCAGGATCAATGGACAATTTTAAGTAAGAATTACATTTAAGAACGTTAAAAATTCAGTTGAGCACGATTATCTTTTTGTTTAGTTGTAATTTGCGTATTGTTGGGTAATTTTTAATTAGTTTTGAAGGAAAAAGGTAATCGGTCTCGAGTTATGTTGTATTGGCTGTTTCAGCAGTAAGAATTTTTGTAGAAACGCAAATTTGTATTGACAGTAACGTGGTGGAGTGGTTTATCAACCACACTGTTGTGTATGTAAACATGTGTTTATTATTTTGGTGCAGGACAATATATATTTATCGTTAACTTTGATTCTGTTGTTTATTTAGCCAGTTATGAGATACATTTGTGACGTTTACTTAATTGGTGATCTAGTTTTCGACAACTTAAATGTAAACTTTGCATATTTTGATTTTAAGATTAATGAACAACCTGAAAGGTTATATTTGCCAGGTTGATTGCAAAAATTTTCATGTTAGTTTCTTTTAACGCAATACACTAATGACGGATCAGCTGTTAATTAAAATTTCATTAAGTATAGCTAAGAGATGGAGTTTTGAGAACTTAATATTTACGAATGTCCAATACGATTCAGAAGTATTATAAAAATTAAATTAATTTAAAAGATATCGTTCATGTTAGGAATATTACACCTTCAAGGATTATTCTCGTTTGACTGTTTTGCAGCACTTTATCACTATTATATTGGAGTAACAATTATTAAGCCGATGACATTGCCTTTCTTTTGGTTAGGAATTTTAAAAATTAATTATCGATCATTGAATGAAGAACTATTTTACTCATTAATAAGTAGAAATTTAACTTTATATGTATACGAGGGATACGTAGAAAATATTCAGTTAACGTGTTATAACTTTGGTATTCTAGATGTACAAGGTACAATCAGGAAGTTTGTGACGACCCGTGTATTTCAGATTTGTTTTTTTTTAATAACTGTTGGTAACGTGAATGCAGTTAAATTTGAGTGATAAATTTTGTTGGGTAGTACTACATATATTTGAGTTTGAGTTGAATTGTTTTGGACGAGTGTTTGTTGTAGGACCCTCGTGTGAGAGTTTACTGAGTAAGCACAATCCTACTTTCCACAATCAAGTAGGGTTAATTAACACCCAGCTTAAGACAATTATTTTAGCAAAGTTTCGATTGTGGTGGCACTTGGAGACATATTTTCCCGGACTGAGCTGTTTGAATATAGGTGTAAGGTGTTTGAGCATATTAATCATTCATTTTACTTATTATTTCGACCACGCCCATCTCCCTGTTAGCTGGCTTGGCAACCCGCTTACATTAGTAAGCATACACGACGCCTAGTGCGGTTTGGACGTGTAACAATATATATATATATATATATATATATATATATATATATATATATATATGTCTTAGTCGTAGTCTGTTCAGCCCTGGTCAATTCATCCTTGTTGGTGTTGCGATGTTTTGTATTACTGTATAGTTTACAATCAAGAAATGTGGTTATTTTGGTGTAAAAAAAAAGAAAAAAAAGATTTAGATTTATTTGAATATTTGTGATAATTGGTTTAAGTATGCGTGTTGTTTAGTGGGGTGTAGCTTACTTAGTGTGGTTAATCCAATTCATTTGCCAGTATCATGTTAGGTCGTCATCGAATAGACGGGGAGGGTGGGGTCGGGGGGGGGTTGGTGCGGAAGGCATATGGAACATCATCTAGGGATTCTTCTGTCTTCTCGGCAAGGAGTTGAGTTAGGATCGCGGGGCGGGGGGAGGTGTAAATTTTAGTTTGGGTTTTTTTCCGTGGGAATTGAGGAAAACGGTAGTTATAAGGACCTCTCGGGGAGATTCTTTTGTGTGTAAAGTTTCCCTGTCGTGTTTGTATTCTGTGCGTGATGGGTGGTATGTTTGCGTGTTGTACTTTGATGTCGCTAGGGTACCTGAATAGTAACCTGTGTATGCGTCTGAGTATTCGACGTTCACATGAAGCGATAGAGGAAAGGTAAGTGGGGTTTATATTGGTGTATATGAGTGCTCGGAAATCTATAACAGGGCGGATGTATGTTTTGTAGGTGTATTGTAGTGTTTTGGGGTGGCAACCTCTGATTCTACCCCGGAGGGCGACCAGTTTCTTGTTCGGTTAGGTGTATCTTGTACATCGAGGAGCCAATTAAGGGTTTTAGTGAAGAGTAATCCTAGGTAGGTGACTTCGCCTTGGAGTCTTTCTTGATTTAGTGTGTGCGAAACATTCCGGTCGGCTAGCTTTGGACATTATCTTCAGTGTAATTAGAATGTCGGAAGCGGATTGTTTGGGTTTTGGTGGGATTGACGGAGACTCTCCAACGGTTACCCCAGTTGGACAAATTCCTGAGTGTTTTAGATATGAGGCGGGAGGCCGTTCCGCTGTTCCCATTAACCGCCCAGAAGGCGGTATCATCCGCAAACTGTGTTACTACTACTCCGGGCTGTGTTACTTCGGGAATGCCGAATGCCAAGATTGTGTAAAGGATTGGGGCTAAGGCAGAATCTTGCGGTACGCATGTTATAGGTTGAAAAGAATCGGAGCCGGTATTTCCTACTTTGACCCGAACTGACCGATTGGCCAGGTACGAGAACAGGAGTTTGTAAAAGGGGTTGGGTATGTTAAGGTCGCGGATTTTGTATAGGAGAGCGGCATGCCCGACCCTGTCAAATGCTTGCTTAATGTCCAGAAACACATCCAGGTTGCATCACTTGTGATTTAATGCCCTGGTGCTCTCTGTAAACAGCTTCAAGAAGGGATCGTTCCACGTTCGGTTGAGACGGAAGCCGAATTGGCTGTTGAAAAGGATACCGTTGAATTCTAGGTGGTCCCTGGGTCGCCTGGCCAGAATCTGCTCGAAGCATTTTACGAGGCAACTCCGGAGGGAAACGGGTCTGTAGGAGGAGGGTGCGCTTAGCTCGGGGTGGGGTTTGGGTATCGAAGGATTTTGCGATTAAAGCCGTCATGATCTGGGGCTGATTTCTTTCCTGTTTTTGAAGTACGAGTTGACCTGGTCGGACGTGATGGGGGCAACAAAAAGATTCTTGATGTCGAGTTGAATTTCAAAAAGGTTAAGGTTGCGGAATTCTTCAAGGCGACTCTCAAGGAGTGCCTTGAACCGGTTGTCGAACTGGGGATCATCTGGGAATCGGAAAATGGATTCAAGGTGTAGACCGAAGAAGTCGGTCTTTCCTCGGTAGGGGGAGATTAAGTTACCCTGAATTTCTGTTAGGGGGATTTAGCGTTTACTTTCCTTCTGATTAGTCTATCGAACTGTTGCCAGAACAGTTTTCCATTTCTGCAATCTAACAGGAGTCTTCGACGCGTTTGTTTGCTTCTCGACTGAATAAGGCGTTAAGGCAATTGTAGTCGGTCTTGAGAGCAGGCCATGTTCCATTATAGTACTCCCTATAATATAGAAATCTGGAATGATCCTCGCGAATTTAAAGTTCACGAATCGGGCGGGAACTAAACGGGAATTTCATTGGTAACCACAACATCAAAAGGAGTCTTTTTCATTCGAGTATCCTTGAATATTTCAACCCAGTCTGGTGGAATTTCAACTTTTTGTTTGGAATTTACTAATCCCATATGTTTGTCTAGATCCATATAGGAATCACTACGAATGGGATAAGTAATTTGGGCGTAGTCCATTTGCCTCTCATTGTGAACAACATAATGCACAAAGCTAAAGTTTTCATTTTTCCCTCCGTATGACTCGCAAAAAAAATTTCAAGAGCCCTTACTAGCAAATCAAGGAAGTTCCATAGAAAACAATGCAACATGGAACACACATCGTCGCTTCCTTTTTTACCAATAGTCTCCGGGTAAATATAAAATACACTTTTTGCTGTAGACAGAATGTGTATATTAAAATCATAAACGTTCAACTGACTCATGTAATAAACATCGTTTGTTGTTCTGTGGAAGACTAAGGTTTTCGCCAAAATCTAATCAAATCGCATCTAGAGTCTGAGAAGTTCGGCTTCTTTGCTTTGCAGCTCTTTTTCTGTTGTAGAATACCGCAGTCTTTCTTGTTAAACATACTTTCTATGTTAAGGTCATCTTCAGGTAGGTATAATCTCTTACTGTCATTAAGACTACAATGGATTTTTTCTACCCTTCAACGACATGAAAGCTTGTTTGCAAACATCTACCTTTTTGAGGTTGCCATTAATAATACACCAAACTTTATAAACAAATGTAGCACTTCTTAGATTTGCCACTTCTTCATGTCTTCTAGGTCTCCTTCGACGAATAGGTAGTACAGCAGTCAATCCACACAAATATAAATTCTGCTCCTTAACAGAGCCTAGCGTGTTAAAATATTTAAGTATACTGTTCCATGCTTTTGTGGGCACCTTTAGAAAACATTGTTTTCATGACTTTGTAATCAGTTCTTCTTCTGACGGACTCACTACCATTACAATTATTTTCAGGTTCCATTAATATTTTATTTTATTGCACAATACTAAACACAAACTGAAATATTAATTGTCTGCTGCACTAAAACCTCTACTGTCACTTTAGGCGGACACTAGATTACACCGCGTCTTATTTAAAGGACTTTGTCCCTTTTGGACATGGCTAAAATACACTTGACACCTTGTGGGGCTGTCTGCAATAACGAAAACTTATATTTTTTAGGCGCTTGTCGGCTTCTGGACGTGCATTAAGATATTGGCACATTCTAAAAGAAAAATGCTACAGAATGACAGCAGTGGTTTGTATGCGTAATTTTTGAACTTTAAATAAGTCATAATACATTTGTATAGCGGTATCAATGCCCAGATCGTCTCTTACCTTTCTAATTTGATATACAGACTTCGCCAACCCAGAAAAAAGATCAAGGATATGTGATGAATATGAAAGAGTCTCGTCTATAGTTAAGCCCATAAACCTAGTACGTGTGACTGTCAATATTATGTCGTTATAATGGTAATTATAATGTTAGCATCAATTGATTTGGATGAATCTAATCTTATCTTTGATATTTTACTAACCGCATTAGTTAACAAGTTTTTAGGGCATCCATCTTGGAAAATTTTTGACGTATCGTCCGCCAATAAAGTAAAATTGACATTTGGAAAATATGATATTAAGTCATTTATGTAAATAAAAAATAATATAGGCCCTGGTACACTTCCTTGTGGTGCATTTCTTTCTGATTTAAACGTGTTAATTGTCCCGTTGCCACCAAAATAACATTTTTAACATGGCTGTTGTTGAATTTTCTTTCTATAATATATGGGAGTCTAAATTGTTTTGCAAAAATTAAGTCATTGATTCCAGATAGTAAGCGTGACGTCATAGCTTTGTTGAGCATTTTTGTTAATACGGGTAATAAAGAGATGGGTGTGTAATTATTTAAGTTCTGTTTACTTCGATTGTTGTAAAGTGGTTTAATTTTTGTTACTTTACGGGAAAATTACCATCAAAAAAGGAGTTCAAAGTATACGCTAATGGATATTTTAGCGTTTCAATGTTACCGTTTACTGAACATTACGAAACAGCTGACGGTCTTTATGTTCCAACCTACATATGGTTATGCAGGTATAGAAGGTTACACAATCGACTTTTTTCACTATTGTTAAATCTACTTATTAGCTCATTTTGGAACGTTTGGCCAAGTTTTGCCAACATCGGCCATGATGTCTATGTGTGTGTGGGTGTGTGTGTGTGTGTGTGTGTGTGTGTGTGTGTGTGTGTGTGTGTGTGTGTGTGTGTGTGTTGTGTGTGTGTGTGTGTGTGTGTGTTTGAGTGTGCGTACGTGAGAGCGAGCGTGCGTGTGTCGGCTTGCGCGAGTGCGTGCGTGTGTGTGTGTGTGTGTGATGCGTATGTTAATATACACGATTACTCCAAACGAAAACACGTACGTACTTACAATTTTGCATTGGAGTTTGTCTTCATTATCCGGGAGATTTTGTAAAGATTCAGTGGCGGAAATGGGGGTTTATTAGGAGCTGTTTTGATTATTATCAATTTAATTTTCCATAATTTTTCTTTATAAAATTTCGTAATATAAAGCCAAATAAGTGTAAAAATTAAATAGATATGATTGAGAATACTTAAACTGTATTATCGATATTTTTATAGAAGCGAGAAGCTTTGGAAATTTTTTTTAAGTTAGGATTTAGACGTCTATTAACCTCTATCTGACGTGAAGTTTTAAACGCCTGTTTGACGCAGATTATAATTTTATTTTTACATGTTGCCTATTTTCGTAATGAACTTATTATAAAAGCGGCTGCATAATTATCCTAAAAATTTTTATTAAAACTATTTCATTTCTTATAATTTTCATATTGTAGGTTGGAAGGTAATGTGTTGTTCCACACCAGATATTTTTATTTAGTAGACATTTATCTATATTTTCAACTTCACTATAGTCGATAGGAGCCAGAAAGAATGAACATTTTATGTTAGCGCTAGGTGGGTTGGCAATAAATAATATTCATTTGGACAAGTCATCGCTAGTAGTAGTAAAAAAACTTCTCGCGAGTAAGCGTCATATTTAGGACTTGGTTTTTTTAAATAATTATGGTCCTGATTTTTTCATATCATAAGTAAGAGTAAAAGAGGAACTACGTAGATCATTCCAGATTTTTTAATCGTGTGGAAGAATGTTGATTGCACCCATTTGGTACGACAAGTTGAAATTTGTATTGCATATTGATGATGTGAATTAGATTAGATTGTATAATTTAAATAACACCGTAGTTGGAAAGCACTAGACAAAACTGTGAATTATTAATTGTATCGTAAGAGTATAATCCTCAATCTAGTATATTTAAAAACAGAAACAGATTTAATTTTAACAAATAATAGGTTAATCTTTAAGTACGAATTGTGACTTTGTCCGGTCTGATCATAAAACCTTAGTTTACTATTCTCTATATTAAAATAAAACCAGGCGTAACGGTATGAGCTTAAATTTCTCGAACAACTGTTGTTTTTATAAATTTTATTAATAACATTCTAAACGCGACAAAAAATGGGACAAGCAATAACTGACAGTAAGTATTGAAGTATTGTATTGTATTATATATATATATATATATATATATATATATATCTCGAGTAAAAGTGAAATTAAAAAATTGAAAAGTTAAGTTATCACAATTTACGACAATAAGAAGACAGATTTGATTAGTTTAAATTCACAATAATATGCAAGTTGATACCTAAATTATAAACCAAAATTAACGAATTATCATAATCTTAGTGCTGTCAACACCCACGAAACTAACCATAAACAAATTGGGGTACTATATAATCTATGCATGATCTTTTTTTTAATTAGGTTAATGAATATCGGTTTTGTTTTCAGTGCACTTACATTCTACAATCGTACAAAAAAGAATTTTTAGAAACTAATTAATGTTTCCTTTTCAGCTCTAATGCTTATATTATTTCATAAGTGGAAGTCATATACAGCCCATGCAACACGGTGCAATACCACCACTTTTACCATGGGTTCCTATAGGATTCTGGGCGAGGGGCAAAAATTCGCCAACGCTAAAATCAACACTAAGAAGAACAAGATCTGCCAGGAATAAAAACCTGCCCGATAGGGCAGGACTCAAGCGACCTCGGTCATCGAAAGTACCAACATTCGGATTCATTGCTGCAACATACGTGGTATCAGGTCGAATCTTAATGCTGTTCACCTACATCTTGAACAAGTGCAACCGTACATTCTATTCCTATCAGAAACATAAGTCTCCCCTGGAAGCGTTTTGTTTCGAAGGTTCTGGGCCCTAATTTGTGAAACTCTGCCGTTATTTGTATCGATCTCCCAATGATAATAACTTCCAACATCTTTTTCATTACCTTAGTTTGAAAATAGACTGCCTCTTATCACAGTTTCCATCTTGCGATATCTCACAATTCTACTACTAATCCCGCAGGTCATAGTGCATAAGCAGTTACTGTATCCTGTAATCTCACACAAATGATATCGGAACCCACCAAAATCCCAGACAACCCTAACCATACTCCACATCTCCTGCACCTATTCCTTACACATAACCCGCTTATCTATGAAACAATAGTCCTTTCCTACCTAATATCACTGTTATTCGAAAAACATATAGAGCTGTGTGGTGTTTTAAATCAGCTAACTGGAGCGAACTGTGATATTTTTACATATTTTTTTTAATTCGGTTCGATTTTGGCAAATAATGTCACATCGGGTTGTCTTCTTTACATATAAGTTTGAAGAAATAATTCCGAAGCAGCATTAGCATCTCTGTTAGACACGTAATAGCAAAAAACATATCATTTCTTTCTTCAGAAGAATAAGCCATTAGTAAATTAATATTCACTATTTAAGTACGAAATACAACTGGTTACAACAAATAATTCAATATCTACTATTTGACAGTCAATCAATGCAGAGTTTTGTTTTTAATTATCACAGCACACCACGGCAAACATTGCATTTGTTTAGTAAATACTACAGTTACAATTTTTTTGAAAATTGTGAGTTAACTGATAACACTAAACATACAAAGCTGTACATTTTTGAAATCAGAAAAAAATAAGCCATCGAATGGGTCCATAACCACCTATAGTTGCCATTTAAAAAAATGTGTTTGGGCTGTAGCTCGAAAAATAATTACTAAAAAATTTTTTATTCGAATTTTCCCATTTTGCGTAAAAATAGCTATCAAAAGTCTCTCTTATAACTTTTTCGTAATTTGAATATTAAAAAAAGATAGCCGATTTTTAGTTATTTTCAGATATCTTAGAAAGTTGGCAACAATGTTGAATTTTCTTATCGGTATTTGAATTATCATGTACTTCTGCCCAACTTTGCTAATTTAACCGACTCTGTATCCCTTATAATAACAAAGTAGCCACAGCACGTTGGTAGATTCTAGACAGTATATATATATATATATATATATATATATATATATATATATATATATATATATATATATATCAACACCTAAAATGGCTATTTGTTTTAAATAAACCTCAAAAAAAATTTGTTCGCGAAGGTCCACAACAACCCAAATCAAAGAACTTTCATAATACCATAATTCTACACAAACCTTCGCAGTGAAAGGAATCCCAATTATATTGCATCCTAATAAACTAAAGATAACCATAACCTGATCACATAAAAGGGTAATAGTAAATGTTGATTGTCTTTATGACCTAATTAAAATGCAACACTGGAAATGTCGCCCTTTAGGAAAATCGTATGATTAATCCTTAAGATTGCGAACACTACGCACTTGCAGGTCTCTAATGTCCAGCATTCGGCCTTGTCGGTTGTGACAAAAGTTCGAGCATCTAAAGCTCGCACGATCATATGTGTTCCGCGTTCATTCATGTTCTTTAACTCTTCCATTAATTAGTCAATTATATTGAATGCTTTCTTTAATGTTATAATATTATATATTATATTTTAACTCACGCATTAACAAAGCTCCCATCTTGGTTAGTTTTATTTTCTTCACAACCGCGCACGGATTTAGATTCGCACTAACAATATTTAATGTAGATTTAATTTTAATCTACAACACACCAAAGATTTATCATCATCATTTTGTAAGTTTTTTTTTACTACAGCGCCGATTTATATTCACTTAGCATAACGGCTACTATTTATTGTCAAATGTTTCACAGCACAGTTTCCGACTCAATACCAAATCAACGCTACTTGTAATGTTTTTTTTAATATTCAATCCTTAATATGGGACATGTCAGTAAACAAGCAATGCTTAAACTGTGCTGCTATATTTTACAGTGGAAATTGTACAAATCGTTATGACCATCTTACAAACACCGTGACTAAAGATTGAATGCAGAACACGTCAACGCAAACGGTCAATTTCTCAAATACGTTTCATCAAACGTCAAACGTCATCAATCTTATGGTGCTCATTCCAAATTAACCATTCTTAAAGTGTTCAAATATCACGTGATCTTGTCAAAAAGGAAATATGAAACAGCTCCGCTGTAACTCCCTTCTTTTGACCATTAAATAGTTAATTAATTGGTGAAAGTTTGATACTCTCAAATGTGGCAGACAGGGCGGTTCGAAGGTTTACTATTAGTCACTAACTTTACTTTATACTTTTCACTTTATAAATTCGTTACCTATAATACACTGTCCGATAAACGAACAATATTTATATTCAGTTCTAAACGAAAATTTAATTCTGCTTACAAAATATAAACGTAAATGTAATTCACCAGTATAACTAACGTCTTTACTTCGTAATATGGAAAAATGGAAGTGAACTCATCTCTCTCGGGACGGAAAAACTTATTAGTAACACAAATAATACAGTAAATAAATATTTGGAAAACGATCCGGCCAAAATACGTTAATTTACAAACCTTTAAAATCCCTTGATACGTCTATGATCCTGGCGTTAGGTAGCGGTTAAAACAGGATTGATTAAAGTAGTTTGTTTTTTTTGAAATATTTAAAAGGAATATTTTTTCAAAGTTATCAGCTTGTACATACATTTCTGTAGAAATTCCTCTAGGTCAATGCTATTCAGAAACAAAATCGATATTTTTATTTTCAGAGTTCACAATGTTTACTTGTAGCTTTACTAATGTATTTAATTTGATACCTTTCGGTTTTTATACTTATGTTTACTAGAAAATTATGACAGGAAAACTTACATCTTTTATTTACAAAATAAAACGTTACGCGAATAGGAGATGAAACTGCGGTTTATTATAATATATATATATATATATATATATATATATATATATATATATATATATATATATATATATAACCCATGCTGGGCTACGCATAGCGATTTATTTGGTATCATTAGATTTTAGTGCCTCAGACCAATTGGTTTTTTATTAAGAGAAGGGATTTACATTTAGGATGTAAAGTACTTGGAAACTTTCTTTAACAAATCTGATCCGGACTAAATTTGGCAAGATATCGGATTACCAGAATATGTAGAGGACATTTTCCTTGATAACCTTTTACTAGTAGAGCGTTAAACAATGGTTCTTAATTAAAACAAAACAGGAGACTCATTAAATTAAATTAAACAAGGCAGGTGCTTTAAACTACGCGGGTTTTATCTTCAGGAAAATGATTTACCTCCACGTAAATATACTGGGGTGTTTTCCTTACTAAATATTTATCAAGATTAAATTGAAAATTATTCTTTGCCTACCTGTCTGTAGGTGGTCACTAGTGGATAACATACCGTTTCTACTAACGCAACTTTGTGTGTAGACTAGGCTTACTTTCTGTTTTTCTGACGATGTTAAGAAACAGGGAAGTACGAAATACAACTGGTTACAACAAATAATTCAATATCTACTATTTGACAGTCAATTAATGCAGAGTTTTGTTTTTAATTATCACAGCACACCACGGCAAACATTGCATTTGTTTAGTAAATACTACAGTTACAATTTTTTTGAAAATTGTGAGTTAACTGATAACACTAAACATACAAAGCTGTACATTTTTGAAATCAAAAAAAAATAAGCCATCGAATGGGTCCATAACCACCTATAGTTGCCATTTAAAAAAATGTGTTTGGGCTGTAGCTCGAAAAATAATTACTAAAAAATTTTTTATTCGAATTTTCCCATTTTGCGTAAAAATAGCTATCAAAAGTCTCTCTTATAACTTTTTCGTAATTTGAATATTAAAAAAAGATAGCCGATTTTTAGTTATTTTCAGATATCTTAGAAAGTTGGCAACAATGTTGAATTTTCTTATCGGTATTTGAATTATCATGTACTTCTGCCCAACTTTGCTAATTTAACCGACTCTGTATCCCTTATAATAACAAAGTAGCCACAGCACGTTGGTAGATTCTAGACAGTATATATATATATATATATATATATATATATATATATATATATATATATATATATATATATATTCAACACCTAAAATGGCTATTTGTTTTAAATAAACCTCAAAAAATTTGTTCATGAAGGTCCACAACAACCCAAATCAAAGAACTTTCATAATACCATAATTCTACACAAACCTTCGCAGTGAAAGGAATCCCAATTATATTGCATCCTAATAAACTAAAGATAACCATAACCTGATCACATAAAAGGGTAATAGTAAATGTTGATTGTCTTTATGACCTAATTAAATGCAACACTGAAATGTCGCCCTTTAGGAAAATCGTATGATTAATCCTTAAGATTGCGAACACTACGCACTTGCAGGTCTCTAATGTCCAGCATTCGGCCTTGTCGGTTGTGACAAAAGTTCGAGCATCTAAAGCTCGCACGATCATATGTGTTCCGCGTTCATTCATGTTCTTTAACTCTTCCATTAATTAGTCAATTATATTGAATGCTTTTAATGTTATAATATTATATATTATATTTTAACTCACGCATTAACAAAGCTCCCATCTTGGTTAGTTTTATTTTCTTCACAACCGCGCACGGATTTAGATTCGCACTAACAATATTTAATGTAGATTTAATTTTAATCTACAACACACCAAAGATTTATCATCATCATTTTGTAAGTTTTTTTTTACTACAGCGCCGATTTATATTCACTTAGCATAACGGCTACTATTTATTGTCAAATGTTTCACAGCACAGTTTCCGACTCAATACCAAATCAACGCTACTTGTAATGTTTTTTTTAATATTCAATCCTTAATATGGGACATGTCAGTAAACAAGCAATGCTTAAACTGTGCTGCTATATTTTACAGTGGAAATTGTACAAATCGTTATGACCATCTTACAAACACCGTGACTAAAGATTGAATGCAGAACACGTCAACGCAAACGGTCAATTTCTCAAATACGTTTCATCAAACGTCAAACGTCATCAATCTTATGGTGCTCATTCCAAATTAACCATTCTTAAAGTGTTCAAATATCACGTGATCTTGTCAAAAAGGAAATATGAAACAGCTCCGCTGTAACTCCCTTCTTTTGACCATTAAATAGTTAATTAATTGGTGAAAGTTTGATACTCTCAAATGTGGCAGACAGGGCGGTTCGAAGGTTTACTATTAGTCACTAACTTTACTTTATACTTTTCACTTTATAAATTCGTTACCTATAATACACTGTCCGATAAACGAACAATATTTATATTCAGTTCTAAACGAAAATTTAATTCTGCTTACAAAATATAAACGTAAATGTAATTCACCAGTATAACTAACGTCTTTACTTCGTAATATGGAAAAATGGAAGTGAACTCATCTCTCTCGGGACGGAAAAACTTATTAGTAACACAAATAATACAGTAAATAAATATTTGGAAAACGATCCGGCCAAAATACGTTAATTTACAAACCTTTAAAATCCCCTTGATACGTCTATGATCCTGGCGTTAGGTAGCGGTTAAAACAGGATTGATTAAAGTAGTTTGTTTTTTTTTTTGAAATATTTAAAAGGAATATTTTTTTCAAAGTTATCAGCTTGTACATACATTTCTGTAGAAATTCCTCTAGGTCAATGCTATTCAGAAACAAAATCGATATTTTTATTTTCAGAGTTCACAATGTTTACTTGTAGCTTTACTAATGTATTTAATTTGATACCTTTCGGTTTTTATACTTATGTTTACTAGAAAATTATGACAGGAAAACTTACATCTTTTATTTACAAAATAAAACGTTACGCGAATAGGAGATGAAACTGCGGTTTATTATATATATATATATATATATATATATATATATATATATATATATATATATATATATATATATATAACCCATGCTGGGCTACGCATAGCGATTTATTTGGTATCATTAGATTTTAGTGCCTCAGACCAATTGGTTTTTTATTAAGAGAAGGGATTTACATTTAGGATGTAAAGTACTTGGAAACTTTCTTTAACAAATCTGATCCGGACTAAATTTGGCAAGATATCGGATTACCAGAATATGTAGAGGACATTTTCCTTGATAACCTTTTACTAGTAGAGCGTTAAACAATGGTTCTTAATTAAAACAAAACAGGAGACTCATTAAATTAAATTAAACAAGGCAGGTGCTTTAAACTACGCGGGTTTTATCTTCAGGAAAATGATTTACCTCCACGTAAATATACTGGGGTGTTTTCCTTACTAAATATTTATCAAGATTAAATTGAAAATTATTCTTTGCCTACCTGTCTGTAGGTGGTCACTAGTGGATAACATACCGTTTCTACTAACGCAACTTTGTGTGTAGACTAGGCTTACTTTCTGTTTTTCTGACGATGTTAAGAAACAAGGTGTGCATAATATCGGGCACTAAACGTCTACTGGTCAGAAGCTAGTCAGGAAAACTCTGGCAGTGCAGGGGGAGAGTGTCCGAAGCGGCGACGAGCGCTTCGAAATAGACTTCCACGTTTGACGTGAGACGCTGTGTTCTAGTCAGGAAGTAGGAGGACAACGCTACTTGTGTGACGTAAGCGTCGCTTATGGGTCTATGGAAAGCCGGGGTTAACAATGAGGTTCTACCGTAAAAACTTTTAAACGGCTTTAGTAATAACGGTAGTGGGGATAAAATTGGTTATTTTTTAATTTTTAAAATGATTAAATAATAATTAATTTGGATACCCATGGTAAAGAAATTCTTTACGATAGTTTTACACCAACGCAATCAAAACTGTCGAACCAATGCCATTTTCAAATTTTTGATTTTACTTTAAAGTACATAAACCATGCGCGTCAAGTACTCAAACTGTATTTTATTCCAGTCCATTATTAAATCACTTGCTGCTCTTTTGCGTCAGTTCTAACTATACATTCTTTTTACACGAAAGCGGTTTCGGTTAGTAAACGGATTCTCCAGTTCCGTTCTAGCGGGCGTTAATTTGTATCTACTCGAAATAAAAACTCTCTCACCACTAAGATACCTGTCCTAGATATATACATTATTGTTTTCTGACATTAACCTTTATTTTAATTTATTTCAGTGACGTAACATATTTCATAGCTTGCAAGTTATACTAAAAAAAATAAAATCCGAGTTTTAAATAGTAAGTTACGCAATTTATAAGTTATTATATCTCAACATTACCTTACTAATTACTACTAATTACTGATGTCGTCCTAAACCTGAAGAACCTGGCATCACTTTAATGTGATTGAATGTGACGATTATTAATCCCGCGGTTTTTTTATTTAATCGTGGCCAGTGTGCTATTTCAATTTTCATGTATTGCACTTGAATCTCGTACTTATATTTTGATCTTTCAATATTTCTCACATACTTTGTGCCAGTTCTTTCGGATCTCGTTTTACGTTATAAAATATAATACTGAATCTCAAGGTGATGTATTTTATCTTCTAGCACGTCCTTGTTATACGTTATCTTGTCACAAGCCATTGGCACCAGAATAATCCTCCTTAATATCTTAGGTCCATCTCGGCCCAAAAATTCTAAGCGGTTTTAAAATCGAGGTAAGATTCATTGTACACATTCCCCCGACCGGATTATATCAATTTTTAAGGCAATTAAGAATATCTAGATACTACATTTCTACGCCGTTACATTAACGTTCATTTTAATTACTATAATTACTATTATCTAAGGATTTCTAAAGTTAGAAGGGTAGTACTATAACGACTATCAATCAATGCTTTAATTAGTTTCATTATTATAGTTCCATTTACATTGTTTATCAAATGGATACCTTAACTAGTGATCATTTGTTAGAGTCGCAGGGCAAAAAATGCTTGTCATTGACGACTTTAAAGTTCAATACAGAAAAATTCTTAAAACAAAATTATTAATGGCGGTGTGCAGTTATAGCTGTAAGATAAAGTGTCTGTCACAACATGTTAAGTATTACACTAATTTTATCATAAGTAATATAACAAGTGATGAGCTATTATCGGTAATTTTTATATGTCACGAACTCTATACTCATACGACGAGTTTCAGCACGAGTTGTATTATTCCAAAATTATTGATCGGTAATACGAATTCATTTCATAATACTAGTTTGCTTATAAATTACCACGATTTAATAGGCAATCAATTAGGATTAATAACATATATGAATTTTTAAAAATGTATTCTCTTATATAATTTACTATGTCATATGTAAATTATACGTCAAAATTATAACTTGTACTTATTTTTTAAATGATTATTATTCATAAGATAGAACGGTCGTTAAATTACTTTGAATCCATTCAAGTTTGATGTTATTAATAATTGGCCGGTCATATTTAGTAATCTTGTCAATATAGGAAACAACTGAAGATTATCTGTGAAAGCTTATGCCATAAAATAATCAAAAAATTTTAGAATGCTGCTTAAGTCAAATCTTAGACTTCAACTGAAACTGGTTTCAGGTCAGCATTCGGATATGTTAAAAAAGTTGATCGGGTTGAAACGAATTCTTGAAACTTGTTTATAAATCTACCTCTACATTTAAATCAACATATAATTAATCCTATCATAAGCGTTGATTAATACCTCTAATGATGATAATTTACATGACTGTTATACGGTAATTATAGTATAGGGCTATAACGACATATTACGAAATGAATATTTCCGATAAGATAGAACGTTGATTAAAATACTATAGAGCCTGATTTAAGTTATGGTTAAATAATATATATTATATATATATACTATATATAATAAAATTATGTAGTTTTATTCTTGCAAACTGTAAGCTAATCCAAATCAAAATTTTAGACTTTAGCTGTTTTCAAATCAGCATCTAACTTTTCACTTTTTGTATCTAAGGATATTAATAAGATGTGAAATTGACGTAAGGAAACTGAAGGATTTTGCTAATGTATAGATCTAAAAACAATATTACGATGATTTTATATAACTCAATACTAATTACAGGGATTTTTTTTGTACAATAAACAGTTTAATGAATAGCAAAACAAGACGTACAAAGAATGTAAACATAGTTATGTTTCAATGACCTTTTATATAATTACGTAAAAATGTGTTTTTCTAAAACGCAAACATCTTAAATTTATTTTTGTATTATATTACTAACTGTTTAAATGGGATGTAATGTAAAGATTGTATTATGAATTTATATAAAGGCTAATATAGTTTTTATAACTCAACTAGTCTACATGGATTTTTTTGTACAATCAATATGTTAATGAACAAGAAATCAAGGCATGCAAGGAATGTAAACATAAGTTTATTTCAATCCACATTCCTTTTTTATTAATCTACCTTAATTTTATTTTATATTAATGATTAGGTAAACTAAGTACTTTATATTATCTTTTATGAAAATACTAGAGCAATTAATGTGTATTGTATATATATGATATATATATATAGTAAATCAATATAGTAATACTTAAATCAACATAGGATACATTATTTAGACCTTACTGAAAATTATTATATTAATGTTAAAGTAATCTTGAATTTTATTTATAATACAGTAAACAAAATTGATAATATTTAATTACTATTTTATATATTTCGTTAAAAATTTTAACTTATAGAAGTAAAGATTAAAAATATTTTAAGTATAATATATAAAAAGTTGAATTAAATTATATACACATTATGGTAACAAATTAATTTACTGTGACAATTAATTTGTTATATTATTAAGTTCCTATGTTTATAATTAGTTACACAAATTTTTTAATTCCTATTGAAGTCGATAAAAACAAATATAAATATATAAAATTCACATTTTCTATTAATAAATACATTACTTAAAAATATATATATATATATATATATATATATATATATATATATATATATATATATATATATATATTATACACTCTCGTGTCGCGTTTCCAAGAGCTTCTTTCAACACGATCATCTATAACACTAGTAAGTAGTCGTTTTTGGTTTTATCCCTTATTTTATTTACTTTATCTATTTACTTGTGCAGATTTTATGTCATGTTATAATTACAGATATGGATTTAAGTGCTCTAAATGTATTGACATGTTTTAAACTTTTTAAAAACGTTAAGGATTTAGAGACAGACATTCAATTTGGATATCATTATTATTATTATTATTATTATTATTCACTCTCCTTAACAGTCATACTGTGCCCAATTGCTTAGGAGGCGGTATCAAGTTTGCAATAAACAAATTATTATTTACTACCTAGAGTCTAAGATTAAATGTTTACCTACATTCGAAAAAGATTGGTATAAGGTATATTATGAATGGATACATTACGAGTTGCTATAGCCGATTTGATCTGCTTAATAGTGTAGTTAAAAATATCCAGAGTAGCATCGATTGAAGAGTAAGCTATCATTCTGTACAAAGGGGAATATAAAAGGACGTAAGTTCGAGTGGCAGGTAGGTAGAACACATTACTTGGGCGAGAATTAATTCTTGGAACTCTAAATTGGATTATGTTGAGAATCTCTGTGCAGTCTATTAAAGGCGACATAACTTTATATAAAAATATTACAGCGTGCATCTTTCTTCTAACATATCAACAAAGTACGGTGAGAGGGTTGTAGTGGAGCTGGAGGAATTTAAATGTGTGCTACCTGAGCGTTGGCATAAGTTTTTTAAGTCTGAGAACCTCTGTATAGAGCAATTTAATGAGGGATTGAAGAGTAAACATGTTTCAATGCATTCTTTAGGATCGGTAGTCAAAACAACCAATTGAATATTTGTTTAGAAAAAACAATTTTATGATAATTACTATGCTGTGTAATGATAACATTAGGTGAATAAATAAAAACATTTCTATTTGTGGTAGTAACTTTTAACAACCATACGTAGCTTAGGTCCTGCTAGCAAGGCAACTTAATATTTGTTTAAATATTTAGTAAAGTTGAAACTATTAACTTAATCTTTCGTTTCTAGATCTAAACCTTACGTTTTACAATAAATTATTAAAACCGTTTACTCTTTTCATTTCTTATATAACAAAGGCGGAAAACTAAAGAGGATTGTAGACAAGACAACTGTAAGAAAGTACACAGAGACACAAACAAACAAGCGTGTTCGCGTGTATTAGGCTAGATCAATAAAAGCATGGTTTCTAGATTAGGTCAATGCTCACGCGCGAGTATTGACCTAACCTAAAAACCGTGCGTTTATTAATCTAGCCTAATATTTCACGTGCATTAACCTAACCTAAACGCAATAAACGAAAGAAACGAGAGGACAAGAGAGAAAAAGAGAGCCGTGTGAAACGAGAGAGAGAGACGTGGGATGAGAGTAGGCGCGAGAGAGCCGTGAGAGGCCGTGAAGCGAGAAGGGAAAGAGACGGGAAATACGAGAGAGACGTGAGAAACGAGCACTACGATAAAAACTAGGAAGACGAGAGAAACGAGGAAGACGAGGGCGCTGAGAGAAACGAGGAGTACGAGGGCGCGGAGAAAAACGGAAGAACCGATAGAGACGAGGGAAACGAGAGATGCAAGGGAGACGAAAGAGGCGGGAGGGGCAATGGAGGCGAGCACGATCAACTTCTACTACAGAAAATATTCGCTAGTGTAGAAATACGCTACTAGACGGCGTCGCAAACTGGCAAATCTGCTTTTAAAATATACTACTAGGTAAAGCCACGATCAACTTCCATTACAAAAAACATGCACTAGTTTAAAAATACATCACTAAATGACGTCACAAACAAACAAATCCGCTTTTAAAAAAAAGTGTAATGTAATTGGAGGGATTTTTTGTCACGTGCATATAATCCGAATCCATTTAACTTTCACAAAGATTTCACTAATGTAGGACTGTTATTTTTTTCATTAGGTGTACTTGAATAGTGAAAGGTTATTATTGGGGTTACATAACTGGGAAAACCAGAAAATAATTACTATGTATATATATATATATATATATATATATATATATATATATATATATATATATATACTAAGTACTTTATATTATTTAGTTATAAGCAAGATGCCTAAAGCGAATGTGTTGTGACTGTAAGCAGCTGTTTACCCTGTCAAGGCGTTCTTCCAATACGATTATCGACAACAACCCTGGTAAGTGCTAGAGGCCTGATTTCAAGTTTGTTTATATTTGTTGTTGTATAGGCATTTTTACTGATTTAACTGTAAAACGTATTTTTATCACTGTATGCCAAAATCGACAATAGTGTACACGTTAATTTGAGCGATATTATTATTACTAGGGTTGTCTAATGATAATGATGAGCGTGGATCAAATAAAACAAGAGTTCTATAGCTGCCTTACGAAATGAAATTAGTGTTAGTTTCAAAATGATTGTGTGTTATCAAAATTATAAATGAAAGTCAGCTTGTTCATTTATCCCCGGGTTATTTACCTGTTTTCAAAACAAAATAGTACGTTCAGGCTTCTTTATAAATCTAGGGCCCTTTTTGCACAGATATTTTTCCGAATATGAGTATTATTATTATTATGGTCGTGTAATGATAATGATAGGCGTTGTATAAAATAAAACACAGAGTACTATAGTTGCCTTACGAAATCGGTGTTAGTTCCAATTCACATGCGTATTATCAAAATTGGAAATGAAAGTCAGCTTGTTTATTTATCCCCAGGCAATTGCCCATTTTCAAAACTAAGTATTGCGCTTAAGCTTGTTTATAGATCTAGGGCTCTTTGAATAATAATATTTAATATTGTCAAAAGGACCTTAATTAGGGGGCTAAAATACAGCCAAAGCCCCGAAAAGAAGCCGAACCTCCCACAGACCTCCCCACTCAGCCCCACTCCGACCCCCTCCACTTTTAATTAATTATGACGTCACGTCCCTACTCTGCCCCTATTCCACTAACATTAAACACCTGCATAACTCAGAAACCTTTGAGATTCAGACAGTGCATTATAGAAATATGTTTGCTGTAAATGAACTGTAGAATGAATGGCCCATTGAAGTTTCGCGATTATTCTGCCGTGCCCTTTGTATATTTAATGTTTACAGTCTTCCGAATATGAACACTCAAAGTGTAAACACGCATATTTTGCTGCTGAAAGTAAGTGTAACTTTTGAAGCAATATTTCAGATATTCTGCGACTTTTTCGGCGACTTTAGTCAGTAACCTGCTTATTTAACAATCCTTCCCCAAACATGGGGTCGAAGGTATCAACTGTAGCGATTATTAGTTATTATTTGACGTCTTACTATAAATAATATGTTTAGTTGTTAGTTACTATAGTTAATGTATGTATTCATTCCGTATTTTAAACTAGCTAGTCTATATACTGATGACTGACTGTCAAAGCGTATTGGTCTATCCAATTAAACGAACTTTCATTAGTACGACGTTGGGGTTGCTTTTCATGTCTGCTGCTTTTGGTGGATTATATTTATTTCACCATAATTACAGCTAACTGCTACATTTTATTATTACCTACCTTATCTTCATTGCTTTTAAATGATTCATAGATATAAATAGTGCAGTAAACAATTTAATTGTTTAAGTAGGTGACATCAGAAAGGAATTTCTAAAATATTTTAAATACTGATTTGAGAAAGTTTAGGGCACGTGTTATAAAAATTGTTTTATGTACAAGCAACGACCTAAAAAAGGTCTTTAATGTATCGATAACAATTCGTGTTGTAATTTAATCACTACACAAAAGAATTCGACTGAAAAAAAACGACATATTTCAAAATTTTACTGTTACGTTCGTTTGTAATCAACATTTAGATAAGGTAAATGTGGTCATATAAAGATTTTAATAACTTAACTGTGATTCGATTAGTAATTTTATAATACTTTATAAAGGTGCCCTTCTTTTACGAAAGTAGTGGCACGTGCTTGCCCCATTTGCTGATTTTAATCTCTTATCATGGATCGTTAACGCGTTTATGGCAACTGCAGAATTTGGGGTCTCTTATAATAAATACGCAACTTATTGCGAATGTGTAGTAAACCATTTTAATGGCAGTTGTAGAAATCCGGAGCGCTTAAAACGATAATTTGTTTTATGCTCTGCCGCCGCGCTAGATTATTTTAATTTATTTCCTCATACAATTTAACAGGCTACCATAACACCCAAGTACGATTATTGACTTTATCCTATTTCAATGCGTTTTTTAATTCTATTCGTAGCAATCGAAGACTGGATCGTTAAATTAATCTTTTAACGGCGAATGTGGGGAATCAATTATGATTCAGCAAATTAGAGAACCACTTAACAAATTCGCACAATGTAACTAGTGTGAACGCATTCACCAATTTGTAACGCTAGAGGGTAGCGAATATATATACTGATTGTGCACGTTATCTTTCAACCCCTAAAAATCTTGACATATATGCTTGTAGCGTGCATAGAAAATTTAATATTACAAGGGGAATTGATATGCAAAGGGGTATTATGCTAAAAAGTAATCGAAAAATGAATTTAAAGTTGACGTGTAATCGGAATTTTAATGATGTAATTAACAGTGATTTTTGTTGTTTCTTAATTTACGGTTATATAACGTCGATTTTACGTAAACGATGGTAAAATGAAATTAATCAACTTTAATGTTTCAGTTCTCGCATAAAACTATTTTAAATGCATGAAATGGATATTTCCTAATAATCTTACAAAATAACAATTTCATGGTCTTTATCATAAGGAATGCCCGTTTTCTGTTTATAATTAGCACAGAGGACTAATAAGGTTATTGTGTGCATAATTTTAGTATAATGATATTTTAAATAGGTACGTATATGCGGCAGGACAGTGTTACTATCATCCCTAAAAAGTTTTTTAGTTCGGATTAATCTCTCGACTGACTACTAAAAATAATAATAGAGCAGGAGAAAACTGAAAAAAAAGCAGCCTAGCTCTAAAAAATTCGGGAAGCACAGTAAGCATTAACGCAATTAGTTTTAAAAATATTTCTCCATAAGTAGAAGACTTACACTTATCGCCATCTTGGATTTTTCTGAATTGCAATTAATGGTTTCTTCAGGGTCACTATCCAAATTAGAATGTCCCCTAAAGATTTCTCATAATGGCTGATTGGTGTACAGATATTTAAATACTTAGCTTTTTTTGGGTTTTCAATGCTGTATTTTTGTATTAACGTTTTACACAAATCTAAAATATAAAACATAATGGTCAGTTGTGATGTTATTTATAACAATCTATTTTCAGGACTGTCTTATTTTCCGTGGAATAATAAATTCTAGCAACAGCTTGATGGTGTAGCAATGGGTAGTCCCCTTAGTCCTGTTATACCTAATTTTTACATGGAAAAATTACAAAATGCATCTAAAAAGTTTGATATCGAGATATCAACGACATATTTGTTGTTTGGAAACATGGAGAAGAAGCACTACACAAATTTTTAATTTTTATAAATGATATACATCCTAGCATCCTGTTTACACTGGAAAAAGAAACTAACGGAAGTTTACCACTTCTTGACCTAATATTATCTAAAACTAATAATTCACTATATTTTAAAGTTTACAGAAATCCGAGACTCACTGATAGACCTTCATGAATTACCAAACCATCATCCACATCAAAAAATTGGTGTAATCAAATCTTTAATGGAACGAGCAAAACGAATTTGTGATCCTGAATGCCTCATCGAAGCACTCAATAGAAAGCCTTGCAATGTGGGGAGCATTATCCTGTTGGAAAATCGGGTCCTCCAGCTCCTGTAGGAATGGAAGAATATGGACTTCTACCACTTCATCAACATATCCATGGGTATTCATATTGCCTCGGATGAATACCAACTGAGACCTGCTTCCATAAACATTAGCATGCCGCTTAACAGAAAACTGCACATTGCGATGTTCTCCGCGTCTACGTTTGATCCTCATGCGACCATCATGCATTCCCAAGCAGAATAGGGATTCGCCAATGAAGACCACCCTATGCCGTTCTACGTCCCAATCCAGTCGTAAGGTACACCACTCTAAACGTTGCTGTCGATGACAAGCCGTCAGTGGAACCACAAGATGTGGTCGATAGGACTGCACGCCAAAAGCTCTAATTCGACGGTAAACTGTACGAAGGGTTACAGGACGTCATTCGTTTCCAAACCATTGATCGGCAATTGATCTTATACTCGAGAATCGGTCTCTTAATGCTATTAATCGTAGTTGGCGGTCTTGGACCACATTTGTCTGTCTTGGCCGCCCAATTCCTCGCCTACGGCATTTTTGACCTTCTCTAGACCATGCTTCATAACAACGTAATACAGAGAATTGGTTCCAAATGGTAAGTAAAGAACGTTTGATGCTCCCGCAAAAATAGCGTGCCATGAAAAGAACAATAAAAAGAAAGAATCAAATTATGACAAATCTCACGTTTTATTTTAAATACGACTTGTGCATAAGAAAGAATGTAATTTATTTACATATTTTATTGCGTTAATTTTTATTGCAAAAGTGATCTTTTAAAATGCCATTTTTGTTTTCTAATCAAGAAATAGCGGATATCCATTTTATTTATAGCTTTGTAAATGGGAGTTCAGCAGCAGCAGCTCGTGAATATAGGCGAAGATTTCCTTTTAGAAGAGCTCCGCATCCTTCAGTATTTGTAAGAGTTCACCAACAAATTATAAGTTAGGGGTTAAATAATATGCATAGTCGTCAAAATAATAATCATAGGCAGCAAAGAAATATTACACGACGAATTTTGCGTGAATTCGACAGAGATCCCACAACTAGCATTAGAAGAGTATCCGTAGCTTTAGGTGTCTCAAATACTACTATTCACCGAACATTAAGACGGCATCACCGATATCCTTACTATCTACAACCTGTTCAAGGACTACAACCAGGGGATGCAGAACGTAGAGTTGCGTATTGTCGATGGATTCTTGCTGAAAATAATAACAATCCAGGTTTTTTAAATAATGTTTTATGGGCCGATGAATTCTGCTTCACTCGCCGTGGTGTGGTAAATTTTCACAACCAGCACGTTTGGGCAGATGAAAATCCACATGTAGTTCGCCCGAGACATCTCGAACAAGAATTTAGTGTGAACGTCTGGGTAGGTATTTACAATAATCGTCTTTTTGGGCCCTACTTTTTACCACCTCGGATGCATGCTGCGTCTTTCTTGGAATTCTTAAAGAATGAACATGCGAATATGTGGGAACATATTTCCTTAAATTTACGAAGAACGGCTTGGTTCCAGCTTGATGGTTGTCCAGCTCATTATTGCAGAATCGTTAGAAACTGGCTGGACAACCATTATCCAGGAAGATGGATTGGTCGTGCAAGCCCAGTTCCCTGGCCGCCAAGGTCTCCAGACCTAAATCCCTTAGATTTTTTTATGTGGGAGTATTTAAAGAGAAGGGTGTATGCAACTCCTGTGACAAGAGATGAATTCTTTAATAGGATTAGGGATGCGTTAATGAAATAAGACAATTTTTAGTTAATATTCCACGTGCAATTATTCGACGGTGTGAATTATGTATTAAACAAAATGGTTCACATTTTGAACAGTTTCTTTAAATTTATTTATTATTACGATAGTGTTTTTGTTTTGTTGTTATAGGTTAAGTTTATTTGTTTAATTTATTTATTTCGTTCGTTTCGTTCTTGTTAAAATCTTAAATAGAAATTCTTTCCAATTTTTTCCAATAAACACGTATTTTTTTAATATTTATTTTGTTGTTTTACTTTTATTTTCCGTTATTTAATTCAACTGAAAAGTTAGGAAAAAATCAGTGGAGTACTATTTTTTATTAGGAGGCAAAAAAAAACGTGAGAATTGACATAATTTTATTCTTTTTTTTTATTGTTCTTTTCATGGCAACATTATTTTTTGCGAGAGCATCAGACGTTCTTTACTTACCATTTGGAAGCTGTTCATGGATTACAGCTAATTTATCTCAAAAACTATGCATTTTGCGAAAAAAAGCAGAAGACAAAAAAGTTCATAAACCAAATGGGCAATCTAAATTTTTAAGCGTTAGAGGCGTCGCATGAAAAAGTTCGGGGGGGATAAAGGGTGTACCACCCCAGAAAATGTACTACCCTGTAGATATTGATAAACGTTAAACTACTCTTAATATTGAGTTTAATATATGTACTAAATTTTAAATAGTTTTGAAGATAAATTAAAAGAACTGAAAAAAAATTAAAACTTTGAACCCTGTCTCTCCAAAACTAAGCGTTTGGCAACCTATGCTTATATGAACTTCTTGTCTTAATTTTGAAAGCTCTATCGACTATTAAAGTCCCTGCTACAAAAAACTGGAACACCCTGTATATATATGTATATATACATACATATATATATATATATATATATATATATATATATATAACTTTTTCGTGGTTACGCAGTAGTTTATTGTGCATGTTGGGTCGTAACCTATTGGGGAGGTGTATTGCGCTTAATTTTTTCGCGCAATATTGGGATCCACATGGGTTCATTTTTACACTAACTTGGATTACTGGATTTTCTGCTAGTGCGATATATGTCGCTTCTTTGAGTTTCGGACAAGTTGTATTTTCGTCCTTTGCCACTATCTGTATGTTATCCCATTGGTTTATAACAAATAAAAAAATAAAAAAAAATTAATAGTGTTGTCGTTACAAAGGTAAATTGCACCACGGTCTAGCTCAGTGAGGTACAAACTTATAAAACTTACTGAAATTCAGGTGTGAGGAAAGCAGAGATATTTTCATAGATATAATCAGTATTAGCATTTGTTTTATTTGGGCACCACTCAATTTCTAGGTTTAATAAATAGAATACAACAAAAATTGAAAAAGGTTGTATCTCCGAACATAATAGGTAATCTGAATAAGCACTAAACATTTGTATTTATATGTATATTTAATAAATCAAAATGTATGATTAATATCAGAGTAAAATAACTAAAACGATACTTCTTGTACGGCCTTACAATGTTAAAATTACTAAATTAAACATTGTAGATAAACTTACTATCTAGGTTTACTTAGAATTCAAAATGCAATCTATTCAACATGTATTCAATAATGAAACGTGTATTGACCAATGTCAACAAATTACAGTTGTGATAGGTTATGAACTCAAATGTTTTTATTTCAGGAGCAGGACTCAGCTGTTCCTTTTTTTTAACCGTATTAAAATAACACAAACCGATTTGTTATTTAGTTAAACTGCACTAAAAGGATAAGTACTTGTACAAAACAAATATTTTAATCTTGTCTTAAACGAACTGTAGCGTGAGAACTTTCATTTCCAATTCCAAGACAAATATACGATAATGTAAAGGTAATTTCCATTTGTAATTAACGTACAAATAAACGAAACATAAACGTATGGGAAGGCACTATAACTTTCCTGTCTTCAACATAAAAATTAGATGAACACAGAATATGTATAACAGCATATGTGATTGATGCAAAACAAAGGTATCTCCATTTATGTTCATAAAGATGGCATTGTATTAACCTGACACTTTAACAAAGTTAAGTAGGTACGTGACGTCATACACACGCTACTCAATGATACGTAAATTTACCAAAATAAAAGCTTTTTGTTAAGATAAACGGTTTCCTTTTTCCTTATTCTGATTCCGTATTTTGATTCCGTATTCTGATTCTGATTCTGATTCCCTATTAAATATAATATACAGAATATGTAATTAGACGCCTTTACATACCTTATAAAAGGGAAGCAAAACTTAAAAAAGATAACGTCTGAACTTCATGGCATAATATACGGAAATCCACAAGCATGCTCAACTCATGCTGCGCATAGAACTAAAATTGAATGTCTAAAATATACACAGGGACGTTCGTAATTATGTAGACTAAAGAGAAAATATTGCGACATAAAAATTTAATCATTGAACGAAAAAAGAAATGCTTAAAAATACTAAGGTAATGTAAATATACTTATCGATAGTAATGCAAATTTCGAAATGTAAATTAAGGTAACGACAGGTAAGAATTGGCACGTTACAGGTTGCGGTTGTCTTTGTTCCGTACATATTCGACGATTCTTTCTGTTCGCCCTTGTGGATGTTGTTCTTATGTTCCCAAGTTCTCACTTTGACTACTCTCCTATATATGCTCTGCCGCATTCACATGGTAGGTTGCATATACAATTCTTGGAATTCTGGTGTTCATTGTGTGGTTTGGTTTTGGTTATTATTCCCCTGAGCGTTTTGGAAGACATTTCGTATCTTGTATTTGATGCCTATCCTTCGTATTTTATCTGAGGTACCTTGTATATATGCTATTATCATTGTATATTTAGGATCTTCTTTTCCGGCTACCCGTTCCCTGTACAGGTTAGATGTTTCTTTTTCTTTTTTCAGGTCCTCTTGTTTTGAGCATATTGTTTTCGTTCTATCGTACGAACATCTTGCCACACCTAACTTCGCGCTTTTGTGGTGAAAGTGTTGTTATTCCTGTGTACAAGTACATGCAGGAATGGCAGTTTTTGATCCGACTCCAATTCCATCAAAAATTTTATTGAAAGTGCGAGGCTATTCAGATGATCTAGGAATTCATTCACCTCATGCTTTCCGTGTTGCTGCACTGCGAATATATCGTCCACGTATCTAAGCCACATCCTTGGTTTTTCCCTGAATTTGGATATTGCTTCAAAGTCTTCCATTGTTGTGTTTGCCGAGGGTTGCATTCGTCCGTCTAAGGTTTCATTCTTTTACAGGCTGTGCCGTATCTGTAGGCATATTTGTGAATAGACTCACGATGTCGATGCCTACCAGTATTTCTTCGTGGTTTGGTTACAAGTTTCCGATGATTTCCACAATTTTCTGCGTATTACACTCGGTTTTTCCCGATAAGGGTGTGGTGATGCCTAGCAGATAGTGTGCTAATGCGTGACAAGGTAAATTTCTCGATCTCACAATTGGTCTCAGAGGAATTCCTTCTTTATGAATCTTTGAGAGGCTGTACAGATGCGGTGGTTTGGAGTGGTGTGGAGTGAGTTGAGTTCTCTGGTATGCGGAGAACTCCCCCTTGTGTTTTGCCAGCGTCTTGTATATACGTCTTCCGACTGATGGTGTGGTGTCTCTTGGTATGTGATTGTACTCACCCCCGTCCAGTAGTTCTTGAATTTTACTATTGTAAGTCACCATATCCATTACCACATTCACGTTTCCTTTGTCTTCCGGGATAATTTCGATCGATGAGTCACTCTTAAGGGAAATGGCCGCTCTTTTTTCTCGGTTAGAGAGGTTACGTTTAGCCACCTAGATGAATCTAAGACTGATCTAACCTTACTTCTGTATTCTTCGGCTTATTCAAGATCTAATTTCATAGCTGTTCCTTCAACTGCGGTTATTAAATCTACTTACAGAATATGCTTGGGTGCCATCGCATAGTTCAAGCCTTTGTCCAGAACCTTAATTTCGTTCTCGTTCAACTGTCGTTTAGAGATGTTTGTGACAGTGTTTCTGCAATTGATGTTGGTCGTTTCTTGCTTCTCCTTCATCAGCTTTTCTAGTTTCCTCTGCTGAATTTCCTTGTGCATTGCCTTGGCTTTGAACATTTGCTTCTGGTAGTTGTATTTATCTTTTTAAAGTCTTGTTCGTTCACTAGATTTCGAATGGTTCCTCTGATCTCGTTAGATTAGTGTTCGAGCTGGTATTTTCTGAAACGGTGACATCTGATTCGTTCTTTGACTAACGTTTCTCTAGCGATTTGTGATATTTTCCGACTGTGTATCGGAGTTTTGGTGTTGAGCCCGGTAGGGGTGTTATCACGGGCCTTGCAGAGGAAGGTTAGGTGATTGTCCTCTAGTGCTAATTTGTTCATGGATATTTCATGCTTTCTTAAAAGTTGTTTGACTTCGGGGTGGTATCATATTAGTTGAGTTGATCGGCCTATTTTCACAGTTTTTGCTTTTATAGCTTTTCAGTTAATACACATCCCAATGGTAATCCTGCAGTGTCGTTTGGTTGTAACGGAACCACAATTCTTCTTCAGGAAGCGCAAATGATATCCTAGTGGAGGTCCTCCAAAAGAATCAAAACACTCGCTGTTATTATTCTCATCAATGTAGCTAGCTGGTTTATTCACTGGATCGGTGTTCACAATAATTGCACACGGTCTAGGTGCGTGCCGCTGTAACTCATTAGAAGCACATACAGGTCCCAATACGTTCTTGTGGCTGGTGATCAATTTTAAACAGATCAGCGCTTGTACCGCATACATATTTGGAATTTGCGTGTGTCCCATAATGCAATAGTAATGAATTTTCTAGCGAGCACATAGGCGCCTAAAAGTTATGTTATCAACAACTTTACGCTTTCACTTCATTTTTTAATTTTTTAATCGATGGTTAAACAGAAAACGAAAAAAATCAATTACTCTTCGAACTCTTTATAGGGAACACACCCGAGCGTCATTAAAGTTAATGATAACGATATTTATTCTCCAAATAGTTGATATAAGACAAGCTCGAGGCCGCTTTCTCAGCAATGGCAATATATCACCACGGTTTGTAACCACGGCAATTTCTTTTGGTATGAACTTGTTAACACCTACAAGTCCAAGTGTAGTATAGTTGCCTCTTTTAACAGGTAAAATGTAGGACGACTTTCCCATGCCTACCGATATGGATCACATCGACCTCCAGACGCAGAGAACAGTTATCCTTGGGGGATGCTCGCTTCTCGATATATTGTTGCGTTCATTCAAAATTTGAATATCTGTGCCGGAAAATAAGATGTGATACGCTCTTACATGTAAACCATTAACTATAACGTCGGGCTGTAAGGGCTTCGAAGGAATTTACTAACAATATCCAAAGACATCTAATTAACATTGTTGTAGTGCAAATTGAACGGATTTTAGGCTTAATTACCGTTGAAAGCCCAATTTTTACAAAGCCTACAATACATCGTTAAGGTAACAGGCTTAGTAAAACGTTAACTAGTCATTTTCTTCCTTTGTATGCCCGAAGATATGTTTAACATATTTACGTCGGTCCTTGTACTATAGTTATTTCTATAGCTTTAGCGTGCGCAATTAAAATGAAAGAATTTATGCGCATACGTCTCACCAGTAAATCAGTATCCATAATTTTCCACTTGAAATTTGAACCGGCTGCAGCCATTAACTAAACATATCTTTTTATCGCACTAATTAGCTTTCAGTTCAACACCGTCTGTGAGAAACCTTTCTTGACCAGACAAATCCGAGTGCACCTCACCTGTTTGCTGATTGAGGTAAATTCTTTACATTTCGAGAAACCGTTACTTGCGATTCCCATAGTTTCATCTGCCCGAATGAATCATTCTGCTATAGGCAACCTAGATATGAAATTTTATCTTCCTATCTATAGTTTAGCATTGTGTCGATATATGGGCGGTAGACAGAGGTGTTTTCCGGTTACAACACAATCTTTTGATTTTATTAAACCTCTACTTGAAAAAACAGCGAATGCATCCATTTGTTTATCGGTACTACAACTAACGTGCCAATAGGAGCTGTATCGTCTTGTTTTAGGACTTTAGCTGGATGTGCAATATAGTATAGACTTAAATCTATTCAAATGTTTCGTACTATAAACCCTATTGCATTTTTTTACTGTTGAGAAAAGAAAAAATCCTTAAAGGAATAAACATAGTGTCACTAACAACTGAGATTTTCAAGAAAACGGACACGCACACGCACACCCATACGTACAAGCACACGCACACGCACACGCATACGCAGACGCACACGCACACGCGCACGCACACGCACACACACGCACACGCGCGCACACACACGCGCGCGCACACGCACACGCATACACACGCACACGCACACGCGCACACAAACCGTAATACATGGCCGATCTTGGCGAAACTTGTCGATTTTGTGTTAGTGAAAAAAAAGTCGATTGCATAAGCTTTTATACCTACATATGTATATGTAGGTTGAAAGGTGTAAATGTTTCTACACTATGACCGACAGCATTAGTGGTAAAATAAATCCAATTAGAGTTATAAACATTGAAATCTCCCAGGATTGAGATATCGCAAGATGGAAATTGAGACAGAAGGTTGAAAGTTACTCTCATTGAGAGACTTGTTTCTCTTAAACGGGCGTGTATATATCCGTTGGCAGTTGTTTTGGGGAGGTAAATAACTATCCTTGTGTATGTACACTTTAACTGGTCCAGACACTTTAATACATTGTTCCTTTCGTATTCAGGTTAATCCGGGATCGTGTGATGCTTTATAATCGTTATATTTTGTGCAGGTTTTAATTATTCCTAGTAACTTTAGCTGAAAATTTGCAGAGTTGCTCTATTTGATGTTATGATAACATATAAAAAATTCCCAAATTTCTTGGAGTTTAAAGGATTGGAATCCCTAGAACTCTGAAGAAGCGTTGAACGACACTACAATTGTGGAAGAACCGTTTGACTTCTAGGAATAGCCATGGTAAAAATAAACTAATAATAACTACATTTTAAATTAAAAATGATGTGTGTACTTTGAATTCCAACGTCACAGGAAGTAAAAAGGAATTTTGAAAATACTTTAACGTGTTATGTCTTTTGACGTCATCGACAAATTTGCGTTGCAGATATTGTAATAATACCTTAAATAAACGTTGTTGGACATAACACAGGATGTCCATTGATATATTTGTTAAGTGTGTGCGACACACTGAAACGGAGCTACGGCCGTCTGAGCGAGTCTGGATCGCCACTTTCGAATTTCGCGCCAAACACCACTGATCCAGTATTTGTATTATCACTTTTATCTGCACAAAATATTTCTATAGTGTCCTCTATCTTCTATTTTAATTCTTCAATCTTTAATGGAGTGTAAAATTCGGCCGCGTTTTGCTAAATATAAGTGTTGCACAATAACACTTCCTAATTTTCAGAAATTTAAACAAACATTTTTTATTAATAGCGTCCGGAAATTTCTCGGGGTCAAGATAAACTAGGAATCTCATTCACAACAGGAAAGAGTATTTACTAAATTGAAGCAATTAAGTTAATTAACATTTTATTAGAAATAATATTGCATCAAACATTATAAAGATTGCTCGAAGTTACGACCACCATTTTCGATACACAAGTTGTCACGATGTGTAATCGACTGCCGAATTCTTCGAAATAGCTGCGGACGTTGACTAATATCATCAAACGCTATAATAATTCGAGCCACTCACTGTTCTTCTGTATTAGTAAGTATGCCGTAAACAATTGATTTAATATGACCCCAAATACAAAAATCATGTGAAGTAATATGTGGTCAAGGTGCGAAGAAATCAGCCTCCTCATTCGATCGATCCGTTTAGAAATTGTGCATTTAGATAATTTCGACAATTTAACCCAAAGTGTGCTGGTGAACCATTATGCTGCAAAGCAATATTTCTGCGAATATTAAATGAGACATTTTCAAGCAAATTTGGTAAGAGTATGTTCCAGAAAAATCTTATACATATGACCATCTAACCACAAAGGCAGTAAAAATGGTCCTTTTGCATAATTTTCAACAATCCCAGCCCAAATATTAACAGAATACTTCCATTGATGATCTAACCTATGAACCACGTAAGGATTTTCTTCCTTACAAATGTGATTACTGTTTGTATGAAAACGGTCATTTCTTGTAAAGCATAATCCATAATTCACCCCTAAGAAATCTTGATTCGTCTTTAATTTTATTCAAGTACCATTCAGGCAAATGAACTTAGTTTGGATAATCAGCTGGAATTAACGATGGCACTTTTTGAATGTGAAACGGATGCCACTGGTGTTCCTTTAATACCCTCCGTACAGACGTATGGCTTGCATGTATCACATGATACTAGTGTCTGTTTTAGGGTTATTTTCAAATTGCTTGAGTTGATCGGCATATTTCCACAGTTTTTGCTTTTATTGCGCGACGTTTCGGAAGTGGACTCTGCTTTTGTCATCAGGCTTAGTCCTGAAAAGTGCTGATTTCACACTTGAGTCGAATTCATTTACTATGATTTTTTCCTAAGCATTTGACAACCCTCAGATTCGAACATATATTTTTTAAAACTTGTATATTCAAACTTTTTCGTGATTGCACCTTAGTTCATATTGCATGTTGCGCCGTAACAATTCTTGGATTTCTGGTCTTCGTTGTGTGGTTTGGCTTTGGTCAGTATTCCCCTACAGCGGTATAGTAGAATTGAAGGCAGTGTGTATCCTGTATTTGCTGCCTGTCCTTCGTATTTTGCTATAGGTACCTGGTATATATGGTATTATGGCTGTGTACTTAGTTTCTTGTTTTTCGGTTACACTTTTCTTTAAGTGTTGTAGCGATGTTTCCTTTTTATTTTTTAGGTCCTCTTGTTTTGAGCATATTGTTTCAGTTCTATTGTATGCTAACTTACGAATCTATTTTCCTTACGTGGAATTCACCAGTATCTTGAATACGCTGATCCAATCTTGAAAATGATGTATGAGAGAGAATGCCACGCTGAGGATGCTGCTTCGTATAATTTCGCCTTACTTCATTAGCATTACCGTAAGCTGATTTGTAGGCAAGATGTATGCCTGCTAATTCGATATTTGTAAAATGATGCATTTTCAATGAAACACTAGTTTAACTCAGGAAGACTAATTTGTGACACGTTCAATGACAATTAAAGTCACTTATCTAGTAAGGAATAATTTGTGACATGTACAATGACAACTACAGAAATAGTTGTTGTTTTTCAACGGTTGCTATGATTCAACTTCTACTTTCCTGGGAAGGGGACGTATAGAATACCGCCGGTAAAGTCTTGGGGTGACAGCCGATTTATTTCATTTTATCTTGATACTAGTTTATTGTTAAAAAATGTTTACACTACAATTTCTAAATTCTGAGACTTGCTAAGTATACAAAATTAAATCATGTGTACAATATAAAATTTTCTCAAGGAATCGACTACATCACAAACTACATCATCTTCTTTGCTATTCTTATTAGTACAGCTGTATCCCCTGCAGTTGAGACATGCTACACTAAAGGGCCGACTGTCTACAGTTACATCTAAAACGACTTTCTACCTACAAGAAATCAAGTTAAGTGGACTATCGGGGGCTGAGGTTTTGAACTAGGAACCATTCCGGCAATCAACTGACGCGTTTCATCCCCATAGAACATAATTAATCGATATGTTTAAGGACTATATCTATGTATCTTTATACTTTAGAAATATTTGATAAAAACCTAAAACTGACTCTAGTAAACCCCCCTCCCCACCGTTGGATTTCTCTCAAAATCTAAACAGCTTTAAGTCAAATGAAAATACCAAGTTTTAAGTACGTAGGCATTCTCGTTCTGGAGTTGTCCTTGGTACTAACATACATCCACACACGCACGCACTAACGCACGCACGCAAGCGCACGCATACGCACACGCATACGGACACTGACACGGATACGGATACGGACACGGACACGGACACGGACACCGACACGGACCCGGACACGGACACGGACACGGACATGGACACGGACAAAGACACGGACACGGACACGGACACGGACACGGACAGGGACACGGACACGGACACGGACACGGACACGGATACGGACACGGACACGGACAAGGACACGGACACGTACACGGACATCCAGACATGATCGCTGATCTTGGCGAAATTTGGACAAAAGTTGTAAAATGAGGTAACAAGTCGATTTAGCGGTAGTGAAAAAAAATTCGATTGCATAACCTTTTATACCTACATATGTATATGTAGGTTGGAAGGCAAACATTAAAATTCCTTTACGATACAGAACTGAGATCGGTACACAAAATATTGAAACCCACCATCAACGTTTACTTTAAAAAAAAATCAACATAGATCTGCCAGACCAGGAAATTATTACCTTGGAAGTTAGAATTTCTAGTAATTCTATAGTAATGCCTGTCAGCTTATTAAAAATCAAAGACATATCCACTATCATAGAATGAAGAAATACCCTGCCACTCATTCAACTAATTCAATTTAATAAAGGCACCTCCCAATCGTATGCTAACAATTTCGACACAAGACAATTTGAATGCTACCACCTAGAACAATTTACGCATTATTAGACTGTAAACGATACTCGAATATTACTTGACAAACTACGTACCAAACACCTTAACTTAGAATAAAAATCAAACCTGGAAAAACTAAACATTTTGAAGCTATATTCCACCAACCAAGTGATCGCCTCACGTCCACTAGTAATGTAAAACATGAAATAAGAACGATAGTCGAATAGTCCGTATACACAAAATCCTATAGATACATGTACTTACATGAACAGTCAGTAAACAAACAAATCAAAAAATGTTACAAGACGTAATTATGCGACCCTCACAGTCTCCCTGGAGTTCGCCCATTTGGATCGTTCCAAAGAAACAGGACACCAGCGGAACACAAAAATGGAGACTACAGAAAAAACGATAGACGATATCTATTCACTACCTAATATCACCGATATTCTGGATAAACTTGGACGTTGCCAGTACCTTACGACACCAGACTTGCCATCAGGATTCCATCAAATAAAAAATGGACGAAAGATCCGTCCCTAAAACAGATTTGAATGTAAAAGGAGGACATTTTGAATACGTTCGAATGCCTTTTGGATTGAAAAATACCCCTGCAACGTTCCAAAGGATAATGGAGGACGTGATCAAGGATCTAAGAAATAAAATCTGCTGGGTATACATGGACGACATAACCATCTGTCCAAAAATACATTAGTAACTTGCAATTAGTATTTAAAACACTACGAGACGCAGAGCTTAAGATACAGCTAGACAAATTAGATTTCCTTCAAAAATCAGTAGAAGTCAGTAGAAGACACCTCATCACACCCGAAGGTATCCGACCCAATAAATTTCCTATACCCAAATCTGTTAAGGAAATAAATTCATTCTTAGGAGCCACAGGATATTACAGAAAATTTATTAAAAATTTCGTGAAACTGACCAAACCTCTAACAATGTGTTTAAAGAACGGATCCCAAGTGAAACGCACACCTTGATTCGTCAAAACCTTTGAACTCTGCAAACAAACACTGATAAACGACCCGATCCTACAATATTCCGACTTCAAAAAACTATCTAATGTTATAACAGACGCATCAAATTTTGTTATAGGAGCGATCTTATCATAAGGCCCAATTGGAAAAGATTTCCTATCGCGTATGCCTCTATAATATTGAACCCTTCTGAATCATTAGTTCGATGGCGACTAAAATTGGAAGAATATGATTACATACTTTAAAAAAAGCTAAACTAAATACGAATGGAGGTGCTTTAAAATAGAAATCAACGCTGCGGAAACGTCCTTAATTAAGAACTCCATTTCAGATTAGAACAAGACCTTATTATTAACATTTAATAATAAGCCAGTACTACTATATACGCCAGTTTGGTAACTACTCATTAGTATTAAGTGTTAGTAAAAGTTATTCCTTTGTAGTTGTGTTTTATAGAATCAGAATGAATAATATACAGGGTGTTCCAGTTTTTTGTAGCAGGACTTTAATAGTCGATAGAGATTTCAAAATTAAGACTAAAAGTTCATAGAAACATAGGTTGCCAAATGTTTAGTTTTGGAGATACAGGGTTTCAAAGTTTTAACTTTTTTTAAGTTCTTTTAATTTATCTTTAAAACTATTTAAAATAATAAATCCAAATTTAGTACACCTATTACACTTCTTAAACTCAATATTAAGAGTAGTTTAACGTTTATCAATATCTACAGGGTAGTACATTTTCTGGGGTGGTACACCCTTTATCCCCCCCGAACTTTTTCATGCGACGCCTCTAACTCTTAAAAACCAAAAATTTAGATTGCCTATTTGCTTTAGGAACTTTTTTGTCTTCCGCTTTTTTTTCGAAAAATGCATAGTTTTTGAGATAAATTAGCTGTAATCCATGAACAGCTTCCAAATGGTAAGCAAAGAACGTATGATGCTCCTGCAAAAAACAGAGTGCCATGAAAAGAACAATAAAAAAAAAGAATCAAATTATGTCAATTCTCACGTTTTTTTTTGTCTCTTAATAAAAAGTAGTACTTTTTAGTATTTTTCCTAACTTTTGAGTTGAGTTAAATAAAGGAAAATAAAAGTAAAACAACAAAATAAATATTAAAAAAATACGTATTTATTGGAAAAAATTGGAAAGAATTTCTACTAAAGATTTTAACAAGAACGGAACGAACGAAATAAATAAATTAAAGAAATAAACTTAACCTATAACAACAAAACAAAAACGCTATCGTAATAATAAATAAATTTAAAGAAACTGTGCAAAATGTGAACCATTTTGTTGAATACATAATTCATACCGACGAACGTGGAATATTAACTAAAAATGGTCTTATTTCATTACAAGCATCCCTAATCCTATTAATGAGTTCATCTCTTGTTGTCACAGGAGTTGCATACACCCTTTCATTTAAATACTCCCACACAAAACAATCTAAGGGATTTAGGTCTGGAGACCTTGGCGGCCAGGGAACTGGGCCTACACGACCGATCCATCTTCCTGGATAATGGTTGTCCAGCCATTTTCCAACGATTCTGCTATAATGAGCTGGACAACCATTAAGCTGGAACCAAGCCGTTCTTCGTAAATTTAAGGGAATATGTTCCCACATATTACCATGTTCATTCTCTAAGAATTCCAAGAAAGCCGCAGCATTCATTCGAGGTGATAAAAAATAGGACCCAAAAAGGTGATTATTGTAAATACCTATCCAGACGTTCACACTAAATTCTTGTTGGAAATGTCTCAGGCGAACTACATGTGGATTTTCATGTGCCCAAACGTGCTGGTGGTGAAAATTTACCACACCACGGCGAGTGAAGCAGGATTCATCGGTCCATAAAACTTTATTTAAAAAACCTGGATTGTTATTATTTTCAGCAAGAATCCATCGATAATACGCAACTCTACGTTCTGCATCCCCTGGTTGTAGTCCTTGAATAGGTTGTAGATGGTAAGGATATCGGTGATCCCGTCTTAATGTTCGGTGACTAATAGTATTTGAGACTCCACCTAAAGCTACGGGTACTCTTCTAATGCTAGTTGTGGGGTCTCTGTCGAATTGACGACCATGCACATTATTTAACACCTGACTTATAATTTGTTGGTGAACTCTTACAAATACTGAAGGATGCGGAGCTATTCTAAAATTCGTCTATATTCACGGGCTGCTGCTGCTGAACTTCCATTTACAAAGCCATAAATAAAATGAATATCCGCTATTTCTTGATTAGAAAACAGAAATAGCATTTTTAAAGATCACTTTTGCAATAAAAATTAACACAATAAAATGTGTAAATAAATTACATTCTTTCTTATGTACGAGCCGTATTTAAAATAAAACGTGAGATTTGACATAATTTGATTCTTTTTTTTATATTGTACTTTTCATGGCACACTATTTTTTGCGGGTGCATCAGACGTTCTTTACTTACCATTTGGAAGCTGTTCATGGATTACAGCTAATTTATCTCAAAAACTATGCATTTTTCGAAAAAAAAGCAGAAGACAAAAAAGTTCCTAAATCAAATGGGCAATCTAAATTTTTAAGAGTTAGAGGCGTCGCCTGAAAAAGTTCGGGGGATAAATGGTGTACATGTTCTACCCTGTAGATATCGATAAACGTTAAACTACTCTTAATATTGAGTTTAAGGAGTGTAATATGTGTACTAAATTTGGATTTATTATTTTAAATAGTTTTGAAGATAAATTAAAAGAACTGAAAAAAAATTAAAACTTTGAAACCCTGTATCTCCAAAACTAAGCGTTTGGCAACCTATGTTTACATGAACTTTTTGTCTTAATTTTGAAAGCTCTATCAACTGTTAAAGTCCTGCTACAAAAAAACTGGAACACCCTTTATATTATACAGGGCGAATCTTATCTAATCCGCCAAAATTAAAGGCGTGCTAGAACTCATCATTTTAAGCAAAAAAGTTCATATGTACATGGGTCCGGAAATGCTTCGTTTCCGAGATACAGGGTGTCAAAGTTGAAAAAAGAAATCGCGTTTACTTCAATATCTTTCGACTCTTTCGAAATAGTTTCATGAAATTTCGTATACGGGGTTTTTTTGGGATGACAAATTCAAATTTGTGGTCCATTTGGTTGTCGTTTCTAGAGGGCGCCAGCGGCAACGATTTCGACCCCTTTAAATCGTAGCAATTTTTTTTGCTACACTGTATGCCATTTTGGACTAGAAAAATCGATTCTCCTATCTTTTCTTCTAAAAAAAGGTACATCTTAGTGATGTCGCTAGGAGCAACCCTTTCCGATAAAAACGCTTTTAAAACTCATGATGCATACACATTTTCGGAGGGTATTTTTTTGACAGGTTTATCAATAGGAATTTTTAATTGTTACTAAGTAACTTACTTGTTTACTTATGTACTTATCTGTCTCTTTGCGTTCATTGATAATAAAATTTTAATAAAAAATCCATAATTAAATACGATAGAATGCCTAGACACACAACATGTATACTTTTGATATTAATTTTTTTCTTTTTTTAATGTCTTTTTCTCGGAAAGGGTTGCTCCTAGCGAGTTCACTAAGATATACCTTTCTGTAGCAGAAAAGACAGGAGAATCGATTTTTTTAGTCCAAAATGGCACACAGTGTAGCACAAAAAAGTTGAAAAGATTTAAAGTGGTCGAAATGGTTGCGGCTGGCGCCCTCTAGAAACCACAACTAAATGGACCACAAATTTGAATTTGTCATCCAAAAAAAAACCCGTATACGAAATTTCATGAAACTATTTCGAAACAGTCGAAAGATATTGAAGAAAACGCGATTTTTTTTTCAACTTTGACACCCTGTATCTCGGAAACGAAGCATTTCCGGACCCATGTACACATGAACTTTTTTGCTTAGAATGATGAGTTCTAGTACTTCTTTAATTTTGGCGGATTAGATAAGATTCACCCTGTATACCAAGATTTAATTATAAATATGCTTATTTAAATCCGAATCGTGTTTCGGCCTAAAAATTTGGTCATTCCATTTAAAAAAATTGAGTTATGCTTGTATTAAGATATGAGAATTTGATTTACATGGAACACCCTTTATGGTATTGAGTTTTTTACGTTATTTTTACTAAAGGCTATACTAAAAGCTCATATTCCAAAAATTTGTCGTTTTATAAAACTTCACTATCTAGGTGAGAACTATTTTTTTTGTAAATACCGTTTTTATTGTTTCTAACCTCAAACCCCTTAAGTCAATAAACCTAGTACCAATGCAAAGAACATTTATAGAGGAAACCAAAAATGTAATAATGTACAGGGTTTGCTATTTAAGAAAAAACCTAGTAATTTGTTTCCACGCGTTTTTCGACCACCCTGTATATTTTAAAATAATTTCTGAAAGTACCCCAGTTTGCCTTGTTAACGGTTCGCTAACTCGTTTTTGTGACAGATTTGACATAACGTCATCACAGAAGAACGGAGTACTGAGTGGATAATCTGTATATCAGAACAGGTCAAGCTGTAATACAATGAATTGCTGAATTTAGTAGTATTTCATTTGATTCATTATCTCTAATTATAATTACACCGTTCAGGTAATTATCTGTAAATGAAGAACGTGTAAGTGCAAAAAGGATAATGCAATATTACTAAAACGACAAGCCTCGCACATTACGTTAATATTTAATAAAGCATCCATATTGTACTGCCTTCTCATATAATTAGTGGTAATTCTGTGGATTTGCTTCAATTAGATCAGCATATTTTAGTATTTAAAACTTGCTGAATGAGACTTAAACTCATATTTTGCTCTGCTCGTATGCATTGATTATTGTAAATGTTTCTAATGTTGATTTAAAAAATAGTATCGTTATGCCTAATTTTAATTCATAATTGTTCATTAAATTAGAACAACATGTCTAGAGTACACGGTCGACATGTCTACAACACATAATTTTAAACTGCAAACCCTACAATTACGCTTTTCAAACCGTATAAAAAAATTCGTCCACATTGAAAATTTCTCACGTGTTTTGTTCTTTTTCCTCTATCTGATACTAATTTGACCTTCTGGTAAATAACTTATACCTACCTGGCTTATAATTCTGAATCCTTAAACCACTTTAAGTGATTCTTTAGTATTGTTAAAAACAGGTCTTAAGAATTAATGGAGAGGAGACGTAATATAATATTTTATTACATTTTTCATATCTTAACAATGACCTATAAGAAGTAGGGAAAATAAATTGAAAAAGTTTTCTTCAAACTAAAATCTCTTAAAGCAATGTCCGGTAATATATTATGAAAGAGTTTTTGTAATTAAGGGCGTTGTCTACGCTCGCTTAGGGTTGCTTGCTTACCTGTTGAGTCACTTAAAAATTGAGAAATAAAATCGAATTTGGTCAAAATCACTTAAAAGTAAGTATTTCTCATTTTCTTAGAGCGGTGTTAACCTGTAAAGTTTAACAGTCACGTTAAAATGCCAATTTTACGTTTAAACTCATAAAACTTAATACTCATATGGCATAAATAACCGTGTAGGTCAGACTGAACGGTCACAGGGGTAAGTTATCCAAACAATTACGGCCAATACAGTGGACCAGACTAAAGTACTTCATTCTGAAATATATTTCAGGTGTATAATTTAGGTGACCGAATCTCATTTTAAGATATGACATTTAAAATTTAAAAAGAGACATCGTAAACCTGGTCAGGTCATTCAGGCAAACGAATATGCGTCCGTCCACTGTTCGACATAAACTATAAAGTTCAGAATTCAGAGCTTCGTGTTACACGTGTGTTCGTGTTCAAGAATGACACTTGATGGTTATGGAGATTGTTATTGGCTTTAAATCGGTATAAAAGCATCGAAAAGATTTTTATCTTTATTTTACCTTCAAACGCACCATTCTTTTTTTAAAGTATGTAGTTATCAAAATTAATACACTGAAAAGTATGCAAACCCTATTATTATACCCAATTTTAAATACAATGTGTAGGTACTAACCTTCAATGATTTTACAGATATCTCTCAGTTATTTACATAAATTTACTTTTATAGAATTAAAGAATACGTGTTTACAACTACCCAAATCTAGAACTTTTTATTGATAAGACTACATTTAGTCGGACATTAATCAGATGCCAACATTTTCCGGTTTGCTTTACACTGGAATGGCTCGTATAATTTAACATGACAAAATAATGTTTGCCATTACATCCACATGTTAATTTTCTGAGCAAAATTTAGTAATTGACTAGTTGCTTATTTTTCCGAATGAAGCATATTAATCTGTTTTGACTGACGTGCTAAAAAATCGCATATGGTAAAAAAACTTCAACATCGTACAAATTCTACAGCTATGGTAAGAATGTAAATGTTATAGTGGGTGATCTGAGTATCGGACGGATCATGATTTTTTAAGTAGATACACATAATATGAAAAAGAGTATACAATAAATTTTTAATTCATTAACCTTACTTCGCTTCATAATATAATTTCACAATGTTAAAATAATTTGTGGTTATGGTAACAAATCACTAAACTAAAACAGCAAACTTAATTCTACATTTAAAATGTCGATAAGATCAACCTGTTCGTTCATTAAAGGCATTTTATGTTTAGAAATTTGGAATGCTTCCAATGCATCTAAATTGTCTTTTTTACTACAAAAATCTAAAAATTTAAAGTTGTTTTGTGAAGTCATAAGGTGATTATTTACTATTAGACGTTTGACATAATTTAGTATGTCTGTGTGTTTACATTTGTAACATCTAACTTTGTATCAAATATGAAAGTTCCTAAGTGTTTGTCCAATATAAACATGATGCCCAGGTTTAATTTATAAATACCTGACTTTAAAATGTCGTGGGTTGAACCATTGGCATTACATAAATATTTTGATGCTACCTTACACTTCTCGGTCTCAGTAATATATGAGCTACTTTTCTGATATTTTCCCAAATATGAATTTAATATGTATTTATGACAATGTATGACATATGTATTATATCTGAAATGCAACCATTTGATCTTGTTATCTCTTTGTAAGGTTGGTTTGGTTTAATAGTAATGACATTGCTGTATGTACTATGAAACAATTTAGAAGAATGAAAGTACCCCGCACCCAAGTAATGAGAAAATGGCGACTGGTTAAATTTTCTGAAACTTTGGTATGTTGTTGTATTCGATTTAGCAAAAGTGTCAATGGGCCCAACTCAATCCTATGACTAGTTTTCGAGATACAGGGTGTTAAAGTTGAAAAATGCCCAGTCTTCGGACTTTTCAAACTTAAGAGCTAGATTACATTTCTGTTGCATAAATACGTTTACTGCATATACAAGTAATACATTAGTAAACACATACAATTCAAAATATTTATAACTACAGGGTGAGCCACAAATATATGAAGGTAGTTTTTTGCAGAAATTCACTATTTTCAATACAACTTCAGAGAACCATTTCTACAAAAGGTACTATCCAATATGGTATTTTCACTATAAAATGTTGCACACAAATATTTATTATACAGGGTATTTTACAGAATGAGCCACAATATATAATTATTTTTTTTATCACTTAATTCAAACCACTGTACTTCCGAATTGATTTTTGAGAAAGTTGATACTATTAATAAATTTGTATATATAATCTTCAATATATGCAGTATGATTTATTTATTTATCGCATTTTAGGAAAAGCACAAAAATGATGAATACCCAGTATTTAAAAATTTCCTCGGTTAAATGTAACCATTTTGTCAGAATATATTGTTTGTAATGGCCTCTTAAAGAGCTATGAATTTTAAATCCAGTTTTCGAGATACAATGCGTAGAAGTTTTTCTTATTTAAACTGAAAAGTTAAATTGATTTTGTTATCTATATAAGTGTAATGTAAGCTTAGTTCGATGTACGTTAAAAATTCCGCAAAAAATATTTACTATTACAGGGTGATTCATGAATTATTTACAATAGATCTTTGCAAACACTTAATATCTCTACACTTTTGCCATATATATTTTATTTCTTAAAGTTTATATCTACCCACTCACAATTTCGCAATCTATAGTCTTCATGCAGGGTGAACCATTAAGGCATACTGACAGCTACCAAAAATAAATAGGCTTTGAAATTATTACAACGATACCTTGTATTTCGTAAGTGACCTTATTTTAATTTCATAAGTTTTTATACACTTGGCAATATAGATAATAATTTATTTTTTTATATAGGTATAATCTAAATACTAGTTGCCTGTATTCTAAGGCAAGTAGTTCGTAGTTGTAGTTCCAGCACCAGATATGCAAATGCAATAGCTGTCTTCAATTGGATTTTTTTTATTATCATTATCAAACACTATCCGCACCGTTTATTTTAAGGGGTTTCGAACTCTACAATAAATACTTAACTATCGGCAATCAGGTTCGTGAATGAGTGTGTCTATTTTTATTGAGTTACTTTCTTAGCCTTTGGAAAGTGGCATGTATATATTGGACGGCTAAATATGGATGAAGGTATAGTTCTGTTACGTTTTTTAAATATTCTACGACGACGTATCCATGGTTTAATCTATTCCATTTCCTACGTCGACACACTAGATTTTCGGATTACACGCGCAATTGAACAAAATAATTTTTACCTAATTACGTTCCAACCTACATATACATATGTAGGTATAGAAGGTTATGCAATCGACTTTTATTTCACAATCGCTAAACCGACGCGCAGGCGCACGCACACGCACACGCACACGCACACGCACACGAACACGCACACGCACACGCACACGCACACGCACCCGCACGCGCTCACACACACGCACACGCATACGCACATGCACACGCACACGCACACGCGCACGATCAAACTCACGCTCACGCTCACGCGCACGCACACGCACACGCACAAGCATACGCACACGCACACGTGCACGCACATGCACACGCGCACGCACACACACGCACACCCACCCGCACACGGACAGGTACACGTACACGCACACGCACACGGACACGGACACGGATACGGACACGGACACGGACACGGACACAGACACAAACACAAACACAGACTCAGACGCAGACACCGACACAGACACAGACACAGACACAGACACAGACACAGCACACACACACACACACACACACACACACACACACACACACACACAGACACAGACACAGACACAGACACAGACACAGACACAGACACAGACACAGACACAGACAGCACAGACACAGACACAGACACAGACACAGACACAGACACAGACACAGGCACAGACACAGACACATACACAGACACAGACACAGACCAGACACAGACACAGACACAGACACAGCCGCAGACACAGACACAGACACAGACACAGACACAGACACAGACACAGGTACAAGCACAGGCGCAGACGCAGACGCAGACGCAGACGCAGACGCAGACGCAGACGCAGACGCAGACGCAGACGCAGACGCAGACGCAGACGCAGACGCAGACGCAGACGCAGACTCAGACTCAGACGCAGACGCAGACGCAGACGCAGACGCAGACGCAGACGCAGACGCAGACGCAGACGCAGACGCAGACGCAGACACAACACAAACACAGGCGCAGACGCAAACGCAGACGCAAACGCAGACGCAGACGCAGACGCAGACGCAGACGCAGACGCAGACGCAGACGCAGACGCAGACGCAGACGCAGACGCAGACGCAGACGCAGACGCAGACGCAGACGCAGACGCAGACGCAGACGCAGACGCAGACGCAGACGCAGACGCAGACGCAGACGCAGACGCAGACGCAGACGCAGACGCAGACGCAGACGCAGACGCAGACGCAGACGCAGACGCAGACGCAGACGCAGACGCAGACGCAGACGCAGACGCAGACGCAGACGCAGGCGCAGCACAGACACAGACACAGACACAGACATAGACACAGACACAGACACACAGACACATACGCACACACTCACACACACACACACAAATATACACACACACACACACACAGGATGTCCTCTCTTGTCAAAACTTGGCCAAAAGTTGTAAAGTGAGCTAACAAGTCAATTTAGCGATAGGGAAGAAAAAGTCGATTGCATAACCTTCTATACCTACATATGTATATGTAGGCTTTGAGGTAAAAGTATTAATGTAAAATAAAATTTGATTTAAAAAATATGTCTAAATTTTTTCTTCTAAAATTGATTGTTATTGAGATATTGAAAAACTAACACTTCAGTTCTACCTTTCGAATTTTTTGCCGCTAAATTACACGTCGTATCAAAAAATTGCATAGAACAATTAATTGGCATGTTTAAGGTCTATATCTAGGTATTTTTATATCTTTGAAATGTGAATGTGTTTTAGAAGTATTTGTTAAAAACCAAAAACTTCCAAACTTCCAAAAACTTCCCCTCCAATGGATTTCTCCCAAAATATAATCAGTTCCAAGCGAAATGAGGACAAGGTTAAATTCAAAATTTTAATAACGTAGACATATAGACATACACATATAGCCGATATTGACGAAACTTAGCCAAATTATTGCTCGTAAAATTGTTTGTTTGATCATAAAAGTATTTGGTTTGTAACACCACACGACCTTCAAACCTACAAAATGGAAATTAAAAGGAATTAAATATTAATAACGTTTTTTTAGGATAATTATGCAACCTCTTTTATAATAAATTATTATAAGTTTTTGTTATGAACGAATAAGTTCAAAGGTAAATATGTAATTAACAATTATTATTAATTTTATTAAATACATAAATAAAAAGTTTACCTCGAGTAGGATTTGAACCTACGACCTGTACTTTGCTAGAGTACCGCGCTAACCAACTGCGCCATCAAGGTTCAAACCCCAATCGATGTAAATTTTGTCTTTATGGATGTAGAACTGATGTCAATTCTAAATATAATGAGATACAATCAAATTACTTATATTAATGGAATGTGAGCCTGTAATATCGCAAGAATTCACACATACCAAAGCAACTTGACTAATATTAATTCTTTTATAATAAGTTCATTACGAAAATTGGCAACATTGTAAAAGCAACAACCATAATCTATGTCAAATAGATGTTTAAAACTTCATGAGAGACAGAGGTTAATAGACATTTAGAAATTAAAAAAAGTGAAATAATTTTAATTATAATTTATTAGGGTAACTATGAACCCCTTTCATAGGTTCATAACGAAAACAGGCAACATTGTAAAAACAAAAACAATAATCTATGTTAGAATAAAGTTTTGAGCTTGTTGTCAGATAGTGATCAATAGACATAAATACATGTTAACCTAAAAAAATTCGCCCGCTTCTTTAAGATACTAATAATACAGTTTAACCATTTTCATACATATTTCATTATTTTTTATACGTGCCTTGTGTTATATTGAGAAACGTTATAAAGAAAAGTTACGTAAAACTAAATTTTCTTTAAAAAACATGTCTACACTTTTTCTTATAAAATTAACCTTTATTCAGATACATAAAAATTGCATGGAACATAATGAATCAAAATGTTTAAGGTATGTACAGGTATTTTGATATCTTTAAAATATGCAGCTGTTTTAGAAATATTTGATAAAAACCAAAAACTGATCCTAATAAATCCCTCCTCTCCGCCGCTGGATTTCTCCAAAAAATGTAATCAGCTCCAAGCCAAATGAAAACAAACGAAAGTACAAAATTTGAAGTACGAATATATTTATGTTCTGGAATTATCGTGGATACTAGCATACATCCACAAACGCACACTCACGCACGCACGAACCCACTCACGCACAGACACGGACACGGATACGGACACGCATACGGCAAGCTGTAAGTTAAGCAAAACCAGTATTTAATTGATTCAGATTGATTTGCGGGTGATCGACTGTTTTCCTACACCCCATGTTTAGGGAAAGTACCAGGTCTGAGTGTTGGTTAGCCTTTTCTACAAAGTAAGCGGACTCTTATATGGGCTAGGTATATGCAGTGGGAGAATGATGTCTTACAAGTTAACATTAGGGTCCCTTATTAGAATACAAATTCAAATTTCCCGCCAAGGGATTCACGACTATTGTTGAAGACCCTCGAACATGTTTCGATCACGACAAGTAGGGCGAAGGACCGAGAGCAAGTTGCGAAGATCTACACATACCTTACAAGTTATCATTGGGCTCTCTTATTAGAATACTAATTCAAATTCGTCACATTGACGAAGACTCACGAACAAGTTCCGAAAACCTATGCCAAAAGGGGCATGACAGCTGGGCGTAGCCCCCAAAATAAGTTCCGAAGACCTATACCCGTCTTATAAGTTAACATTAGGGCCCCCTTATTAGAATAAAAATTCCAATTTCCCGCCAAAACGAAATGGCCGAGAGTCTTGGTTAAGCGTAATTAAAAGCGTTATGATGGCACAATTTAATTATAACAAAATTGCCGAGAATATTGATCATGACGCTTAATTAAAAGGGTTAAGATCAGCAGGGAAAATAACAAATTTGATAATAGAAAACGGTATTATAAGACTATTTACTTCAAATTTCCCTCCATAACCATTATAGGACTTTTAAAATATACCGCTAGATGACGCCACAATTAATTAAAATTTTGGGTAAGAGACGAAGGCTCGAGAGCAAGTTCCAAAAACCTATACCTGTCTTACAAGTTAGCATTAAGGCCCCCTTATTAGCATACATATTCAAATTTCCCGCGAAAACACTGTATGCGCGCGCATTTTCCTACCCTCCAGGGGCTGGACTGCCAAAAAGGCTCTTAATACATTCAAAAAGGATCCTAATTAGGGGCGAAAATGCTGTCATGGGGTTGAAAATTCCATCAAGGGGTTGAAAAACGCCACCCTTGTACACCAATCAGCCCCTCAACACTCACGTTTAACAGAAATGTTTAATGTAGAATTATAATTTACAAGTTTGGTGGTTGACTTTAATGTTTGCTACTATAAATACTAATTATGTTTAATTATTTTCTCTTGGTAATGACTCACATATTAAAACATTGTGGAATTACATTTTGAAATATTAATGCTATTAATAAATTTTTGTCTCACCTACTAATGAGCTAATGCATTTAAATACATTGTTAATCTTGGTGATACGAAGATATGGATTGGGTTGTAACGTCCTGGTCGGTTGGATTAAACAGTTTTCAATTTATTATGCTGGTGCAAAATGTATCATTTTCACCGAACAAAAGTTCGGTACATGAACTCGTTAAATCTGTGTGTCTGTTTGTGCGTGTGTAGCTTTTTTGTGTTAAGGAATATTGAAAATCTGACTTCAGATTTTGAAAGAGAATAAAAAAATAGAGGTCACCATTCGTACGAACTTTGTATTTTATCGGAAACATGGTGAAAGCGGAGGTCAATATATAAAAATTATTAATGTAGGTATGATATATAATTTAAAGTTTTAAACCATTAGTTTGTATTTGCACTGCAACTTTGTTCAGTCTGTCTAGAAGAGCATTCTCAACTTATTTTTATATTGGTCTGTAGTGTAGAGTACGTAAGCAGCAACTTATAACACTAAAATAAAATTAAAATAAGGACATATAAAAACTTCAGTACTTTTGCAATAAAAAGATTTCAATTTCAACACTTGCGAATGCATTGCTGATTGTTAAATAGTAGTAAGTACCAATTTATTAATTAATTATCAGAAAATGCTGAAAATTTTGTTTTATACACGAATTTCGTCATGTATTGTGCTTAAAGCGTATTGAGAGGAAAGTGTCCGTTCAACACCTTAAAAGTACGTTATAATAATTAATACATAAACATGCATATTTTGATAGAAATTTAAATATATAAGACTAAACTACGCCACTGGTAGGGGTTTAAAATAAATTACGAATACATTGAAACATTTTGTTTAAATGTAAGTAAATTTTAAAGTAAAGTATAAATTAATATTTCTATTAAAATAAAGGTTAACACTCGTTTCGAAACAATAAAACGTAACCAGATTTCATTGTCTACTTACGACTTTATTTTGGTTTGAAGGGCAAAGTATAGAGGCATCACTTATCAATGGAATTATAAGTTTGGCGATAATTGTAAAGAAATGTAAAAAATTATGTAGCAATTGAAAGATCATGTTTTGATAAATAAGGATTGCACATAATCGTTGCGTCGATTTGAATTTAGCAGAAATAAATTAAATGACCTTACATTTTAAGGTGCGTGCGACACATGCTCATGTAAATGTAAAATCAATCAGAAATTGATGTTGTAATCGATTTTGATCGGGAAAAATACGTAATTCAGTTGTATTAGCATGCTAATAAATAATAACGTAGCAAAATTAAAAAGAATACAAATTCATGTTTGCCCTAAGAAACTATTCCAAATATTTGATTATTTTGCGCAGCAAGAAACTGTAAATTTAAAGAATTTTATCAGGACTGTCTTATGAATCATTTTACGAATTTTCATTGGTTAAATAAAATATCCCTATATATATATATATATATATATATATATATATATATATATATATATATATATATATATATATATATGTAAAATTTTAATGTCAGCAAGGGTTGTTGATCATTGAACGTAACCGCGGCCTTTCCATAAAAAAAAGGTTGTCCGATAAATTTACTAGAATTAGTAACTACCGTAACCTTGCAAGTATTATAGAAGTATCCTGCACTGTCACTTCAAAAGATTTACCTTCGAGTTCAGAGTCTAACATCTCTTCTGATAGTGAGTTTGAGCTGCCGAAAATACCACATTCTACCCCTTCCTCAGCCTGCAGGAATGTTGAAAGGCAACCGCAAATGCGAATTCAGCTCACCACTTTTGCAAAAACATGCGACCAACATGGCATATCTGATAGATCTGCAGCTGCTCTTGCATCAGCCGTTTTAAATGATATTGGAGTAGTAACACAAGAGGATTCTTCTAAAATTGTCGATAGAAGTAAAGTTAGGAGAGAAAGACAAAAAACTCGTTCCAATCTCCGGCTGCAAGAACTGAATTTGAATATGATTAAGGTACATGGTATCTACTTTGACGGGCGCAAGGATAAAACCATAACACAAGTAAAGAAAGGTAACAAATTTTATCGCCAAACCACTATAGAAGAACATATAACATTGGTGCGAGAACCTGAATGTAAATATATTGGTCATGTGTCTCCAACCTCCGGTACATCACAAAATGTAAAAGCAAGTATCGTTCAAATGTTACAAGAAAATTCGATTGATGTTACAAATTTAGAAGCGATTGGTTGTAACGGGACCGTCGTAAACACGGGTGTTAAAGGAGGTGTAATACGACTTTTGGAAGAACACTTTCAAGAACCACTTCAATGGTTTGTGTGTATGTTACACGCAAATGAGCTTCCACTTCGTCATCTTTTTCATCATTTAGACGGAGATACTACCGGGCCTCATGGATTTGCTGGTCCCATTGGATAGCAACTGGAGAAGTGCGACAAACTGCCAGTAGTTCAATTTAAGCCGTTTGAAGGTAATTTAGGCAAAGTTCCCGAAAACATCGTAAAGGATTTTAGTACAGACCAAAATTATTTGTTTGAAATATGCCAAGTAATTACTAGTGGACATTGTAATACATCCCTTTCAAATCGAAATCCAGGAAAACTGGCTCATTCACGGTGGGTCACAACTGCAAACCGCATTCTTAGACTTTATTATTTCAAGTGAAAATCCGTCTTCAAGCTTAATGAAACTGACAGACTTTATTATGAATGTTTACGCACCGATGTGGTTTTCTATAAAATCACAGCCAACATGTAATTACGGTGCAAAACACCTTTTGAAGTCCATAAGGTTGTCTCGGTACTTAGAAAAAGATCTAAGAGATATTGTTGATCATGTGATACAACGAAATGGCTTCTTTGGTCACCATGAAAACATTATTCTCAGTATGATATCTGATGAAAGGAAACATATACGAGAACTTGGTCTTCGTCGTATTTTAAAGGCCAGAAGTGTTTTGCCACGAAAGACCAAAAATGTTAGGGTCTTTAAACTTTCTGCTTTATGTTTTGAAGCAAACGAATACTTTGAGTTAATTGACTGGCAAAAATGTGAGATAACAGAACCTCCAATTTTATCTCGAATTTCCACACAAGATCTGAAGGACTTTATTAATAACCCTGAATCATCACATAGAATTAATTTTGAAAAATACCCCTGTCATACGCAGTGCGTTGAGCGATGTGTCAAGCTCGTCACCGATGCTTCTGCAGCGGTTTGTGGCCCAGATTCTAGGGATGGATTGATAAGAGTGCGAGCTGGTTCAAGAAAAAACATGCCGTGTTTTAATACAAAATCAGAGTTTGTTATTAAAAAATAATGTACCTTACCATTTTTTTTATATAACTCGTTTATTTGTTTAAAATGTTTACAGTTGTTTGCTGTTTTAGAATCCTATTTTTGTTCAGTACTGTAATGTGTCAAGATTATAACAAAATACTATACGAACAATATATTTGTAACAATCAAAAAATTATGTTTAATTACGTTTTTTTTAATTGGTGGGGGGGGGGGCAAAGGTGGGGTCATGTAGCTTGCGAAATGCGTTTTTATAAACAAGAAGTACATTTTTCAGCTTTTTTAGGGTATTAGATAAATGGATATTTCTGTACTATAACAAAATTCAATTTTTCAAATTTCAAGACCGCTGGGGAGGCAGAAGATGTTGTCGCAAGTTACCGAGACTTTACCAAAAGTTAAATAAGAGTCATAGGCAACTTTTTTAAGGTATTACATTAAGTTATAATTTTTTTTTTTCGTATTTTTCACTCCACCCTACCCTGCATGCACTTCTTAAAAAATATACCGCTAGATTGAGCCACGATCAATCTGTATTACTGAAAACATTCATACATGACTAGATGGCACCACAAAACAAATTCAAGTTACGCATAAAAAATATACCGCTGCCTATATCTTAGGTCCTTTTGATCGAGATTGATCTGATTGAGATTGATCCGATTGCTTGATTAACTAATTTGATTGAGATTGATTTGCTCTAACAGATCAGGAGGGTCATAAATGTAATAAATTATTGAAAACCGCTTTATCTTTTTTATTTACAATGCTTTTAATTATGACCCATAATTAAAACAAAAACCTTTTTATTATCGATAATCGAATTCTATTACAGAAACACTATTTCAAATTTCCCATCCTAACGATTGTAGGGCCCTGCATGTACTTTTAAAAATATACCACTAGGTGGAGCCACGATCAATCTCTATTACAGAAAACATTCATTAGTCCATACACCACTAAATGGCGCCACAAACAAATTCAAATTTCGCACAAAACTATTACCGCTACCTCTATTACAGAAAACAATCATTAGTCCTAGAAATACACCACTAGATGGCGCCACAAACAAATTAAAATTTGCGCAAAAATATACCGCTAGTTGGATACACCTCTATTACAGAAAACATTCGTTAGTTCTAGAAATAAACAACTAGATGACGTCACAAACAAATTGAAATTTCCCGCCAAGAGGGCCACAAGGGGGCGAAGACGCTAACATAAGTTCCTACACTTGTCTTATGAGATAATATGAGGCCCCTTTATTAGAATACTGTTTACCGTCAAGGGGGCGAAGACCCTAACATAAGTTTCTATACCTGCCTTATCTGATAGTATAAGGGTCCCCTAATTAGGATACCATTTATCAGCATGGGGGCCTCAACAAGGGGGCGAAGACCCTAACACAAGTTCCTGTCTTATGAGATAGTATGAGGGCCCCTTATGTTAAAATTTCCCGCCATGACGAATGCGCGGGCACGACCAAACAGCTAAAAGGGGCACGTAACCTAATTTTCAATCAGAACACAGCGCCTTAGGCCTCCAACCAGAACATAGCCTAGGTGGAGTCTAAGGGCCAATCAGAAACCAGCGGAGCGTGTTCGGCCATTAGATCCTCCAATTAGAAACTTTGGCCTGGGGCTGGTTGGGCGCGCACGGCCAATCAGCTGAAAGTGGGCGACGCCACATGGAGGTGGGACGGCTATCCCCCACTCCCCCTCCCAACGCATTTAATTAATTATGACGTCAGGGGCCCTTTCACTGTTAGCTTTACGTTTTACAACGATTTTCTTCAGTACCGTAGCTTACCAACGTGCACGCTTCATAAGGACTACACGACGACGCCTAGCTCGGTTTGATCGTGTTACAATTTAAGTATGGGTTCGATAAATAATATTTTACACGACTGCAATTAGTTTCTTTGGTTATTTTCGAGTGAATTAAAGATTTCTGCGAAGCCAAATCTAACGTTCATTTGATTTACTAACTACACAAAATAGAAACGCCAATTTAAAAAGTTAAATGTCAATGGTAACCGTATAAGAAACGCTACCTACTTCAAGAGAATATCTTTTTAATTTACTCCCTAGATGCATACATTAATATGCTGCACGACTCGAATTCAAAGTATGTGCGATCTAAAGACATTCAGGATATCAAATATGACATTCTATACATAACAGAGAAACGTCAATTAAGAAAAGGCTGCATATAACAACAATAGTAAACTGTATCGATTATAATCCAAATTCCAATAACCAGATATGGATTTTAATTTTAATTGTTTTAGTTTTTCTCGATATAAAACCCAAAATGTTATATACATGCGGAAGTTTCATTCCCTGCATAACTTTCATTTCCTTTCATTATTAGGTATTAAGAGCAAATTTGATCTAATTAGTTATTAAATAACGTTATTTTGTAAGGTTTTAGGAGTGTGAGTACTTTCGGTAATAACAAACTAATGCAACATTATAAATAAAGAATGGTATTTATTAATCTGAGATCTATTGTTTCTTAAGTACATAAATAAGTAAATTATCTGAACATTTTTAAAAACATGGAATATCGTTAAATGTAATCAAATAAACGCATAATGCGTAATAATGAAATAAAAGTTACATCAGATTCTAAAAGAAATGAATAATGGACTACATTAAAGATTACCATCTAAAATGTTCAACATACCAACAACATTCAGAAAGTGTTTAGATTGTGAATCTATAGCATTCACTGAAGTAATTTAGAAAGATTTGAATTATTTATGATTATGATTTAATTTATTCATTGTCCAATTTTGACCATTTGTAGTAAGAAACGAAATTATAACCCAAAAACGCGTTTGTTTCTTTAAAGTTCTAATCAGTCTCTGTCCATCAAATTTTATGCAAATTAACGGTTTTTAAAGTTATAGCTAAAATCTGCTTCGTTAAAAGTTAATGAAGTGTATTTGATATTTGAGAACTGTCGTCTTTAGGTAATAAAACCCAAAGCATCCAAGGATTTTGAATTTATAATTGATTCACGAAATCTACATATAATTTCTGTAATTACCGTTATTTGTACAATATATTGCCCTTGATCTAGTTATTAAGTAAAGAAATAGTTACTATTTCCGAAATTACATTATCGCTAATTACTGCAAAATTTGTTTAAGGCGCCACACTAAACGGCAAAATGACCTCTTTCTTTGTACTAGTTTTTTTCCTGAATCACAAATTTTACACAGTTTAAAACGAAATCTGGGCCTTTTAAAAGCAATCACCTACATACCGAACCATTAAACCTTTTCTATCTGTTCAACTTACATTAGGTTACAAAATCTTTGTAGAACAAACAATATGAGTAATTTTGGTTAACCCAGATATGCGCAATTACTTTTATGTATTTATCGTAATTATCGCTAGAAAACGAATTTCCTTGATTCAAAATGTATCTTACACATACACACGCTTTCCTTTTTCAAGCACTTTTTATTAAACTTTTTTTTTCATGATAAAGTCAAGGTTTAGTGGTTTCGCCGCACGGCTGTAATTTATTTTTAATATAGTAACCACAAATAATATTACGTGTTGCAGCAAAAATTAAATAAATCTAATTTACCACATATATTTTAAATTAACCTTATAGCAGTGTATTACTTTTTTTTGCTTTTATAAGATGTTGAAAATTTATATCCTAATCATATTATTTAAATACATAAAAGTGTTTCAAGCTTGAAAGTGTACGATAACGAAAGTGTACTTTATATGAAATTGTTTATTAGGTCAGGGCCTTTATACAAAAATAGTGAGAATTTTGCATTACAACTGAAATATAGGACTATGATAAAATTTCTAGATTCATTTATAAATGGCCACAATTTATTTCTGGTATAAAAAATGTAATTTGCGTGTTAAAGTAACCCTTACGGTTGAGGAAGGATAGAGAGTTGTGTGATCAAACGTAATTACTAAAGGACATGACATTTTGTTTTAAGTATTCAAGTATAATTATGTGATTTGATAAACATTTTACATTCCATTTGTTTATTTAGCGTTAATAACACTCATAATTATCACCTATAAAAATTGTTATCTATTATGACATTTTTCTATTATAATTTTTACGTCATGCTCTACAAATAATATTTGTCAAAAGGTTATTGAGAAATACCCTACTTTAAATTTCTGGTAAGATTATATTGTTTTTGTAATTTGCTTTCATTTTGATACTTTAACAGATATATTAAGAAACACGACGTCATCTCCAATGTCATTATAGCCATTAATTCACGGAACATTTTACGAAAATTTTTAGGTTGGCACACCTTGATCCGAAATTATGTCATGCTTGTCACTACAAAATGTGTCAAAAACAGGATGCGTCCAGTGGAAAACTTTGATGCAAGATTGTCGTGTTTTGTGACAGAATTTGGATAAAATAAAAGGCGACTAGGTCAAATTTTCACTTTTAAAATAAAGACGTTACCAACCGGCACAAAAATCCCTACATCAACTAAAGTCATAAAGTTTGTTTCAAACGGCAAGACGTGTTTCATAAGACCTTGAAGCACTCGTTCTTTAAAACACTTGAATTCGTGTTTCAAGACTGGTCTTATGAAACTTCTTTTTTAATTAACTATTATGAATTGGCATATTATAATTATTTAACAAAACAGAAATTAACAGTCACATGTTTTTCATGAATCGTAAAAATGCTTGTGATCTTAATTATTATTATACAAAATTTGATTATTAACAATTAAAATTGTTAACATAAGCCCACCAGTATGACTTAGCTTTCTGCGTGTTCAGAGGCGAGAATACCATGACAAGAGCAGAGGCGTTCTCGCCTCTGAACACAAAGAAAGCGAAATAATAATACTGGTGGGCTTATGTTAACAATTTTGTTAATAATCAAATTTTATCACGCGTTCTTTTTGAGAAATACATTTTCTTGAGAATACAATTCTCTTATTCGTTTATTATTATACATTAAACAGAAAAAAACGTATGATACTTTAATCCGCACCGCTGGACATTAAGAGGCCAGTAAAATTGGAATTCCTACCTGAATAATGCTGAAAACATGTAAATCCGTTGAAAGCTCGAGATCCATTATTTTCACAAAAAACAATATGGGTGCTTCGTGCATAAGAAAGTAAAAATACCGGCGAAATCTGTAAATTGTTTTAATATCTTCTCTTGATAATTTGAGTTTGCACGGTCGCTCAACTTTTGGTGGTAAAAACCGCAGAATTTTCGTACCTTTTTCAGTTTTCATTGTAATAATTCTGAAATTGCCCTTTTCACCATTATAAAAAAAATCACTCAACCGACTCCAAAAACTTTTCCACTTTAAATAAATAAATGGGCGTAAGTTGTGTAGAAACTGAAAAATGGAATATTAAAACATTTATTTATTTAGCACATTTAAATTATAGAATTGTAATGAATTGAATTTTTCTAAGTACAAACGTTGATTGAATTAAAATAATGTTTTCACAGATTTGAACATGTGATCTAATTTGCTCTTTATGTATGTACTTCTTGCTTTTGAACATAAGTTTGCATTTAAATCCCGTTCTAAGAGAGGGTTTATTACCTTAGTTAAATCATCCTATATATTACGGTTATTTAATGTCAATGTTATTTTGTTTCTTATTTATTTTTGTACACCCTGTAATTTGAATGTTTTTACGGGCATCGCACTCACTAGAACATCAGCCCGTAAAGGTAAAGTGCGCATAGCTCAGTGGTTCTTACTCATCCATCCAAAAGGGCACTCGAAACAACTCAACAAAGTCAAAATCAGTAGAAATCTGTCAATAAGGTTAAATGTATTTATAACGGGAAAAACATCATGAACTAGATCTTAAAATAATGGCCTAACAGGAAACCATAAGTTCACTCGAAGAGAAAACAATCACCTTTACCTGAAATTCTACTTCAATAGTATCTACGCAAAGCTCGCTTACATTTAAGTAAAATTTTAAGCTTCTTTTGTAATCCGGAAAAATTGCGAAAACTAATACGCAAAATTCATTACATATCTTCGGTGTAAACTTCCACGTAAAATTATTTAATCAAATGATAACTGGACAACACGGTAATTAATTGTTCAATTTAAAATGAATATTCATCATAACAAGAATATACAAAACGCGATTGAATATTTAAAAGTTCCGATAATTTTGTTAAACGTCACTTAATATTTAATTACAAATTCTTATTAATTTTATTAAATACATAAATAAAAAGTTTACCTCGAGTAGGATTTGAACCTACGACCTGTACTTTATTAGAGTACCGCACTAACCAACTGCGCTATCGAAGTACAAGCCCCAGTCATTGTAATTTTTTTTTTCTTTTCGTATGTATAACTATGATTAAAAGAACAGCATAAAAATGTACTAAAGGGTAAGTACAATCGATGGAACATTCCCCAGATAGCGGGGCGTGAACAAAGGTAATTCGTCAAAAACAAAATCTAACACCTAAAAAAATAATGCGCGTCACATATTCAACGGCAGTAGCGAATGTCAAGAAGACGCAATATCAATTACTTCTTGCGTAAGCAACACCAATTCCTACTGCGTTAATATACAAATAAGTTATAACAGCAAAAAAATAACGTTAACCAGCGTCATTCCGCCACTTCCGCAATTTCCATTATGCTGGTCCCAATTCCACCACTATCAGCTGACACCTTATTATAAAATGTCGCACAAACAAAATTTACCAAAATTGTGCAGGCGTACATTCTTGTAAATAATCTGAATGTGAATACCCAAGCACATAATAAATGGCACTAACTTTGGCCAAATAATAGCATGAGATACTTTTTTATTTCCCTTATAAATAACGTGTGTGTGCGTGCGTGTGTGTGTGTGTGTGTTTGTGTGGGTGTGTGTGTGAATGTGTGTGTGCGTGTGCGTGTGCGTGTGCGTCTGCGTGTGCGTGTGCGTGTGCGTGTGCGTGTGCGTGTGCGTGTGCGTGTGCGTGTCTGTATGCGTGTGCGTGTGCGTGTGCGTGTGCGAGTGCGTGTGCGTGTGCGTGCCTGTATGCGTGTGCGTGTGCGTGTGGTGTGCGTGTGGTGTGCGTGTGCGTGTGTGCGTGTGCGTGTGCGTGTGCGTGTGGTGTGCGTGTGCGTGTGCGTGTGCGTGTGCGTGTGCGTGTGCGTGTGGTGTGTCGTGTGGTGTGGTGTGCGTGTGCGTGTGCGTGGCGTGTGGTGTGGTGTGTGTGGTGTGTAGTGGTGTGGTGTGTGAGTGTGGGAGTGTGAGTGTGGTGTGAGTGTGGAGTGTGTGGGTGTGTGAGTGTGAGTGTAGTGTGTGTGTGAGTGTGAGTGTGTGAGGTGTGAGTGTGTGGTGTGTGAGTGTGTGAGTGTGTGAGTGTGTGAGTGTGTGAGTGTGTGAGTGTGTGTAGTGTGTGATGTGTGTGAGTGTGTGAGTGTGTGAGTGTGTGAGTGTGAGTGTGTGAGTGTGTGAGTGTGTGTGTGTGAGTGTGTGTGTGAGTGTGTGAGTGTGTGAGTGTGTGAGTGTGTGAGTGTGATGTGAGTGTGCGAGTGTGGGTGTGGCTGAGTGTGTGAGTGTGTAGTGTGTGCAGTGTGGGTGAGTGTGTGGTGTGTGAGTGGTGTGGAGTGTGTGTGTGTGGAGTGAATGTGAGTGTGGATGTGTGAGTGTGTGAGTGTCGTAGTGTGTGAGTGGTGTGGTGAGTGTGTGAGTGTGAGTGTGGTGGGAGTGTGTGTTGGGGAGGGTGGGTGGTGGGTGGAGTGTGTGATTGTGTGATGTGTGAGTGTGTGAGTGTGGTGTGATGTGTGTGGTGTGAGTGTGTGGTGTGAGTGTGTGTGTGTGAGTGTGAGTGTGTGTGTGAGTGTGTGTGTGGTGGTGTGATGTGTGTGTGTGAGTGTGTAGTGAGTGTGTGGTGTGTAGTAGTGTGTGAGTTGTGAGTGTGTGGGTGATGGTGATGTGTGTGAGTGTGTGATGTGTGGTGTGTGTGTGTGGGTGTGAGTGTGTGGTGTGGATGTGTGTGTGTGGTGTGTGTGTGTGAGTGTGTGAGGTGTGAGTGTGTGTGTGTGTGTGGTGTGTGGGTGTGGTGTGTGAGTGTGTGTGTGTGTGGTGTGAGTGTGTGTGTGTGTGTGTGGGTGTGTGTGTGTGTGAGTGTGGGTGTGGGTGTGTGAGTGTGTGAGTGTGTGGTGTGTGGTGTGTGAGTGTGTGGTGTGTGTGTGTGTGTGTGTGTGTGAGTGTGTGTGTGTGTGGTGTGTGTGTGAGTGTGTGAGTGTGTGGTGTGTGGTGTGGTGTGTGGTGTGTGAGTGTGGTGTGTGGTGTGTGTGGTGTGTGTGTGTGTGGTGTGTGGTGTGTGAGTGTGTGGTGTGGTGTGGTGTGTGAGTGTGTGAGTGTGAGTGTGAGTGTGTAGTGTGTGAGTGTGTGAGTGTGTGTGTGATGTGTGAGTGTGTGAGTGTGTGAGTGTGTGAGTGTGTGAGTGTGTGGTGTGTGGTGGAGTGTGTGAGTGTGTGAGTGTGTGAGTGTGTGTGTGTGAGTGTGTGAGTGGTGTGAGTGTGTGGTGTGTGTGAGTGTGTGAGTGTGTGTGTGAGTGTGTGAGTGTGTGAGTGTGTGAGTGTGAGTGTGAGTGAGTGTGTGGTGTGTGGTGTGTGTGTGAGTGTGGGTGTGTGAGTGTGTGAGTGTGTGAGTGTGTGTGAGTGTGTGAGTGTGTGAGTGTGGAGTGTGGGGTGTGAGTGTGTGAGGTGTGTGTGAGTGTGTGAGTGTGAGGTGTGAGTGTGTGAGTGTGTGATGTGTGAGTGTGTGATGTGTGGTGAGTGTGTGAGTGTGTGAGGTGTGGTGAGTGTGTGGGTGTGTGAGGTGTGTGAGTGTGTGGGTGTGTGAGTGTGTGAGTGTGTGAGTGTGAGTGTGTGATGTGTGTGAGTGTGTGGAGTGTGTGAGTGTGAGTGTGTGAGGTGTGGTGAGGTGGGGTGTGAGGTGTGAGGTGTGTGTGAGTGTGGAGTGTGGAGTGTGTGAGTGTGTGAGTGGTGTGAGTGTGAGTGGAGTGTGAGTGTGAGTGTGTGAGTGTGAGTGTGTGAGTGTGTGAGTGTGTGAGTGTGTGAGGTGTGAGTGTGAGTGTGTGAGTGTGTGAGTGTGAGTGTGGAGTGTGGAGTGTGTGATGTGTGGAGTGTGGTGGAGTGTGGTGTGTGAGTGTGGAGTGTGAGTGTGGTGTGTGAGTGTGATGTGAGTGTGTGAGTGTGTGAGTGTGTGTAGTGGTGTGAGGTGTGTGTAGTGTGTGAGTGTGTGTGTGTGGTGTGTGAGTGTGTGAGTGTGTGGTGGTGTGTGTGAGTGTGTGAGTGTGTGAGTGTGTGAGTTGTGAGTGTGTGAGTGTGATGAGTGTGTGAGTGTGTGTGTGAGTGTGTGAGTGAGTGTGTGAGTGTGTGTGTGAGTGTGTGAGTGTGTGGTGTGTGAGTGTGTGAGTGGGGGTGTGAGTGTGTGGGTGTGAGTGTGGTGTGAGTGTGGTGTGTGTGTGGAGTGTGTGGTGTGGTGTGGAGTGTGGAGTGTGAGTGTGTGGGTGTGGTGTGGGTGTGGTGTGTGAGTGTGTGTGGTGTGAGTGTGGTGTGAGTGTGGTGTGGAGTGTGTGAGTGTGGGTGTGGTGTGGGGTGTGGTGTGTGGTGTGTGAGTGTGGAGTGTGAGTGTGTGTGGTGTGGTGTGTGGTGTGTGGTGTGTGAGTGTGTGGTGTGTGTGTGAGTGTGGTGTGAGTGTGGAGTGTGTGGTGTGGGTGTGTGATGTGTGGGTGTGGAGTGTGGTGTGTGAGTGTGTGGTGTGTGAGTGTGTGGGTGTGAGTGTGAGTGTGTGTATGGGTGTGTGTGTGTGTGTGAGTGTGAGTGTGGGGTGTGAGTGTGTGAGTGTGGTGTGTGGTGTGTGGTGTGGTGTGAGTGTGTGAGTGTTGTGTGTGTGGTGTGAGTGGTGTGTGGTGTGTGAGGTGTGGGTGTGGGTGGTGTGGGGTGTGTGAGGTGTGAGGTGTGTGAGTGTGTGGTGTGGTGTGTGTGAGTGTGTAGTGTGTGGGTGTGAGTGTGTGAGTGTGGTGTGTGTGGGAGTGTGAGGTGGTGGTGTGTGGTGTGTGGTGTGTGGTGTGTGGTGTGGGTGTGGTGGGGTGTGGGTGGTGTGGGTGTGTGGTGTGTGTGGGTGGGTGTGTGTGGTGTGTGAGTGTGGGAGTGGGTGTGTGAGTGTGGTGGTGTGAGTGTGTGAGTGTGAGTGTGGTGGAGTGTGTGGTGTGTGGTGTGTGGGTGTGTGTGAGTGTGTGAGTGTGTGAGTGTGTGTGTGGAGTGTGAGTGTGGTGTGTGAGGTGTGTGTGAGTGGATGTGTGAGTGTGTGAGTGGTGTGTGATGTGTGAGTGTGGTGTGGATGTGGTGTGAGTGTGTGTGTGTGAGTGTGTGGTGTGTGAGTGTGTGAGTGTGTAGTGTGGTGTGAGTGTGATGTGGGTGTGGTGTGAGTGTGTGGTGTGGTGTGTGGTGTGTGTGAGTGTGTGAGTGTGTGAGTGGTGTGAGTGTGTGAGTGTGTGAGTGTGTGGTGTGTGTGGTGTGTGAGTGTGTGAGTGTGTGAGTGTGTGGTGTGTGGTGTGTGAGTGTGTGAGTGTGTGAGTGTGTGGGTGTGTGTGTGTAGTTGTGTGGAGTGTGTGAGTGTGTGAGTGGTGTGTGTGTGAGTGTTGAGTGTGTGGAGTGTGAGTGTGAGTGGTGTGGTGTGTGAGTGTGTGAGTGTGTGGTGTGGTGTGTGAGTGTGGTGAGTGTGTAGTGTGTGAGTGTGTAGGTGTGAGTGTGTGAGTGTGTGGTGTGGGTGTGTGAGTGTGTGAGTGTGTGAGTGTGTGGGTGTGTGTGTGTGGTGTGGAGGTTGGGTGTGAGGTGTGGGTGTGTGAGTGTGTGAGTGTGTGAGTGTGTGTGGTGGGTGTGAGTGTGTGAGTGTGTGAGTGGGTGTGTGTGTGGGTGTGGTGTGTGAGTGTTGTGTGGAGGTGAGTGTGTGAGTGTGGTGTGTGGTGTGAGTGTGTGAGTGTGAGGTGTGGTGTGTGGAGTGGTGTGAGTGTGTGAGTGTGGTGTGTGAGTGTGTGTGTGTGGGAGGTGTGGTGTGGTGTGTGGGTGTGAGTGTGTGGGTGTGAGGTGTGTGGTGTGGAGTGTGAGTGTGGGTGGGGTGTGGTGTGTGAGGTGTGAGGTGTGTGGTGTGGGGTGTGAGTGGTGTGTGGAGTTGATGTGTGGGGGTGTGTGAGTGTGTGAGTGTGGTGTGTGTGTGTGAGTGTGAGTGTGAGGTGTGAGTGTGAGTGGGAGTGTGTGAGGTGTGAGTGTGTGGGTGTGTGTGGTGTGGTGGTGTGTGGGTGTGTGGTGTGAGTGTGGTGAGTGGAGTGTGTGGTGTGGAGTGTGTGAGTGTGGGAGTGTGTGGTGTGAGGTGTGGGTGTGTGAGTGTGGGTGGTGTGGGTGTGAGTGTGGTGAGTGTGTGAGTGTGTGAGTGTGTGGTGTGAGTGTGTGAGTGTGTGTGGGTGTGTGAGTGTGTGAGTGTGAGTGTGGTGGATGTGTGAGGTGTGTGGAGGTGGTGTGAGTGTGTGAGTGTGTGTGAGTGTGTGGAGTGTGTGGGTGGTGTGAGTGTGTGAGTGTGTGGGTGTGTGAGTGTGGAGTGTGTGAGTGTGTGTGTGTGAGTGTGTGGTGTGTGGGTGTGAGTGTGTGTGTGTGTGTGTGTGGGTGTGTGTGTGGAGTGTGTGGAGTGTGTGAGTGTGTGGGTGTGAGTGTGTGGGAGTGTGTGAGTGTGTGAGTGTGTGAGGTGTGTAGTGTGAGTGTGTGAGTGTGGGGGGGGAGGGGGGTGAGGTGTGTGGTGTGAGTGTGGAGTGTGTGGTGTGGGTGTGGGTGTGTGGTGTGTGTGTGTGTGTGTGGTGTGTGTGTGTGTGAGTGTGATGTGGGTGTGTGTGGTGTGGTGTGGGGTGAGTGTGTGGAGTGTGGTGATGTGGTGTGGGTGTGGTGTGGGTGGTGTGTGAGTGTGTGTGGGTGTGAGTGTGTGGGTGGGTGTGTGGGTGTGAGTGTGGTGGTGAGTGTGTGAGGTGGTGTGTGAGTGTGTGAGTGTGTGTGTGTGGTGTGTGGTGTGTGAGTGTGTGGGTGTGTGTGTGTGGTGTGTGAGTGTGTGAGTGTGAGTGTAGTGTGGTGTGGTGTGTTGTGAGTGTGGGTGTGTGAGTTGTGTGGGTGTGGTGTGTGTGGTGTGTGATGATGTGTGGGTGTGTGAGGTGTGTGTGAGTGTGTGATGTGGTGAGTGGTGTGGGTGTGTGGAGTGTGTGGTGTGTGGTGTGGTGTGTGAGTGTGTGAGTGTGGTGTGTGTGTGTGTGTGGTGTGTGTGGTGTGTGAGTGTGTGGGTGTGTGAGTGTGTGGTGTGGTGTGTGGTGGTGTGGAGTGTGTGGTGTGGTGTGAGTGGTGTGAGTGTGGGGTGTGTGGTGTGTGGTGTGTGGTGTGTGGTGGTGTGTGTGTGTGAGTGTGTGTGTGAGTGTGTGAGTGTGTGGGTGTGGGTGAGTGTGGTGTGTGGTGTGTGGTGTGGGTGTGTGTGAGTGTGTGAGTGTGGTGTGTGGGTGTGTGGTGTGGGTGTGTGATGTGTGGTGGTGAGTGTGTGAGTTGTGAGTGTGTGGTGTGAGTGTGGTGTGGTGTGTGTGTGGAGTGTGTGAGTGTGTGGTGTGTGTGTGAGTGTGTGAGTGTGTGGTGTGTGGTGTGTGAGTGTGTGTGTGGGTGTGGTGTGTGGTGTGTGAGTGTGTGGTGTGTGTGAGTGTGTGAGTGTGTGGTGTGAGTGTGTGAGTGTGTGGTGTGTAGGTGTGGGTGTGTGAGTGTGTGAGGTGTGTGAGTGTGTGAGTGTGGTGGTGTGTGAGTGTGTGAGTGTGGAGTGTGAGTGTGTGAGTGTGTGTGTGAGTGTGTGAGTGTGTGAGGTGTGTGAGTGTGTGAGTGTGTGAGTGTGTGAGTGTGGGTGTGAGTGTGTGAGTGTGTGTGTGTGTGAGTGTGTAGTGTGGAGTGTGAGTGTGTGAGTGTGTGAGTGTGTGAGTGTGTGAGTGTGTGAGTGTGAGTGTGTGAGTGTGTGGGTGTGTGAGTGTGTGAGTGTGAGTGTGTGATGTGTGTGAGTGTGTGGAGTGTGTGGAGGTGGGGTGTGATGGTGTGTGAGTGTGTGGTGGAGTGTGGAGTGTGGTGAGTGTGTGAGTGTGTGGTGTGGAGTGTGGTGGTGTGGAGTGTGGTGTGAGTGTGTGAGTGTGGTGTGTGAGTGTGGTGTGGAGTGTGTGAGTGTGGAGTGTGAGTGTGTGTGTGAGGTGTGTGGTGTGTGAGTGTGTGGTGTGTGGTGTGGAGTGTGTGAGTGTGTGGAGTGTGTGGGTGTGGTGTGTGGAGTGTGTGAGTGTGTGAGTGTGTGAGTGTGGAGTGTGTGAGTGTGTGAGTGTGTGAGTGTGTGAGTGTGTTGTGTGTGTGTGTGTGTGTGTGTGTGTGTGTGTGTGTGTGTGTGTGTGTGTGTGTGTGTGTGAGTGTGTGTGTGAGTGTGTGAGTGTGTGAGTGTGTGAGTGTGTGAGTGTGTGAGTGTGTGAGTGTGTGAGTCTGTGAGTGTGCGTGTGTGAGTGTGAGTGTGTGAGTGTGTGTGTGAGTGTGTGTGTGTAAGTGTGTAAGTGTGTGAGTGTGTGAGTGTGAGAGTGTGTGAGTGTGTGAGTGTGTGTGTGTGTATTTTGTGTGTGTGTGTGTGTGTGTGTGTGTGTGTGTGTGTGTGTGTGTGTGTGTATCTATCCAAAAATAGAGTCAAATACATAACTTTGATACGCCACTCTTTTTGAGACACCCTGTATATTTTAAAATGTCTTTTTTAGCAAAAAATAAAATGCTGAATCACTGGATTTAAAAATTTATCAACTTTTCAATAACTGAATGTAGCGGTCAACTAGTGGTTGTGCGAAACATTAACGATTTTTGCTCCTTTGTCACTCTTGTAGTCATTTAACTTAATTCATTTGGCTTCAATCATGTTTCCTTACCGTAATAATACACCCTTCCAGTAATTGACCGCAAAAAATAGTGGGCAACCACTGGGGTCATAAAGTGGTTAACTACTGGTACGTTCAAACTTTTTTCTTTTTTTTTAGCACAATGACAACGAACAGTAAAAAAACGAAGACTTTTTTAAATATACTGAGACTCAATTAGCACAAGCTATCAGCAACGTCAGAATTAACATTTGCTCCATACACCAAGCAGCACTAACTTATAATGTTCCTCATAACGCTAATAAATAAATGCAGGGTAAAACTCCAGAAAAACGAAAAATGGGCCGTCCCGCTGTATTAACACAGAAGGAGAAGGAAATATTAGCACGATGGATTTCCGCTTATGCAAATAAAGGGTTCCCACTTAACAAAAGACTTCTGTGCGATACAGTTAAAGACGTAATTGAAAGTGATAGTCGTCCTAGGCCTTTTAAAGGTGGATTACCTGATTCTAAGTGGTTCAACGCATTCCTTAAACGTCACCTAGAAATGTCATAGTGTCACGCTGAGTCCAAGAAGGGATGGATGTCATTTTACTGCTGTGTGTAATACTTCTTTACCTTATTTGAAAAGAAGTCGCGTTAAGTGATGTATACTTTATTTACGCATTGGCCATAAGTCCCATTTAACCTACAATCTCAGCAAGTTTTGTGCAGAAAATGGAATCTTTCTATATGCTCTTTTTCCAAACACCACACACATTTTACAGCCTGCAGATGTTTCTCTATTTGCACCATCAAAGAATAACTGTAAAAAATTGTGTTTGACTGTACAAAGGCAAACAACAAGTTTGTTAATAAAGCGACCTTCCCTCTTTTGCTAGAAAATTCAGTACAAGAGATTGATGCAGATACAGTTAAAAACGGATTTAGAAAGTGTTGTCTATATCCATATAACGTAGAAGCTGTAGATTTTATTAAATGTATGCAGAACACCTCTCTGATTATGGGAGAAACTCTAGAGGAAAATAATGCAGAGGAAACAAAACCAACTGAATTTAAAATAACACATTTTCTTTATTTTGAATAAGTAATACTGTCATTAAGAAGACAAGAGTTTAGACTGGCAAAAATGAGTGGATGCGTAGGAGATGAGTCATCAAAAGAGTTGTTTGAAGTATGACAGAAGCTAAAAACGAGATACAAGTTGAACAACAACATTGAGGAGGAAATGATAAATAGAGAAACAAATGAAAAACCGGTGACAGCAAAAAATAGTAATACAGAAACATATGACAGTACTGAAAAAATACTAACCCTGACGAATACAAAATAGTAGACGATAATGAAGAAGTCTATATTAATAAGGAAGATGTTTGCAACGAGGCCGAGAAAAACTGGGCAGACATTATTGAGACAGAAGAAGGAGAAAAGATACCTGAAGAAACCAGTAAAGATTATCAGCAAAGTAAAGGAAGCACATCATCCATAGTAATATTCTTCTCACTAGGTCGACGACACCAGATTTAGGTCATAATGTTAACCAAGAACGTCAAAACCAAAGAATTAGTACGTCTTTCTTAGACATAATTCCTTGGCCAGAAGAGTCGTCAGAAAAAAGTTATTGGCAAGCAAAGAAAGAAATACTCCCTTATGCCACCACGTCTACCTGATAGCTGAGTATCATGAAGACAAAGAAAAATTGAAAATGCAAAAAGAAAACGAAAAACAAGAAAGAGCTATAATAGAGAGAATGAATAGAAAGAAGAGGAAATCCTAAAAGAGGAATAGAGGTGCAGGTACTTTGTGCTATCAACGTATAAAATTATAGAAAATGACAGTAGTACTGTGGATTGGGACCAACTTCTACGCAAACTAGGACAACCAAAAATTATAAGTTACACTTACATAAAATAACTTTATATAAAACAGTTATTTCATTTAGTGTACATACATAATATTGGTCAATTACTGGAGAAAGGATGGCACAACAGTGGGTTGTTAGTGGTCAACTACTGGAAAATTCTGACTTTCGCTTATCATATTTTTTTTATATTAGAAGAATACTTTTTCTTTTGTTTATCTATAATTTTAGAATCTTAGAACATAACTGTACTTTATAGTAGGGGAGAGTGTGGCACAGAGGACCGGCGGGGAACAAAGCACTGTGCTTACATTTATGCTATAGGTGGTGCCACCTGGCCGGCTTTACACTATATTCAAGTCCACACACCGGTCTATCGGGCTGCCGTGAATGATCGCCGATTTAACAGCTCGTCCCGTTATTGTAACAAAAAGAGTGATTTATAAGGTATGTGATGTAATATTTATTTATTTTTATTGCCTCGTAAATAGCTGAAAATTATAATTATTTGTTTACATATTGCATGCATTTGAAACTCCCATTAATAAGGCCTTATAAGGTCAAGGTATTTTCCAGTCATTCTACCTGTATATTCCATAACCTATAATTTCCTTTGAAGTGTATTCGGGGCATAGATGACCAATAAGTGGTCCTCTGTATCCCTTTTGGTTGTTACACGTCCAAACCGCACTAGGCGTCGTGTATGCTTACTAATGTAAGCGGGTTGCCAAGCCAGCTAACAGGGAGATGGGCGTGGTCGAAATAATAAGTAAAATAAATGATTAATACGCTCAAACACCTTACACCGATATTCAAACAGCTCAGTCCGGGAAAATATGTCTCTAGGCGCCACCACAATCGAAACTTTGCTAAAATAATTGTCTTAAGCTGGATGTTAATTAACCCTACTTGATTGTGGAAAGTAGGATTGTGCTTACTCAGTAAACTCTTACACGAGGGTTCTAAAACAAACACTCGTCCAAAACAATTCAACTCAAACTCCAATATATTTAGTACTACCCAGGTTATTAAAAACTTTTTGAATACACCTCGTATACCAAAACTTCCAAAATAAAATTTATCACTCAAATTCATTCACGTAACCAACAGTTATATTATCTACGTATTAATGAATAAACTACTCTTCATTCAATGAACGGTAATTAATTTTTAAAATTCCTAACATGAACGATATCTTTTAAATTTAATTTACTTTTTATAATATTTCTGAATCGTATTTGACATTCGTAAATAGGTAAGATCTCAAAACTTCAACTTTTTGTTATACTTAATGAAACTTTAATTAACAGCTGATCCGTCACTAGTGCATTGCGCTAATGAAACTAACATGAAAATGTTTGCAATCAACCTGGCAAATATAACCTTTCAGGTTGTTCCTTAATCTCAAAAATCCAAAAATATGCAAAGTTTACATTTTAACTTGTCAAAAACTACTAGGTCACCAATTAAGTAATCGTCACAAATATGTCTCATACCTGGCTGAATAAACAACAAAATAAAAAAATTTAACGATAAATATATATTGTCCTGCATAAAATAATAAAGAAATGACAAAGAAACAAACACAAATATATTTACATATACCACTACAGCGTGGTTGAAAATCAAAACCACACGTCACTACCAATTTCTGCAAAATTCTTAATACTAAAACAACCAATCAAAACCACATAACTCGAGAACGATTATCTTTTCGCTTCTAAACTAATTAATATTTACTCAACATTACACAAATGAACTAAACAAAGAGATAATCGTGCTTTACTAAATTTTCAAAGTACTTAAATATATTCCTTACTTAAAATTGTCCATTAATCCTACGCTCTTCTTCTTTCTTCCCGTAAATCAATTATTTGTAGTCCATTTGTAATCCTTAAATTGGATGAAGGCACATAACCAGTGCTTCACAATTTCACAAACACTTATTCCTTTCTGTACTCACAAATAGTCCAATAACACGTAATAATCTGTATACGTTTGGTTGCCTCTTAAAATTTCTAGCAACCTTTAGGAAAGTTTAGTCCTTCCTTACACAAATAAACTTTTAATGTCACATAAAATTTACCTCAACATTGGCTTAATTTATTACATAAATTTTCGTTTACTTAAAGGTGGTCCCATAAATAATTTTAACTCAATATCGGTACAAGAACACGCGCTGCACTTAACACTAACGTAATAACTGTTAACTTTTTATAAATCTGCTTATGCACTTTTTACTTTCTTGAAAATAAACAAACTAATTTTTATCTTCAATCCCAATTTAATTAATTGTTCTATTTATGAATGTCTTATACGATTCATCCCCTTTCGGATAACGCAGTTGTTTAAACAATGACTGCCTTCAATATTATTCACAAATACAACTCCGACTCAACCCATTCTAATTTAACCCATCACCTCGCGCGCGTCTCTCACCAAAGGCCAAAAGCTAACCCCCTAACTAACTCGTCAATCCCTGACTTTCCTATTTATAACTTCAGTCATCCATCTTTAAACATGTCTTCCTTCCGCGTTATATTCTCCAATAGTATTCATTCAAAATTTCATAGTGCCGATAGCCACTACCATCTGTACAACCACGCTCATAACTACAATACATCGCCATATTTGTTTTTACTTACAAATTTTACAATCACTTCATGAAGAAACTATTTCTCGTCACCACATTCATTCAGTAGCCACTGTGGTCCATTACACAACTTTCAACATTTATCTCCCACCTGCGCTCGACCGCCTTCCGCAACATTTGCAAAAATAAGTACCGTCTAAGGTCTCAAATCCCATATACATACATATATTCTCAAAACAATTGCACAACATTACAAAAACTTTCTATAATTAACACTTAAACATACCCAATCTTTCTCTACATATTTTCTAAAACATTCTACACTTATACTTCACATCTTCTGACCAAAATTACTCATTTATCCTCAAACATTCCATTCCTTACAGCAGCAAAACAGTAGCGTCACAGTAGCAACCATTATCGTCCCATCGACAAATTTCTCTTCACATTTACATTCAGAAGAAAAGAAAATGGCAGGACTGGCTGTATAATTTTAGAAATAGGCATCCGAATTTATTATTAAGAACACCTGAAACAACCTGTATTGCTAGAGCGGCTGAGTTTAACAAAGTGCAGGTGACCAGATTTTATGATTTGCTGTACTCAGTGATTAAGAAGTACAACGTTTAAGCTGACCAAATATATAATGCTGACGAAACTGGCATGAATACCGTAGCTAAGCTACAAAAAATAGTTACACAAAAGGGACGCATATTCAGCACAGAAAGAGGTTTGAATGTAACAGTAACATGTGTAATTTCAGATTCAGGTTCTTACATTCCTCCATTTGTGATTTTCCCTAGAAAAAGTATTATTGACTATTGTTGTTACGGACCGTTAAAATGCCAATATGCACGAGAATGTGATAAATAGCTTTCCAATCATCAAGCCCAAAGAATATCAATCTGTGATGTTATGGAAATTTTAGGAAAAGCATTTTTAAAAGCCGTCAAGGATTATAATGTAACAATTCGACAAATCCAGATGCATTTTCGGATACTGACTTTCTTCCTTCATCGGTCACTGAAATTCCACAAGTGATAGGAAATTGTGACAATAGAGAAAATGATTCAGAAGCACTGTTTCAGAATAGTCGCATATCTGATAAAAACCAAGAGTGGGCCAAGAGCTACCAAAATTAAACGAATCTGATCAATTAGGACTAATATTAGCAGTGTCGTCAACCTCACGAAAAATGGACATTCCTGAACCAACACCGGGTTCATCTCCTACTGAGGATCCACCAACCTTACGAAAAATGGACACTTCTGAACCAATACCAGGTCCGTCGACTGCCAAGGATTCATCAGGAGATGATTTTGAAAAAATGTCTAAAATTTCATACAAACCAAATTGCGAACGAAAATCAAACACTAAAAGGAAAGCTCAAACAGCAGAAGAATTAACGACAATGCCGTTTAAAGACTCTCTGGAAGCTGAAATTCAAGAAAAAAAGAGGAAGACACCACTGAATAAGAATTTTCTGGAAAAAGTAAGCTGGTTATTAGAAAATGCTTTTCGCCGCCGGGAAAAGAAAAACGTCTGAAAAATAGCCAATGTCTACTAAAAAAGGAAAAGAAAATGCAAACACAACGAAGACTAGATGACGACTCCAGTAATCAGAAGATGAAATTAATCCTAAATGCATATATTGTGTTGGAAAGCTTTTAATGTCAAAATGCCAGCTGTGCTGAAATTGGGCTCACCAAATATGTGCAAGTGCATTAGAAGATGACGATCGGTTTCTATGCGCAAAGTGTGATTAAGTTACCTAGCCCTTATTTCTGTGCAAAATGAACAATAATGTTTTATTTTAAATCTAGACCATTATTATTATGTTGTTTGGTTTGTTCTTCAATGAAACCTGTTTTTATCATTATTAAATTCGCAATTCTTTTTTTACATGCTTTTTATGTAGCGGTCCTATGTGCCCCGAGATATGGGGTAGAGAGAACAGAACGTATAGAGTCAAACTTTTCTAAATAGAATCAATATTAAGTAAGATTTTGTACAGTTATATGCATCAGTCGATGCCGTATAGGTGTAACCCTAATATGTTACGCAATGAAATTTTAATCAATAATAATAAAGAAGGACTACGACTTTTCATCTACAGTGTTACTCTGTGCCCAAATCTTCCCTATTTTTTATTTTAACCAAAATAGAATATAATAACATAAATTGTTTTCTGGTAAAAGATATCTTAAATGGTCAATTACTGGTGTAGGCATCCTTGTGGTATCCTTTCAATGCATCGGTTTTACATTTTTCATACTTGATTAGTGTAGTTAAATCGCAGAACTTTTTATGCATCAATTTCGTTTTTCAATTTTTATCCGGTTAATGCAGTATAAATCGTAATTCTTAACTTTTAATTAAACTACATTTGTATTTTTTACGTCAAAATGTTTCTGGACCACGATGACCATTCGTCGGAAAAATCAAAATATCTCGGGAACCACAATGTTTAAAAAAGTTCATCTGATTTTTTACGCACAATTCAAAAATGGACACCCTTTATACTTCAAAATAGTTTTAAAGTATAAGTTAAGTGTAAGTAAGTAAGTGTAAGTTAACCAAAATATGAATGAATAGACGAAATGGTAAAAATGTTTCCCATTTAGCCACAGCCTATTGTGGCTAAATGGTAAAAATTTTTGCATCAATGGTTTCCCACCTCATGTAATGTAATATTTTTAATGCATTTGCTTTGCATCTTTCATACGTGATTAGTATAGTTAAATCGTAAAATTTTTTAAGCATCAATTTTGCTTTTCATTCTTTATCCGTTTAATGCAGTATAAATTTTTAACTTTTAATTAAACGGCATCTGTATTTTTTACGTCAAAACGTTTCTAGGCCACGATGACCATTCGTCCGAAAAATAACAATTTCTCGGGAACCACAAACTTTTGGTATAGAGCATGCTTAAGAAAGTTCATCTGATTCTTTACACACAATTCACAAATGCAATAAAATACAGGGCACTCCACAAAAAAAAAAAAAATTTAATACGCCTCACCTTTTGGGAAACCCGTTATATTTTAAAATAGAATAGACAAAATGGTTAAAATTTTTACCGTTTAGCCACAATGAACTGTTGCGTCAATTGTGTCCCACGTCATATAACGTTATCTTTTTAACGCATTTGCTCTGCATTTTTCATACATGATTAGTATAGTTAAATCGTAAAATTTTTTAAGCATCAATTTTGTTTTTCATTTTTATCCGTTTAATGCAGTATAAATCGTAATTTTTAATTTTTAATTGAACTGCATCCGTATTTTTCACGTCATTAACCTCTCTTGGCCACGATGACCATTCGTCCTAAAAATCACGATTTATCAGGAATCACAATGTTTAGGTATAAAACATGCTTAAGAAAGTTCATCTGATTTTTTACGCACAATTCAAAAATGCAATAAAATACACAAATACAACATAATCTTAATACGCCTCAACTTTTGGGACACCTTTCATATATCAAAATAGTTTTAAAGTGTACCCTTTATTAACTAAAATATATATGGATAGACGTAATGGTTAAAATTTTTGTCGTTTAGCTACAATGGACTGTTGAGTCAATGGTGTCCCACCCCGTATAATGTTATCTTTTTAATGCATTTGCTCTGCAATTTTCACACGTGATTAGTATTTTTTTTTTATGATTGTGGACCTGAACAGGCTAAATAAGGCCTATCGTGCTAAAGCACTCAGGAACACTTAGGAGGATGGATAGAGGGATAATGAATTGCCAATAGATGCCTATGAATAGCTACCTTAAATTTTCTCATATCATAAGTGAGAGGAAAACAGGAACTAGGGAGATCATTCCAGAGTTTAGAAGCCGTGTAGAAAAATGTGGATTGCGTCCGTTTGGTACGACAAGTGGAGATTTGTACTGCATACTGATGATGTGAATGAGCGAACCGAGTGTTTCTCGCAAAGATAGACGGAGATGGTATGAAAGAATGTAATTAACCAGCACAATAGCCGTTGTAATAACGATAATACAAAGAAAGAACTGAAACCATCCTTCTATGCTCAAGGGTGTAATGCTGCACCCCTACTTTTGGGTGCTATATTTATATTGCGCCCTTCTGGTTTGGTAACCCAGCGCGGTTTTATCTTGCCTCGGCTTTGCTCAATCGGGTTTATTTTATAAACGGGGTGTGGTTCGTAGTAATTACTGGATGGGCTTAACACTGTAACCTTAAATAAAACCGTAAAGCATTTTTAAAATGTATATTAATCAGATATTTACAATAAATAAAAATAAATCAGAAGGTAATTAACACAATATGTAGGTGAACTTCTCGGTCCGGGTCCTGGCGTCACTGGGTGCGACGTCGCTTCTGTGAACAAAAGAGAGTTTTGTTTAATCTATTCCTTACCTAAGAGGCAAAGTTTAGGTTACGGTCCTGTATGTACAGTAGCGCGAGTGTTATGCTTGATACAGTGGTTGATCGGAGCGCCAGCGCAATGAACTCGAATCGTTTGAGAAAATCGATATCGTGTTTGTATGTCAGTAACTCTGAAGCGCTGAAGCAGGGATGTCCTACTCCTAGGGAAACAATACACGCGAAAGCGCGTCTGCAAACGCGAGATCTCTGGACGGTCTTTCTCTAATTATAACCGGGTTAATGTAGGCAATTAGATTATTTATCTAATAAAATTAATTACCGATCTCTATACTAAGTTTACTTATTTATAATTAATCAAGGGAACAAAATACTTACTATTCAAACTACTCTAATAGTTTTACGTAACGATAGAATACTCTACGTAATCTTTAGGTCGTATACAAACGTTCTCGCACCAGATATTTATGATGGTTAGGTGGACTACTAATTTATACTATAGGTTATGGAGGTATTCCTCTGCAATTCAAAGACACCGTGTATGGTTATTACGTGTTGTCTGTAGGTAGTATATGAGTTTCGAACGGGATTTCAGTAAGGCCCAGAAGACGAAGGCGACGGCCTGTCTTTACTGTATATACTAAGAGAAAGGTCGTAGGTCTTTACAGCCCTGTAACAACCCTTCACCCTCAAGTGTTGGTGAGATACGTCGGGGGCTACCCCTGCGTTCCTCTAGGTGTACTTTGTGGTGACGAGTGACGATGGGGTCTACCTTCGTGCTACTCTAGGTGCTAGTGTAGTATAACTCCTGGAGCTCAGCCCGGAATTATTTACGGTCTGTAGTGTTTGAGTGTAAATTGTTAGCTTGTATAACTTTACAACTTACGTGTCTATCAATAGCAGTACAGAATTGAACTTTAGGTTGCCCGATCGCGAAGGACTCTTCGTCGATGAACAACAGGTCGGTGCTTACGCTAAGCAAACGGAGCGGCTGCGGCTACTGGTTTCTGGAACGGTCAACGGTACGGTGGCGGCTGCTGGATATCGGCTTAACTTGAATCTACTGAGATTCATTCTCCCTATTATGCGCGTCGCGAGTTTATAAAGGTGCATCTGTGGGCGGTTTCGCGGCTACCGTGCGGGGAATACCGTTACGTGATTGGTTAAAATCGTTCTGACGTGCAGAAACTTACGGTTTCTTAGAAATACACGTCAGCGGTGATGAATAAATTATTTGTTGTGCAATATCGCGTAAACTTATGAAATCTTACATACAGGATGGTCCGCACCTAATTTATTCTAAAACACATACGTACAGAACGCTGGTTCTTTACAAGGGACTGTATGTGAGAAGTTAAGGACGGGTCATTTATAAGACTAATCGCTCTCTTTTGAATACGATCAACCATATCGAGAGCGTATTGGGGAGCACTAACCCAAAGGTGAGAATTATATTCCAGATGAGGCCGAATTTGGGCCTTATACAGCAGAAGGAGTTGTCGAGAGGTAAAGTACTGCTTAGATCTGTACAAAAAGCCTATTTTACGAGCAGCTGTTTTGGTAGCTGACAGAAGATGGTCAACCCATGAGAGATTTGAAGATACAGTCATACCCAACAAAGTAATAAAGTCTGAACTGAGCCATGCATACTTACAACAGGAAATGATCGATCTTTTTTGGCGGACATAAGGCAACATTGAGTTTTGTTAGCATTAAATTTAACTAGATTATTGCTTCCCCATTCGAGAATACGTTGAATGTCTTTGTTGATTGAATTTGCCATTTCAGCTTTAATTTCTTGATTTGACATAGAAGGTGGATTATCACTATGAGTAAACTGAGATGAACTACAGTGAAGAGTGCTATCGTCAGCAAAGCAATGGATGGGGTTAGTTGTTGAAGAAATAAGGTCGTTTCTGTACAGCAGAAAAAGTGTAGGCGCTATAACTGATCCCTGTGGTACGCCCGCGTTAATGCTAACTTCTTTTGAAAAAAAGCCATCAACTACGACACGTATTCATCTTTTATCAAGGAAACTAGAAACCCAGTTGATGAGCGTATCATTTAACCCAAACGAGGCGAGTTTGGCAAGTAAACACTTATGCCAAACTTGGTCACATGCCTTTGAGATATCTAAAGCGACTACAACTATTTCACTAAGGAGTTTGTTAGTTTCAAGGACCGTGAGCAGTTGCTGATTGATGGCTTTTTCCATGATTTTAGACAAAATGGAAGTGATGGCAATTGGTCTGTAATTTGAATATTGATAGGTTGAACATTTGCTAACTTCCATGATGAAGGGAAGTCCCCAGAAGATATAGAGATCGTATAGAGCTTAGATAGGACTGGTACTAGTTCGGGGGAACATTTCTTTAAGACAATAGCTGGGATACTGTCCGGGCCAGTCGCCTCATTGAGATCAAGCCTACTGATGATCGATTACAAGAGGTTGTACCGAAAATGAATTGGTTTCATAACGTATGAAGAAGAGTTGACTAGGAGCACATCTTTTCCAGAATCATTGAGACACGAGTTTGATGCAAACAAATCCACAAAAACGTTGGCTTTGTCTACAGAATCAGCAACTACCGATCCGTCAATAGATGTCAGAAATGAAGATGTTCGAAAGTTTTACCAATGGCTTTGCTAAAGACCAAAATTTACGACTGCCTAAAGGAGATGTACTAGTTCATTGCATTTTCGTTGTTCGAACTACTCTTTAGTTTTAGTGATGACACCTTTGCAGATATTTCTAGCACCAACGTATTCTACATGACTGTCTACCGATTTATTAGATTTCCATTTAATGTAACATTTATTTTTTAAAGATATTGCATCAGAACAAGCCTTATTGAACCATGGTTGGGAACGTGAATGACCTATATATTTTTTCGGAATGTATAACTCCATTCCCATGAGGATGACTCCAGATACTGAAAGAGCGATGTCCGAAGAAGAGGACGACTTAAAACAATATTCACACCATGGAAAGGTTGCAAAGAAATCCCGTAAATCACTCCATCGAGCTGACTTAAAACACCATAAGGTTCTATCGGTTTTGCGAACAACAGTGGAATTAGGTACAGTAGAAATGATTTTTATTAGACAATGGTTGGAAAGACTTAAAGGCGAAAGAACGGACGTTTTATTAACAAGAGGGTTTGATGTAAGAAAGAGATCTAGAAGATGTTGAGTATGGTTAGGGTTATAAGGGATTCTTGTGGGTTCAGAAATCATTTGTGTGAGATCACATGAAATAGCAAATGTTTCTGCACTATGACCAGCGGGATTTGTAGTTGATGAAAATTGAAGCCAATTAGAGTTATGAACATTGAAATCGCCTACAAATGAGATATCGCAAGATGGAAACAGAGACAGGAGATAGTCAACCTTCATACTAAGGTAATCGAAGAAGTCTTGAAAGTTGCTGTCATTAGGAGACCTATAAATGCAACAGCAGTATTTCACAAAATTAGGACCAGAATGTTTAAACCAAATCACGTCAAAATTTTTATTTTCTAAGGAAGAAACCCTCTTGCAAGCAATTCTGTCCTTGATGTACGCACATACGCCTCCTTTATATCGAAAGTTAGAGTGAAGGTGGTATTGAGCAAATTGCAAGTCGTGTGACTCAGAGCTTTCAGAGGAGACTTGTGTTTCAGATAGAAACAAAATATCAGGTTGTAATTGTTCAAGATGTTGGTGAATAGCATTAAGATTAGACCTGATACCGCGGATGTTGCAGTAGTGAATCAGAAAGTTGATACTTTCGATAACCGAGGTCGCTTGGGCCCTGCCCTCCCGGACATCCGAGTGGGGCAGGATTTTACGTCCGGAATTTATAACCCTAGAAACCACAGCCATCTTATTTTTTAATTTGGGACTGTTAATCCGATAGGAAGACAGTGAGGGCGAGAAGGAAGAATAAGGATGAGAATAGATTAAGGATGATGGAAAAGGTAACCGGCAGCCCTTACCGAGCTCAGAAAATCGGAGACCAAATATTAAGGAGCCCATGGTAAGGGTGGTGGTACCTCCCCGGCTGGCATGGAGTATACATGCCTACCACCTATTAATTTTGTAACTTCTGGTAATGTTCCATGGCAATGGAATAAATTACCACAAAACTAAATGTAATTTACTATATTGATAACTGAAAAAATTCTTTAAAATAAAAAATAAAGCTTATATCAAAAAAGTATATATTAATTTGGAAATTCAATATCATTCAAGATTTGTAGGTAACATTTTAATTTTTGCCAAATTACGTTTCTCTGGTTGTAAACGTTGCAAAATTGGTATTAAAGATAAACAATACGTGTAACTTTCATCTTTTAAAGTATCCCGTTGTTCAGTTAAACTATCGATTACTCGATCTTCAAACTCGCAGATGTAGATGTAGATGTAGATATGAACATAAATTATTAACATACCCTCAACTTTTAGTAGTATTTTTTTTAATCACAATTGGACTTAATAATGTGGGTGTTGAGCACTCACTTGTAGAAGCTAAATCTTCAAGATCATCCTCTTCTCGGTTTAAAATTTCACTCCATTCCCTATTGGAATAATTATCAATACTAGATATTGTTGCACCTGTGGTTCTACAATAACAATTTGTGACAAACAAATATTAATTGCATGCTAAATGATCTTACTTGGGTTTATCCAAAAAACATAAGAGTTTTGAAAGAGGCCATTCTTTAGGCTTATTAAGTAAACCGCTACCACTGGTGGCTGTTCTATTTTTCTCTCGTGCATAGCGATCTCGAATACTTCTCCATTTAGTTTGGACCACCTCAGCTTTAAAACCAATGACATACATTTAATGACCAATCTAAATCAAGGTTACCTGTGCAGTCCAACTTTTCCATCCACGATTTTTGTTTTAAATTATTATTTTTATAATTTTTATCTTTAAGATCGTACAAATGCGAATTTTCACTCACATATAGTATTAACTGTTCTAAAAAACATTGATTATTCATATTTTTTTAAAACAAATTTGAAAGTAGGTTAAAACGTAAAAACTAAACAGCTGACAATTAAGTTGTCATCCTGCTTTGCGCATGCGAATTAATGCTTTACGTTGTTAACGCACTTTAAAATCTTCAAATATTTTAACATCGACGTAGACAGTAGTCCGTTTGACCCGTAACGGTCACGTGTCTGCGATAGCCAATGAAAATACAATACGCTGGCGTTCTTACGGTATCAACGGTGCATGAGGATTCAGCTTTTATCGTAGAATATTTAAGCATCAATTTTATTTTTCATTTTTATCCGTTTAATGCAGTATAAATCGTTATTTTTAACTTTCAATTAAACTGCATCTGCATTTTTTACGTCAAAACGTTTCTGGGCCACCACGACCATTCGTCCGAAAAATCAAAATTTCTCGGGAACCACAATGTTTAGGACACGCTAGTAGTACACGGGCACTAGACGCCATCTTGGATTTTGACGTCATAAGACCGCCCACGTGGGAGACCGGATTTTCCGCCCTTATTTTTACACGCTTACGTGTAGGACGTGTATTTTCACCCCTATTTTTGCACATCCACGTGTGAGACCGCATTTTCAACCCTAATTATTTTTTATATACCCTCGTGTGAGACCGTATCCTTTCTTTTCGAAGGCCCTTTTCAACCCTAATAATTTTTATATGCCCATGTGTGACACCGTGTTTTCAACCCTTATTTTACACACTCACGTGTGAGACCGTATTTTGAATCCTTTCTTTTTCATCCCTAATTAAAGTTTTGATTTTTAATGGCATACGTGAAGGACCGTATTTATTACCCTTATTTTGAGATGGTGATCTTTTAATTATTTTTATTAATTAATTATCCTAGGGAAATTCTTAATCTGATAGCTTTAAGATGATTATGATTTTTAGCCCCTGGAAAATGATGTAAAAGATAGTTTATTTACTTTGGATTTTACTTTTAACATTTATTAGAACTTGTTTATCAGATATTATTTAAAGAATTGATTAGATAATAATAATTACGTACACAATGACTGTATTTCCCCATTTTATTTTATTAGCGTATTTTTTACCAATGAGATTGTTATTACATTTATTTTAATGCCTATCTACAGGTTGTATTTAGGGTGGGGCTGGTCTAGGGTTAATCTTAGGGTTATTTGGTGGTATTAAGGTCCTTCTGGCTATATTAAGAACAGTGCCCCTGGAGGTTAGGCAAATGCACACGCATACAATGTTGGAAATTGCATAATTAATAAGATATTATTATTAAAATTATCGACCCTATTGCTTTAAAATGGCCACATGCTACTGGATGATCTTTTACCTAAAACGTTGTATTTCTAATAAGGAGGTTCTTGTGCGACACGTGTAGGGCTTCGCAACTTGTTCTCAGGCCTTCGCCCCCTGGCCCTTTGAGTAAAATTGATTTTAGTGCCATCTAGCGGCGTAAAGACTAATGAACATTTTCTATAACAGAAGCTGATAATGCACACCTCTCTCTTGCTCTATCTCGTTTCTTCCTCCCCCTCTCTCCTTCACACACACACACACACACACACACACACACAAATTCAATTAATTCAATTAATTAATCAATCTCAAACAAAGCACGCTCGATCACCAAATCAATCTCAACCAATGAACCGAAATTATGTCTTACAGTTTTGCGGAAATCAGATTACAGTTGAAACTGAATACATTCAAGTCTAATTAAATATGATGTGAAATAATAAATAATTTCTACCCTAATGGAATGATACTTTATGTATAGGCAGATCCTCTAAACAGCCACCACCTATACATTCGGAACATCATATCTGATTTATTTACATGTTCAATTACTTACACACAAAATTGTTTCATTGTAATGTGTTCATTACCATTTGTAAAAACCCATTAAAAAGTAATAATTACTTATATAACATAAAGTTAAATTAAAATAACATGTTTTTAAGAATATCAAGTTGATATAACGGAAATAAAAGGCAAAAGGTTTTAATGGTTTATTATTATATAATGAATTAACAATAACTACAACTTTAAAATCCACGAATGCGTACTTACTATTTTGTAGAGCTGATCTTATGACGTTATCCTATAAGCATGATAATACATTTTTGAAAATCTTTATCGGTTTTTGTTAGCAATATCAGGTAAAAAACATATATTAAAAATAATACGCTTACCTTTAGAAGTTTTTCCTTCAACGCTGCCATATGCTAAACTGAAATTTTTTATACAACGTACCTCACTAAAACACGCTTTGTGAATGGCTGAATATAAAACACTCGATTACATACCGGACATTAACTATTTAGAAAGTAATACAGAAAAACCTGAATTCGTATTTAATAATTATGTTGTACTTACAAAAAATTTACATTCAAAAACACAAATATTTTAAAAAACGTCTAATACCACTAATGTTGCATCATAATGATAAAAACTCATTATACAGTGATTACACATTAAATACTTAAAATATGTAACTTTATACTACGTCTATTATTACATAGAGATGTGATTATTCTTAAATTTAATTGATTTCGATAGAGCTCTGGAAATACTACAACCGTTCAAAATCTTGCTTCTTCTCTCGATATCAAAAAAGCTATACTAGTGATACATTAAGTAAGCATAATAGCGGATACAGCTACATTGCTAACGATTATTGATGTTTTTTTGCATGAGATTTTTTGAATGAGACAGCCTCGCTGGTATTGTTTAAGAAAAGCTATACACATCTCACGAGATCAAACCAGATTTTTGAGATACAATCTCCTCATCATCTGCACCTTGAACGATTATATTGTAACCTATAAAGCAAGCTAATAACCCTAATAGTTTATCAGACATTATTACATGGACACGAGGTTAGCTCTAAATTAAATGGTTTCAACGCTGCTCTGGGAATGCTGTACACACTTAAAACCTTTAAGTCTGCTCGCCGAAGTTGTACCGTATTCACTTTCTTCAATTTTTATCTGCACTCTATTTCGAAGCTGTAGTACGTTTTTCTAATACATAAACAGAATCTTCAATACTGTGCTACGTGTAGCAGCAAAACACATTAGCTAGTTAGTTTCACCTCTATATTACTTTACATGCAAGCCTGATCTTATCATAAATAAATACATCTGTCAGAAAAAAAGCTAATTAAACATAACTCCACGGCCAGGGTATAGCAAGCAACGCTTCCAATTATAGCTCTTAGTCAACACAATAGGGCCTACAACTACATACAATCGACTAGCACTCCTTTAGCACGAGGATCAAACGAAAAAACACGCACGCACCCACGTAAGCACACACGTTCGCACGCACGCACGCACGCAAGCTCGCACGTACGCTCGCACGTACGCACGCACATGCGAACGCTTGTACATACGCACGCACGCTCGCACGTACGCACGAACGTACGCACGCTCGCACGTACGCACGCTCACACGTACGCGCGTTCGCACGCCCGTACGTACGCTCGCACGCACCCACGTATGCGCGCACACACACACACACACACACACACACACACACACACACACACACACACACACACACACACACACGAGAGTGCGAAAACACGCTAAAGCGAAAAACTTGTAAACTAGGAAAAAAACAGGTTTATTAACAAAACCGAAGGAAAGCTTAACGTTTTGAAAATATATTATTATTATTATTATAAACAACAATACATCATTATTATTTAATAACTTGCTTTATCGGTTTTCTTCTTCTTCTTGAACCGTGAGTCGTCCTCATCATCATCATCATGATTTTGAGATTTGCCCTTCCCCCCTACCTCATCGCTCTTCTTTCTCTTCTGTGAACCATCATCTTGGATGTGAGATACACCCAGCTCAACCACGTCATCGCTTTCATCATTATCTTGAACGGTTATGTTGTAATAGTTTATTAACAAGTCAGTAAAATCTCTAATGTCCGCTGATGTTGGCTCATAAACAGGAGAATACATTATAGTAATGCTCACTCGATGACAGTTACACTTTAAAGAGCGAAACACACGAGAAACGAGAACGCAGCTAGCCTTGGGTCTTGTGCGCAAGCGTACTCGTCAATGTTAGGGTAGAATCGGACATCTTCGGGGATGTCTGAAGTATTGACCTAACCACACTATAACATAGCCCCTGGGGGCATGTTTATAAATCTAAACGCCTCTTTTATGGTCGAGGTATTTTCTCCTAAGACGCCAGAACGTAGCTAGCCTTTGGTCTTGTGCGCAAGCGTGCTCGTCAACGTTCGGGTAGAATCGGACATCTTCGGGGATGTCTGAAGTATTGACCTAACCACACTCTAACATAGCCCCTGGGGAGATGTTTATAAATCTAACCGCCTCTTTTATGGTTGAGGTATTTTCTCCTAAGACGCCAGAACGTATCTAGCCTTTGGTCTTGTGCGCAAGCGTGCTCGTCAACGTTCGGGTAGAATCGGACATCTTCGGGGATGTCTGAAGTATTGACCTAACCACACTCTAACATAGCCCCTGGGGGCATGTTTATAAATCTAAACGCCTCTTTTATGGTCGAGGTATTTTCTCCTAAGACTCCAGAACGCAGCTAGCCTTTGGTCTTGTGCGCAAGCGTGCTCGTCAATGTTCGGGTAGAATCGGACATCTTCGGGGATGTCTGAAGTATTGACCTAACCACACTCTAACATAGCCCCTGGGATATGTTTATAAATCTGAACGCCTCTTTTATGGTCGAGGTATTTTCGGAGACGGCCTTTATTAACCAAAATATAAATGAATAGACGAAATGGTTAAAATTTTTACCGTTTAGCAACAATAGGCTGGTGCGTCAATGGTGTCCCACCCCATATAATGTTATCTTTTTAATGCATTTGCTTTGCATTTTTGATATGTGATTAGTATAGTTAAATCGTAGAATTTTAAGCATCAATTTTGTTTTTCATTTTTTATCCGTTTAATGCAGTATAAATCGTAATTTTTAACTTTTAATTAAACTGCATCTGTATTTTTTACGTTAAAACGTTTCTGGGCCACCATGACTATTCGTCCGAAAAATCAAAATATCTCGGGAACCACAATGTTTATGTATAGAAAGTTAATCTGATTTTTTACGCACAATTAAAAAATGCAATAAAATACAGGACATTCCACAAGATAAAAGTATAATTTTAATACGCCTCACTCTTTGGGACACCCTTTATAGTTTTAAAAATGAATAGACGAAGTGGTTAAAATTTTTATCTTTTAGCCACAATGGAATGTTGCGTCAATGATGTCCCACCTCATGTAGCGTTATTTTCTTAATGCATTTGCTTAGCATTTTCTAATGTGATTAGTATAGTTAAATAGTAGAATTTTTAAGCATCAATTTTGTTTTTCAATTTTTATCCGTTTAATGCAGTATAAATCGCAATTTTTAACGTTTAATTAAACAGGATCTATTTTCTTTTGAATTTCTTACGTCGAAATGTTTCTGGGCCACGATGGGGATTCGTGCGAGAATTCAAAATATCTGGAGAACTACAATGTTTAGGTATCGGAAATGATTAAGAAAGTTCATCTGATTTTTACGCACAATCTAAAAATTCCGTAAGAAAAAACACAACTTTTTGGGGCATCCCGTATATTTCAAAATAATTTTAAAATGTACCCTGTATTAACCCCACGTATAAATGACTAGACAAGATGGTTAAAATTTTTAACATTTAGCCATAAAGGATAGTCGCGTCAACGATGACTCGCCCTCTATAGTGTTATCTTTTCAATGCATCTGCTTTGCATTTTTCATACTTGATTAGTATAGTTACAACTTTATCCGTTGAATGCAGTTATAAAGCGTAATTTTTAACTTTTAATTAAACTGCATCTATTTTCTTTTGTATTTTTTTACTTCAAATGTTTCTGGGTCACGATGGCCATTCACCGAATTGTTACTCGGTAAACTGGCCGGGTCAAAATGACCGTATCGAAACGGCTTCGGCAAAACGTCTTATATCGAAATTACATGCTACTGTTTAATCACTCGCTTTAGGTCTAGGGAAAAACAACTAAAAAACTTAGCTATACCAAATTAAAGACCTATGTTATGTATTTTGTGCTTTAGTCAAGGCATCCATCAGTATCTATGAAATTGAGTTATTTTCATATTTAAAGGATATACTGCTTGCAAGTTTAGTTTGTAACTTTGTCCACGAATACATCTTAACAATATATATTCCGTTATAAAGTCAGTAAAAAATTGTCAAAAAAGTTTGTCATCATACAATCAAGCAGATGTGAAGTTAAAATTATAAATTTTTAGAGGTATTAATTAAGTAATGTTCATCGAGCTTAATTAACGTAGACGGGATGTAATAGTTGCGTTATACAATTTTTGCTATGGAAATACAGTTACTAATAAATAAACTGCACCTGGTTCCAAATAGATTAACCTATAAATTTTGCATAATAAAATATTAGAAATGTCTACTACCGAGATAATTTGATGAAAATTCAAATTAGCATAATTAAATTGGTTTCATTTCAATGGAATAATCAAGTAATTTGAAGGAGAATCATAATCTAAATCAAATTGTAACTAACTTGTGTAACGACTAAACTCGTAATCAATGTAAACATGAGCCAGTGTACCCATGAGTCTGTCACAGCTGGTCCATTAATTGATACGCTAATGTCTGATCGCTGGCGGTCACGTGCCGTTTTAACCACCTGCTACTTTAAGTTTCCAAACAACTCTTTTAGCATTTTGCAAGCAAATTAGTATTCCACTTGACATACAAGAATTTGTTTTTATAATTAACATACCTTATGGACTTTTTTATGAATAACTTTTTTACAAAAATTTAATGATATAGTTTAATTTAAGCAGAAATGCGACAGAAAGAGAAAATTTGAGAAAAATTATCAAAATTAGCACCTTGGCCACTTGTCAGGCACATGTTCGTCAAGATGGTTTTTGCTTTTTCAGGTATATAGAAAGGATGAAATTGTTCACCTGCCGAGTTCAGCTGCTGTCTCGTCCTTTAAGATAAATAATTTACGAAAATATCGTTGGACCGCGGAAATGGATAATAGCATTCCCACTTAAACAACCGTTGCGTTTTTAAAACCTCAACATTTTGCACTAATTATAATGTGTTACTGCATTTAAGATTGTAATTTATTGCTAATACATAATTAATGATCGTTAAAACCAACTGCATCATGTAAATGTGTCAAATTAATGTTACGTCCAGTTGGCCAATACAAAATTTATTTTTATTATTAATGATTAAAGCATAACATTTATCAATAATTCAGTTTAGTATCACTAAACGTCATCAAATTTTTTATTGGAAATTTGGAAAGGCTGTCATTGCTGGTAAGTTCTTATCGGTATTATCCACTGCAAGAGTGTAGTGCATATTTGATAAACGTATAACTGCGGTTCCACATTATAGTATATAGGACACTAACGCAGAAGTTCGTCTTATATTTATACAGAGTCTCCCACCAAGTTCTCCCGCGTATATTCTAGGGGTAGTATATTCGGAAACATGTGAGCATGTATCCGAATCGCTTTATTTATTGTACAAAATCCGAAACTAAATAACTGTTACATTAATTTTAATATTTTGGCATCAAAATAACAAAATAAACGATTGCAAACTAATAATTATTCATTGAAAACATCAAGATCATAGGAGATTTTTAAAAGTTCCACCTCCTACTTCAATGGATTTAGCCGCACGACTGTGAATCGTGCACCTTTTTAGCCCAATTCTGTTTTATTTGTGCAGTAGCATTAAAAACTGGTGTATATTAAAGCCTTCATCCAACCTCACATGTTGTAGTCGAGAGGGACCTGGCGTTTAAATAATTAACTACGATTTGGGAAAAGTGGGGAGGGGATCTGTTATGTTGCAGGTACCATCGCGCTCAGCTTGTTACTGTAGACACTTCCAAAATTCAAATTTTAACACATGTATTGTGTGTAAATCTGACATCTCACGATGTTCAAGTAGGGGTTAAGCATTACTTGTCAAATTGGCAAATTTGATAAATTAAAGACTCTTATAAACTGTCACTGTGATTTTCATGGTCATAGCCTGCTAACTCAATTGGTAATGTGCCGTCAAACTGCCCAAAAAGTGTACATAACCTTCAGCATGAAGGCGAGGCATGTGTACCCAATGCCAGTACGACCACCCTTAACATGTGCTGCCTAAGGGCTTCCAGTCACCCTTTTTCTTATCCTTAATCTATTCTCATCCTATTCTTCTTCTCGCCATCACTGCCCTTCCTATCGGATTGAAAGTCCAACATTTAAAAAAAATGTCGGACGTAAAATCCTGCCCCGTTCGGATGTCCGAGAGGATAGGACTCAAGCGACCTCTGTCATCGACAGTATTCACCTTCTGATCCATTATTGAAACATCCGCGGCATCAGGTCGAATTAAAATGGTTTTCACCAACATCTTGAGCAATTGCAACTTCACATTTTGTTTCTATCTGAAACACAAGTCTCCTCTGAAAGGCTCCAATTTGCGCGACTTACCATTTCCCCAATACAATCTTCACTCTAACTTTCGATACATAGGAGGAGTGTGTACCCCTTTCAAGGACAACCACGCTTGCAAGAGGACTTCCTTTGGAGAATAAAAAATTCGACGTGATCTGGTTTAAACATTCTGGCCCTAAATTTATAAATTTCTACTGTTGCATTTATAGGTCTCCCGATAACAAGACGTCTTCGATTACCTTAGTTTGAAAATTGACTGTCTTCTTACGATTTATTAATTTTGGGAGATTTCAATGTTCATAACTTTAATTGGCTCTAATATTCATCTACTACTAGCCCTGCTAGTCATAATGCAGAAACATTTGCTACTTCATGTGATCTCACGCAAACGGTTTCTGAACCCCACATCTTCTAGATCTCTTTCTTACATAAAACACATTTGTTTATAAAAATTTGTTTGTTTTCATCACTAGATCTACCGGACCATTGCCTACTAGAAATAACTACTGTCCCTAATTCCTTTGTTATTCGGAATACCGATACGTGGTGTTTTAAGTCAGCTAAGTAGAGTGATTTACGGGATTTATTTGCAACATTTCCATAGCGCGAATATTGTTTTAAGTCGTCCTCATCTTCGGACATTGCTCTTTCAGTATCTGAAATCATCCTCATAGGCATGGAGTTATACATTCCCAAAAAACCAAATCGTATAGTCACTCTCGTTCCCAACTTTGGTTCAATAAGGCTCGTTATTGTGTAATATATTTGAAAAATAAATTTTACACTTAACATATTTCAACTAATAAAACGGCCGAAAGTCATAAAGAATACATCTCCTTGGAGCAGTCTTACATTTTGGTCTTTAGTTAAAACCATCCGTAAAAACTTTAGTACTTCATTTTCTCTCATGACATCCATTGACGGATCTGTAGTTCCTGATTTTGTAGCCGAAGCCAATCTTTTTGTGGATTTATTTACATCAAACTTATGTCTTAGTGATTCTGAAAAAATGTGCCCCTAGTCACCTCTTCCTCACACACTATGAAACCAATCCAATGTCGGTACAGGCTCCTAGAATCTATCATCTGTAGGCTTGATCTCAAAAAGAGCCTACTTTCGGTAGAAGTATAAACCCTGAAAAATTTGTTTGCGCCATGTGAGATTCGAACTCTGGAGAGTTGACGTGGTAAACCTATCCGGTACCTCTGAGCTACCGCAGCTTATTAGATATATGATATAGAAAGCTGGATATCTATAGAAACGTACATGTTGACGTCACACGACGCGGTTTGATATTATAAAATCAACAATGAGAATGCTTCCACTAATCATAAACAATGAATTTGGTGATAAATTTTTTTTTTATGATTATGTACCTGAACAGGCTAAATTAGGCCTATCGTGATAAAGCACTCAGGAACACTTAGGAGGATGGATAGAGGGATAAAGAATTGCCAATAGATGCCTATGAACAGCTACCTTAAATTTTCTCATATCATAAGTGAGAGGAAAACAGGAACTAGGGAGATCATTCCAGAGTTTAGAAGCCGTGTAGAAAAATGTGGATTGCGCCCGTTTGGTACGACAAGTGGAGATTTGCACTGCATACTGATGATGAGAATGAGCGAACCGAGTGTTTCTCGCAAAGATAGCCCGAGATGGTGTCAAAGAATATAATTCAGCAGCACAATAGCCGTTGTAATAACGATAATACAAAGAAAGAACTGAAACCATCCTTCTACGCTCAAGGGACTGTATGTGAGAAGTTAAGGACAGATCATTTGTAAGCCTAATCGCTCTCTTTTGAATACGATCAACGATATCGAGAGCGTATTGGGGACCACTAACCCAGAGGTGAGGAAATAATCGATCTTTTTTAGCGGACATAAGGCAACACTGAGTTTTGTTAGCATTAAATTTAACTAGATTATTGCTTCCCCATTCGAGAATACGTTGAATGTCTTTGTTGATTGAATTTGCCATTTCAGCTTTAATTTTTTGATTTCACATAGAATGTGGATTATCGCTATGAGTAGACTGAGATGAACTACAGTGAATAGTGATATCGTCATCAAAGCAATGGATGGGGTTAGTTGTTGAAGAAATAAGATCATTTATGTACAGTAGATAGAGTGTAGGCGCTATAACGGATCCCTGTGGTACGCCCGCGTTAATGCTAACTTCTTTTGAAAAAACTACGACACGTATTCGCCTTTTATCAAGGAAACTAGAAACCCAGTTGATGAGCGTATCATTTAACCCAAACGAGGTGAGTTTCGTAAGTAAACACTTATGCCGAACTTGGTCAAATGCCATTGAGATATCTAAAGCGACTACAACTGTTTCACCGGACTGCTATACTGTATTGTTCCAAACTTGGGTCACATATGAAAGAAGATCGCCTGTTGAACGACTTTGCCTAAACCCATATTGGTGGTCACTAAGGAGTTTGTTAGTTTCAAGGAACGTGAGCATTTGCTGATTGATTGCTTTTTCCATGATTTTAGACAAAATGGAAGTGATGGCAATTGGTCGGTAGTTTGAGGGATCGGTCTTATCGCCTTTTCTGAGAATACGTTGAACATTTGCTAACTTCCATGATGAAGGGAATTCCCCAGAAGACAAAGAGATCGTATAGAGCTTAGATAGGATTGGTACTAGTTCGGGGGAACATTTCTTTAAGACAATAGCTGGGATACCGTCTGGGCCAGTCACCTTATTGAGATCAAGCCTACTGATGATTGATTCCAAGAGCTTGTACCGAAAATGAATTGGTTTCATAGCGTATGAAGAAGAGTTGACTAGGGGCACATCTTTTCCAGAATCATTGAGACACGAGTTTGATGCAAACAAATCCACAAAAACGTTGGCTTTGCATACAGAATCAGCAACTACCGATCCGTCAATAGACGTCAGGGGGAGAAGTGAAGATGTTCCAAAGTTTTTACTAATGGCTTTAGCTAAAGACCAAAATTTACGTCTGCCTAAAGGAGATGTAGCTAGTTCATTGCATTTTCGTTGTTCGAACAACTTTTTAGTTTTAGTGATGCTGATGACACTTTTGCAGATATTTCTAGCACCAATCTATTCTACATGACTGTCGACCGATTTGTTAGATTTCCATTTAATGTAACATTTATTTTTTAAAAATATTGCATAAGCACAAGCCTTACTGAACCAGGGTTGGGAACGTGAATGACCTACACGGTACTGTTTTTTGGGAATGTATAACTTCATTCCCATGAGCATGACTTCAGATACTGAAAGAGCGATGTCCGAAGAAGAGGACGACTTAAAACAATATTCACGCCATGGAAAGGTTGCAAAGAAATCCTGTAAATCACTCCATCGAGCTGACTTAAAACACCACAAGGTTCTATCGGTTTTGCGAACAACAGTGGAATTAGGTACAGTAGAAATGATTTTTATTAGACAATGGTCGGAAAGACCTAAAGGCGAAAGAACGGATGTTCTATAAACAAGAGAGTTTGATGTAAGAAAGAGATCTAGAAGATATGGAGTATGGTTAGGGTTATCCGGGATTCTTGTGGGTTCAGAAATCATTTGTGTGAGATCACAAGAAGTAGCAAATGTTTCTGCACTATGACCAGCGGGATTTGTAGTAGATGAAAACTGAAGCCAATTAGAGTTATGAACATTGAAATTGCCTACAAATGAGATATCGCAAGATGAAAACTGAGACAGGAGATAGTCAGTTTTCATACTAACGCCATCGAAGAAGTCTTGAAAGTTGCTGTCATTAGGAGACCTACAAACGCAACAGTAGAATTTCATAAAATTAGGGCCAGAATGTTTAAACCAAATCACGTCAAAATTTTTATTTTCTAAGGAAGAAACCCTCTTGCAAGCAATTCTGTCCTTGATGTAGGCACATACGCCTCCTTTATATCGAAAGTTAGAGCGAAGGTGGTATTGAGGAAATTGCAAGTCGGGTGACTCGGAGCTTTCAGAGGAGACTTGTGTTTCAGATAGAAACAAAATATCAAGTTGTAATTGTTCAAGATGTTGGTGAATAGCATTAAGATTAGACCTGATACCGTGGATGTTGCAGTAGTGAATTCGATGATCGAGGTCGCTTGGGCCCTGCGCTCCCGGACATCCGAATGGGGCAGGATTTTATTTTATTTTTATTTATAACCCTAGAAACCACAGCCATCTTATTTTTTAATTTGCGACTTTTAATCCGATAGGAAGACAGTGAGGGTGAGAAGGAAGAATTAGGATGAGAATAGATTAAGGATGATGGAAAAGGTAACCGGCAGACCTTACCGAGCTCAGAAAATCGGAGACTCAATATTAAGGAGCCCATGGTAAAAGTGGTGGTACCTCCCCGGCTGGCATGGAGTATACATGCCTACTACCTTACAAATTGAAATTGCATTTCAAACGTAAAATTAAGACCGTAAAGAGGAATCGTACGTGTGACATCGTCCGGATGTGGGAAATTAAAGTTGAAAAAATCAATACAGGGATAATTGTAAAATTAAAGCAGTAAATAGAATTCATACTTCTGCATTTTGGTAATAAATAATTGCATTTCATCGATAAATGCAACGCATAAAAACAAATTTTACGGTAAAACGACATCCGGCATGGAGCATGTACTTAAACCGATAAGAGGTATTAGGTATAATGCGTTCAACATCGGTAATTGTAAAATTAAAGCAGAAAAGAGCTATGCAATTTAGCAATAAATAATCCTGTTATGTAATTTTTAGTATGATCCGAAGAAAATAATTTCTGATTCGATTGACTAATTGCACAATAATAAATAATATCTCTTCATTCGGATGTTCAATAATTCTAAGAATGTGTATTTATATCAAAGATGTAAAATTATCTCTAAAGTGTGACGTAGTGTCTAGACAGTATACCTGCAAAAACGTAATATCCTGCGCGTGACATATATAAGAGCACTGAATCGCATGATAGATTATGTAATCGAGCTGGTAGAGTAGTGGTAACACGACCTGCTTAGCATTCGGGAGGTAATGGGTTCGATTCCCGTTACCGTCTACCTTGTATGAGGGTTTTTCAAGGGGTTTTCCTCATACACATGTAGCGGCATGGTCACTGCGTATATGCGCACCATGTGCGCCTACTTAGGCAAATGCTGAGGTAGTATTTTTCCCCTCATAACCCTAACTCCGTTCCTTCCGATCCTATCCTGGCACCCATCCTTAATTCCACCATGCATATATACGTAATGTATGTATGTATGCTGTGAATCAAACAGCCCGCCCTCCCCCTTGGGGAGGGAATGAAATACGTGACCTTTCCTTTTTTCCTTTCATGATAGATTAATCATTATCGTTTTGCTCATTAGGTAAGTTCCCTATTACATTTAAAAAGTAATTAAATAATTATATTAATGAATTTTAGGACTCCTTGGTAGTATTATATAAAAATTACTTGCTGTGATTTAAATTGGTTTCCGTGTGTTGAGTGAGATTATTCTTTACAGCTAAAGTATTAATTATATAGTTGAATTTTTGGATTTAACCGATTATATTATAAAAAGTGCTCGAAGCTGTAGTTAGTCTGTTACTATTGCAATTACGTGCAGTGCTTCAGGTAAGACATATTTATATTTGAAGCAAGCAGAAATATAAGGGCTATCCTAACCCAAAAAGTCACTAAAAAAGTTACTAGATTTGCAAGGTCATCTTGGGGGAGTCAGATGATAGCTGGTTCGCGTCCTCGCTAAAAGGTAGTTGAATCATAGCTAAAAATAGCCGGTTCATGCCCTCACTAAAACGTTGTCGCGTCGTAGCTAAAAATAGTCGGATTTTTAGATTTAACGGACGATATAAAAAGTACTCACAACTCTAGTTAGTCTGTTACTATTCCAATTACGTGCAGTGCTTCAGGTAAGACATATTTCTATTTGAAGCAAGTAGTAATGTAAGGCCGATCCTAACACAAAAGGTCACCAGAAAAGTCACTATATTTGAAAAAAGTCACTATAAAGGTCACTAGATTTGCAACGTCATCTTGGGGGGGTCAGATGATAGCTGGTTCGCGACCTCGCTAAAGGGTGGTTGTAACGTATCTAAAAATAGCCGGTTCATGTTCTCACTAAAACGTGGTCGCATCATAGCTAAAAATAGTCGGTTCGCGTCTTAGCTAAAAACTATAGTGACAGCACCATCATTAAATATAGCTGATGCGAGTCATCATTAAAAAATAGTAGGTGACCAAACATGTGTGGTTTGCAACTATGTCACAACGGAAATAACCAGATATGTGTGATTTGTATCTGTGTTAGACACACATCTGGTTCGCGTTTTCGTTAAAATGTGGTTGTATCATAGCTAAAAATAGAGGTTCATGTTCTCACTAAAAGGTGGTCGCGTCATAACTAAAAATAGTCGGTTTGCGTCTTAGCTAAAAATTATACTGACAGCATCTTAACTAAAAATAGCTGACTCGCGTAACCACATATGTGTGGTAACCAAATAGATTGTTCATATCTGGGCTAATGTAACATTCGCAAAGCACACTTTCCCTATACCATCAAAATCGTGCTGTAGTAATATATAAAGGACAGTTCCGGTATCAAATATACCGATCTGGTAGAGCCGTTGTGACACGACCTGCTTAGCATTCGGGAGGTAATGGGTCCGATTCCCGTTACCGTCTATCTTGTACGAGGTTCATTCAGAGTGTTTTCCTCATACACATGTAGCGGAATGGTCACTGCATATGTGCACACCATGTGCGGCTACTTAGGCGAATGCTCGGCTAGTATTTTCATCATCAGAACCCTAACTCCGTTCCTTCCGATCCTATTCTGACCACACCCATCCTTAATTCCACCATGCATATATACGAATGTATGTATGCTGGGAATCCATGATTGTGGCTGAAGGAGTTTGGAAAGCTCAAACAGCCCGCCCTCCCCCTTGGGGAGGGAATTAAATACGTCACCTTTCCTTTCCTGTATCAACTATAATTCAAAAGCGTTCTCGAATGAGTAAGGATGGATCTATCTGCATTGAACAGCAGCACTTTCCGTAAATCCTGCACGAACGTAAAATACTTGCAGGTAGGTGTAAAATATAAAGTGATTGATATCAATACTATTGATACGAAGCATGGGCAGCACGTTGTGCTCGAAACTTAGCACTTTAAGTGCATACCGCTCTTACGATTTTATGAATACTTCAAAAACGAAGATCGCATTGAAAGGTTTAAATAATCTCTGACTGAGAAAGATGTGTACATCACCAGCGTCGCAGCTGTAGGGAAGACAAATAATTTAACATTTCTGTACAAAACATAATAATGTATATGAATGTAAACTTTATATTCTTTATTGCAAAAACGTCTTTTATTTCTTGATTAAATGAAGAGTAGGTACAACATAATGAAGAGTGTTACTATTGAGACCAAAAATGTAGTGTATAATATGGTAGTATGGGTCTTTGCTTATCGTAATGCTGTGGAAAAGTTTGGCGCTGGATAGATAGCGTTTCCATCGTAAAATAAAACAATTGGAATGCATTTTATCACCCGTACTACAAGAGCAACATCGTGGTGAGGTATATCATGATAGATTCCAAGAACTGCTCTTCCATCTACCATCATAATAATGTTATGAGGTGGGGAAAAACGATAAATAATAATAATAAAATATTTATTTGCGGTTAAAAATTCACCAGTTATTGTCGTCAACGCAAGTTCAGTGGAATGAATTTAAAAAAATTCTGCATGGATAGCAAGAATGGCTGTAATAAGTAACACCTACATCTTGCGTCAGTTATACGAATCGTCTGTACAGACGGGTTCCTCGTTATGAAAAGAGAAGGTAGGGAGATGCTACTGAAGTAGAAAACATTTCTGGAAATGAAGTTTTTTTGTTCCCAAGAAACAGAAAACCACATTGATTGGTCAAATATCAACGAGGAGACGATCATTGAATACGATCAAAGTACGGAATTGCTTGGTAGCAGTTTTACCATTTGTTATAATTGGGAAGTAGTGAAAGGTGCATCATTATCATCAGAAAAGCTATTAAAAAGCGTAACAATTTGGCAAACCACGACCGTTACTGTACGTTGAACAAGAACGACACTGAAGATCTTTTCAATTTAAAGGTTACAATTAACTATCGGTTGGAATTACTGGAATCATAAGGTCTTCCCTGTTTCTTTTAAAATCTCATCGAACAAGTCAACAACTACCGCCACTTTCGTAAGATGGAGTATGGCGATGATGCAACTAGCAACGATAACATTTATCGCGACCTTGAACATGTGTTGAATTACAAGTACGATATAAATGCCCACAATACAGTTTGTATGATAGAGCTGTTGCATTATCGACCTATCTACTTACTGTATCACATATATGAATAAATAAAATATTGGTAAAACATATGTCTGTTCTTGAATGTAGCATTAATCGTTACCTATAAATATAGTACGCAAATAATGTTAGTTGGGAAGCGGAGAAGTGCGCGTGGGTTAATACTCTCATCAATAAGCTACCCATTGAGCTCCATATTCCCGGGTATCAGTATTGTGGTCCCGGAACTAAATTACATAAAAGGCTTCAACGTGGTGATCTCGGAATCAACCTCATAGACGCTCATTGCAAAGCTCAGGATATCAGTTATAGGGATAGGCTAGTATACATCGAGCGGATCATATTTTGGAAAGAAAAGCTTGGGATCGTGTTAAGGAATCCGACGAACAGCCGCTTTAGCTGTAGCAGGCATAAGGAAGGCAAAAAGAAAGTTAGGAATAGGTGTTAGCAGAACAAAACGACCACGTAGCAGTCTGTTGAAATTACGTAGAATAATTACCAAGAAAATGAAAAATAGTCCTAGTACCATAAAGTCTATCAAATCAGCTTTTACAGCAGCAACATTGGCTGTGAAGGCTTTAGGTGGGAAGGAAAAGTAAGCGTTCGAAGAGTAATTACCCTGCCTAAAAAGGGTGGATTTTTACCATTTCTTATACCCTTACTTGCTGGATTATCCGCCGTTGGCGCTTTAGCCGGAGGGGCAGCGGATATTGCAAAGGCGGTTAACGCATCTAGTAGTGCGAGAAAAATGTTAGATAAAACTTCACGCCCTAATCGTACAATGGAGGCCATCGCTGTAGGAAAGAAAAACAGCGGGGTAATATTTTTGAAACCCTATCGATCAGGAGGAAGTATGGCTTTGCACTTGAAACTAATAAAAAAAACTTCAAACATTACCGAAAAGGCTGTTGACTGATGTAGAGCTAAGAAAGCACGCAAAGGATGTGTTTATGAGAGACAATATGCCCAAATTACCAGGGAATAACAAGTCGGGTATTATTTATTCAGATAACCAAAAGGGACGTAGTACTCATTGAGTTTGTTACAAAAAACGTGATGGGCGCTTACGGTACTAAGATAGTTTAGGAAGTATTCCATCATCTAGAGAATTTCTGGACTACTTTCGCGTTTGCAAAATATACTATAATTACTCTCAAGAGCAACAATTCGGTACCACAAATTATGGAGATCTTTGTTTAAAGTTTCTATATAAATAGCGTACTCGGTAGTTGGGGACGTATAGTCACCATGTCAATTACCTTTATTGTGGAGGGTGTTGGTAATACAGCGAATAATAACTTTTATCCCACGATTGAACTTAATTCCGAGAAAACCTACATAATCGGTGTCGTCGGATTTTTCGGCTGTAATAGCATAAGGAGTATACACGCTGTAAATGATAGATTTTATTATATAAAAGCGACAGAACCCAACCCTATTGAAATTTCACATGTCGCATACAAGTTGGAAGAACTCAGCATCTATATTAAAGCGCACATTTCTACAAGTCTCTTTTGTTTAAGGACAAATAATAACACGCTCAAGTGCAAGATGTAAATTTGCCATAGGTTTTACCCAAAAGGATTCCATTGGACGAATTCTAGGTTTTGAACCGCTAAAGTTTTACATATCTCTGTATTAGATATATAAATAATTAAACATACAAATATTCAAATTGAGTGTAATATTGCCAAAGGCTTGATGCTGCGGAGGTGCTGTATGAAATAGACGTGCCTGTCCCATCAGGCTATCGTTTAGACAAAGTGCCGAGCATTCCTGAATATTTAGAAGTAAACACCAATACTATCGGAAACATTTTAATTGAATTAACCAATCAGAAGGGTGAATTAATCGATTTCGGGGAAACCGTAACATTTACGGTACGACTAGAATCAAAAGAATTAACCGCTTCCATTTTTCCTCAATGAAGCTATAAATAAAAGACGTGACCTTAAATTGGTTTATTCGAACACGGCGCGTGCTGGCGAATTAACGTCTGGTGAAAAGTATTTCATGAAATCTACAAGGTTAAAAACTTCAAAGGAAGATCCCGCATGTGACCCTAAGCGACAGTGCCAAACTAAGTCTGTTCCAACAAATCAATAAAAGTACAACCATTACGATTACGTTTCAATGGGAACTATACGAATTGGCAGCTTTGAAATAGGGACAATTGCAATGGAAGCGGTCGAGGCATTTGAAGCCGGTATCGGCGCCTATTGCCTCATACTACATGATGCCATGGTGCAATACAATCCTCTGACGGGGGAAGTGAAGAAACTATGTTATAACAATTTATTCCATTACTAGATGATAAAATAAAGAATCATATTGAGAAGTTGTGTAGTTTTATTTGGGATAGACACGCATCACAGTCATGAGAGCAGTGGTTTAAACTCAAAAATTGCCTATTGAAAATATCGATAATTTGACCCTAGCTCCAAATAGCGAGACAAAACGGCATGGAAAGTTACTTCTAAACAGCGTACGTGCTATAATCTGTGGTCCTTCCAATTGTGGAAAACAAACGCTATAATTAGTCTTCTAATCGAACCGAACGGTCTTCGTTTCAAACACGTGTACATGTGTCCACTTGAAATGCTTGAATCAGGAAAAATATCGACCCTTGGGGGAAATTTTAGATCCCATGAAAAATATCGGTTTTTATATTTCATGATAACACTTGTAAAAAACAAGATCATATTAGAGCATACTTTTCAATGAGACGTCATAATAACATTGACTCTTTCTACTTGAGTCAAACCTTTACTACAACTAATTTGGTAGTGCTCATCCAACAGGATGATTTGAATTTGCGACACATCTATGAGGACACGTCACCCCAATAATAAGCACGCAATTGTTTCGAGAGATGTGCTCAAAAAGCTGGCGAAATCGATATGGATTCATGTTGATAAATAAGTATGCCGAAATACGCAACGGCAGATTCAGGATAGGCTTCAATCAGGATATAATACCGTAGTAATGAATATCATTCAAACGTCATATGGAAACAAACAGCGCACAAGTAAACAGCCCCTTGTTTAAACAACACACAAAGCAGACCTGTTTCAAGCAGACCCCGTTTAAAACAGATCTGTTTATCTGCTTACCTGTTGGCGATGGAGGATAAGAGATTAGAGTAGAGCTGATTAGAGACAACGCCAATTTGATGGTGCCCTCCCAATAGGATGATTCGAATTTGGGACACATCCATGAAGACCATGTCGCCCCAATAATAAACATGAAATTGTTTCGAGGGATGTGCTCAGAAAGCTAGCGGAAAGGATATGGATTCATGGTGATAAATAAGGATGCCGATTTAGGAGAGGCTTCGATCAGTATATAATACCGCAGCAGTATCATTCAAACCTCATTTGGAAACGAACAGCGCAGAAGTAAACAGCCCCCGTTTAAACAACATACACAGCAGACCTGTTTAAAACAGACCCCGTTTAAAATATACCTATTTATGTGTTTATCTGTTATTTCTGACCTGTTACCGATGGGTGATAAGAGATTAGCATTGACGAAACGTATAATTGAAGTTCGTAAAGCTATTAAATCGCCAAACAGTTGATTAGAGACAACTCCAATTCGACAGTGCTCTCTAACAGGATGATTTTAATTTGCGTTACACCTATGAAGGTCATGTCGCCTCAATAATATGCATGCAACTGTTTTGAGAGATACGGATTTATGGTAATAAATACCGAAGTACAAAACGGTCGATTTCGGAAAGGCTTCGATCCGTATATAATACCGTAGTAGTACTATTCAAACCTAACACAAACACAAACAGCGCACAAGTAAACAGCCCCCCTTTAAGCAACATACAAAGCAGACCTGTTTAAAACAGACCCCGTTTAAAACAGATCTGTTTACCTGTTATTTATTACCTGTTACCGATGGAAGATTAGAGATTAGCGTATACATATAATTCAAGTACTTAATTCTATACAGCAAAAATCTAATCATCTTAAGGAAGTTTGATTTAATAAAAATATAGATATCATTGAACCACTTTCAAAAATCGAGCCGCTAATAAAAATCGAACCAAAGTTGAAGCAGGCGGATGATGTGGAGTGGGAGGAAGAAAAAGAGGTATTTGCGAAACCTTTACCGAAACGTGAAGAAGAAAAAGTCACCGATTCAGCAGTGTACTAGCACACCGTCAATACCTTCCATTCGCGTGAAATTAGCAAACACCACACTTTTTTAGTGGTAGTAATTGTATTAATCCATTTGCTGGACTTTCGTATTTTCAAAGAAATCGTTTGCATCTGGAGACGCCATTGTTCCCCGAAAGTAGAATGATTGGAGAGATTGCATCCAAAGAGGAGGAAGAAGAAAAGCATGGTGCAACTACGACCGATTCAGTTTCACTCACTACCTCTGCATCGAGAGGAACAATATGATCCGTTACCTCTAATATACGTAGACCGCATGCTAAGCGATGCACCAATCGCAATCGATACCACTTACGATTTTGTTTACAACATTTCTACCGATAAGTGGACAATTGGCAAAACACCAGTAAAGGTAGATCGAAATAATTTGGTTATTAACGGAGTTAGATACAAGGGTACACGGGGTCTCTATGACCTTATGATCATGAATAAACCCGATCAAAAACTAATAACTACCGAAGACGAAGTGAATTATACACTCGCCGCTATAACAACCCGGAGGCAGAATTAAATAATTAAACCCTTACTGGAGGCGGTGGTGGATGAGGCGAAGGTGAAAAAGGGAGGTGTGGTTACAGTATTTAAAGAAATTGGACGACCGGTTGAATACAAGTACTGGAATGACGTGCATGAAATTATGAGAAATCTGGAAGTGCTATGGGCGAAAAAAATAGCCGACATCATACAATTTTGGAAGAACTATATGGGGACAGATATATTGAGAAAATCATGATTTTACGTACAATAATAAAAAGGCGAGTATAGCAGAGAGAGTGATAAGGACCATCAAGAATTGAACAGTACGAAAAAATTTAGCATGCGCGGAAAATATTAATGGATTGGAGGACTGCTTTAAGAAGTAAAGAAAGAATACAATAATCGTAAACATTGAACGATCGGAATGAAACCCTGCGAAGTAAATGATAATACACCGTTCAAAGTATACTCGAATCTCAAAATATTTAATAGAAACCATCGGTTAATGGTAGGCGACATAGTTCTTATTAATAAGTTTAAGAACATATTTGATAAAGGCTATTCACTAAATGGGTTGAGTGAACCTTTCAAGATCGTCAAATTACGCGTAACAAATCTGGTCACGTATTTGGTAGAAGGCATGATAGGGATGTCTGTGCTGCGCGGACTAAAAAAGGCAAAATATCCAGATGTGTACTAGGCGGAAAAGACCCATCGGCGTAGAAAGAATAAATTGTACGTAAAGTGGTGAAGATTAAACTAATTTTCATGGATCGATAATGGCAACGTAGTTTTATAAGAATATTATTGTACCTACTTACTATAAATAAATTTAAAAAAACTCAACATGTGATGATATCACCATACAAAGGTTTTTTACATTGTCTTTCTGTGAGATATTCTGCATTTTGGAGACTAAGGAAAACGTTTGTTTTGTATTCATTCAGTTCAGTGGATACGTTGTCCAGAACGTTGAGCCATCCACGGGGTGCCTTTGGATTTTCGATGGCTTTGCAAATATTCCCCAGCAACCATTCATGGACTCGATTACGGCGAGCGTCATCCGATGGTGAGCGTATTCTATTGCCGTACAAATAACATCACCCATTACCCCCATCAAATTCTTATAATTACTTAAAATACTATGGACATTAAATAACGGCTTACTTAAACCAAGGATCAACATTTTGACATGTCACGGTAAGCGAAATGATTCAAGTTGATTAGCAGTTATACATTCGTTATTTACAATCTTATACATATTTACAACATTCCTAATTAAATTATCAACTTCATTACTTTTGTTAAACAGCAATGTAATTATATTCGGGCACTCATTTTCCGTTTAGATGCACTGGTCCGGTAGAACAAGTTTGTAGGTATTTTAAGGCACCTTTTCAATATTTTAAAAATATTCTTTGAGACATTTTGCAGACATATTTTCATTATTTTAAAAATCTATAAATATTTTCTAGACATATTTTCAACGTTTTTAAAATATTTTGCTTAAATTTTAATAAGGTATTTGTGTTTTTCTCCACTAACAAATTTTTAGAACGTTTTCTAGAACCTATCTGTAATATTTCAAAAACATTACAAGGATAATTTTTTACATTGCTTGCTGATTTTAAAAGACTTTTTTCATTCTTTAAAAAATATTTTTTATTACTTGCTTGCTGATTGGGATGTCCAAAAAAGGCGCGCTCTTGAATTTTTAAATATTCTCCTAGTTCCAAATCGAAATTAATGTTTTAGAAAACGTGATTGCGTTTTCCAATCGGCACTTTATCATTGCATTTATTATTTTATCAAAAATATGAAAAATGGTTCTAAAAGTGACCTATTCAAATTAGAAACGATAAACTGCACTTAAAACGCAACTTTTTTTGCTCTACTACGTACACTGATAAGAAACACAACTTACTGGAGCATTTAAAAAATTTTAATTCGATTAGGACCCCAAATTTTCAAGTTTCAACGCGACGTAAAAATTATGCACTTATAGTTTTGATCCCTTTGTTACTAATCACATCATATTTCTTACAATTTAATATACCCACTAATTAACATAACACTGTTGATTCATTATTTGAAAATGAAACTTTACTTACTATTTAAAATGTATATATATGAAACCGTTTTTATTTAATTTTAATTATAATAAAAAGTTTTCATGACTATTACATAAAAGAAGAAAATTAAAAATTTACAAACTAGGGCAAGCAATTCATAAGAATAAATAACAATTTTTCTAAAATAAGGTAAATTATACACGTATACTTTAATATAAAACCTCTATATCAATAAATAAATGTAGCTTCAACAGAAACGAATATATGTAGTCTCAATACAACATATCATAATTACGAGTGTTTTTTCAATGTTATCATATTTATTACAATTTTGTGTACCCATTAAATAATATAACGGTTTCAAATCCAGGGTGAGCTCGGATATTATAATAAATTTAGGACATAAGACATAAGGAACATTTTGTACGACAGTTTTAAGCTATTTTCATTTAAGGTTAGGGATATTTTTAATATTCGCAGATTTTAAACGTACACTTTTAATTTTGTGCTGAATTTGTGAAACCATCAATAAATAAGGATGATAATAATTTGATGCATAGAGAATTTAGTTTTACAACTAAAAATTTTCATATTTTAAGATGTAACGTAGAAGAAGAAAATTTAAAAAATCTATACAATACCAATATAGTGGATTATTTAATAGAGCGACTACTTCAATTTGAAGAGCAGGATAGTGATTGGGCTCTACCGAAAATTATTTCGTTAACTGTGGACGCGAACAGTACAACTCTAATAGGAACATCATCCTATATAGATTTACTCCCTTAAATAAAAAATAATAAATGCATTGTTAATGTGAAGAATAACGATGAAGCCTGTTTCGGATGGACTTCAACATCGACTCTCTTCCTCGCTACCCACCGCAATAAGACTCGCGCATCATCCTATCCTTACTATGCTGAAATTCTAAATTTTGAAGATGTACAGTTTCCCCTGATCTTAAACCAAATCCCAAATTTATCCTGCAACGTTTATGCTCTTATTAGAAAGGATGTAGCTACATACAGGGACATTGTTTTAACTCTGAACATAGTCCACACTTAGTCCCTGTGTTCAATTTTAAAAAACACAGGTCAATGAATTGCGAGTCTTTGCTATGCAACCTATTATACTTAGCACAAGCTGTAAAAATGTCAAGACGATTCAAGCAAAGTAAATTATAAAGCTGGATTTGCATTCAATTCATCATTTTATGGTATCATGTATTTCCTATATACAAGCGAACCGATTTCAGTGCTAAGCCAAATTCAAATTGAATGTAAATGTAGCTTTAATGTTTGTGAAATTTATTAACCAGGTAACAAGAACAGGTAAGGCATGATATTACTTCAGTAAATATTCGAAATGACTGATTGATCAGTTGGAGAAGGAGAAAACTTGAAAATGGCAAATGAGACTTTGCCGAAACGTCGTTTTTGTACTGGCAGGAGTCAGAAACATATATATTATCATCCTATTTATCGTTGAACAATTTCGAAATTTTAAGCAGCACGCTAAGTCATTTGAATGATGAGCAACTGCAATTATTAACTGAAAAAGGGGAGTATCCGTAGATACGTGGGCTAAATTTGACGAAAGTAGTCGTCCGGATAAAGACATTTTACAGCAAGTTGATGCGATCACATATTACGGATAATGATCATGCGCATGCTCAAAACCTTTGAAAAAAATTTCAAATTCAAAATTTAGATCAATATAGCGATGTTTATCTGACATGTGAAGTGCTTCTACTTGCTGACGTATTTACAAATTTTAGAACTAAGTGCAACGCATAAACTAAATCCGGCGTTCTGTGAAATTACACTAAAATTAATTGGAGGTATTCTCCGATGTAGATATGTTATTATTACAAGTTTTTATTATGAACGAATAAGTTCAAAGGTAAATAACCTGTACTCTAGCAAAGTACAGGTCGTAGGTTCAAATCCTACTCGAGGTAAACTTTTTATTTATGTACTTAATAAAATTAATTAGATATGTTATTGTTCGTAGAAAAGGGTATAAGAGGTGGAATAAAACAATACTGTACTAAATATAGCAAGGAAAATAATAAGTATATGGACGATTACGATTCCAGCAAAACGTCCTCTTATATCCTTTAAGCAGATATGGTTAACTTATATATCGTAATTTTGAAACAATGACTTCAAGCAGGCCTTGCCCTTGAGAAGGTTCATCACACGATTAACGTCAATCATTCTCGTTGGCTTAAATGAAATATAGACTTAGACACAAGGTTGCGAGCAGAATTTACTAACCTATTCGAGAGAAATGTATACACGCTGCTAAATAATGCTAATTTTGGGAAAACTATGGAAAATGTAAGAAATCACAGAATTGTTAAACAACGATGATTGCTTGAAATGATTATATATGGATACCGATAGCTTCGTGTACTAGATGCCATGCAAGGACGCATATGATCTTATGCGTAATACTATTTTACGATTCGGTACTTCTGATTATCCCGTAGATATCGTATATAGCATTCCAAGGTTCATTTATGTTTAGAAATCCGGACGTAATCGCCAATTTTAAATTTTGCTATACCGATTACCTTAATATTATGAAACATTGGTAAGTATGTTGATGACGTTACGTCCTTAGGCATTATAATCGTACAATGACTTTATTTTTATATCCGGAAGTAATTTTCTGCAACACATCTAACCACTTGTATCTATCTCAAAAGCTAAATCGTTTATCTAATGCGTTTTTCAACATTCTTATAACCCTTTCGACAATGGCTGCATTTTCCACACTATACGTTGAGTAATGATGTATTGCATGACTCTTCATCAACTTTACAAAATGTTTATTATAGAATCCACGTCCTGGATCCTATTGCAAGTTATCGGGAGCTAGCTCTACCTTCCTTCAAAATGTAATTAATCGCCCGACAAACTTCGTCGGCATTCTTCAACTTTAGCGGGCGTGTCCATAGATATTTAGAATAACAGTCTATCACTGTTAGAGTATACTTATGATTGCGGTTCTCTTTAGCATGCGGAATAAATTCGGCTAAATTCGTCTACCAGAGATTATCAAGATGCTTAACGATGGTTCGTTTCCTTATGAAATTCATCTCTGCGTGTTTATGCAATTCTTTGACAACCAGGTCTACCGAAGTAAGCGGGTTGCCAAGCTAACTACAGTGGAAATGGGCGGGTCGATATAAGGAGTAAAATTATTGAAAGGTAGTTTCAACCTCCTTACACTTAGAATAAATTCACAAATAACAATCTTGAATTTTTTTAAAACAATTAGTCTTAGGCGTGGTGTTAAATTAATCCTACCTGACTGTGGAAGATAGGATTGTAGCCTACTCAGTAAAATCATACAAAACTCCAGTTCAATAACACTTGAAAGGAAACTTATTCAAAAGCTTAATAAGATTTTGCATTATACAGCCGTAATTAATAATTCATTTGGCTGTAATACTCACGAGCGCAGCTGCTTGTCCTTGACTCGCGTCTTAACACATGGGCTATCAGCTTTATTGTTTGTCCTTCAAATAAACGTTCGTCACAAAGATAATGTTTACTTCCACTTGTATGATAAAATCCTTATTTGCTTTATACAATCGATTTCATATTGTTAACGACTGTACACATACGACAATCAATGTCAATAATGACCACTACCAACTAGCTTAACCCACACACTATAAACATTGTTACTTAAAGGGTTACTTCCACTTTCTTTATTGATTCACACGCTTAATTACTGAACACTGTTAACCGAATATTTGCTGTTTTTTTTTTAAACTCATGTACTATAAATATTGTTACTTAAAGGGTTACTTCCACTTTCTTTATTGATTCACGCGATTAATTACTGAACACTGTTAAGCAAATATTTGCTGTTTTATTTTTAAATCTGCCTTAGCACTTTTCAAATTTCTTGAACGAAAACCACCATTATATCCTTTCAATTCACACTTAAAGCTTATATGTAAATATTTCTATACGATTTGTCCTTGATATGGGTTATTGCAGACAAATTATATGTACTGAGTACCAACCGTTCATAAATAAGAATAAGCACTGAGCGTTTTAAGGTCACTTAAAATTTTAGCTCTGATCCCGAGCAACTCTCTAACCCTTACTACGCTCTCGCTTTTATACCCTGCTCACCAATGCCAAAATATCATAGCGTTTTCGCGCCAAAACCACAACCCACCTATCACGAACGAGTATCAACCGTGTTTCTTTACCGCGTCGAAATCCTGAAAACGGAACAAGATGGAAAAGATACGAAATAAACGTATCCATTTTGAATTTTCTTACTAACATACTTACATCTCATCGGAAAAACTGTTATCCGTAATAATATTCATTCTGTATATTGTTCAGAACCTGACTACTTTTCATGAAAATTTCGCATGTGAGCGATTCCTCTTTCCGCAATTTAACAACCCTTGAACATTCATTCAATTTTCCATTATTGCGTAACGTTACAACATTTATACAAACAAAAAATGTGCATACATATTCCTTACTGCACATTAATACAATATCAATGCATCATAAGCTCACTTACTCATACGTCTATATCCATTCTTTTTATACGCATTCTTTAGTACACAGCAGCAAAAGACCAGTAGCAATCCGGTAGTCTTGTACCGGTGCCGTCCCAGTAATAATTTTCCCAAAACATTATTTTTCAACCAAATTTAATGCTTTCAACCTAAAAATTCTTCTGCAACGTTCAAAGATTTTTTTATCTGACACACAATGTTTTATTAAGTTACAGTGGCGTATCATTTACACCAACTTAAATTCTGCATACACAAAACTTTTTTTGTGCAAACTCACTTCATTTACATTCAAAATACGTTCCATACGTTATCAAAATACTCCATATTCACGATGCGTCAAAATAACCCTACAAACCGTCACCTTCGGGGACATTACTGCTAATGCAGCTTATTTTCGCTATTAAGAATTAGCATCCTGAGTAGCTTAGTTGTTTACAGCTCTCTGCGATCAGATAATGACGACATGTAGTAGTGTAAGCGGGGGCTATTATAACTGATGTTTCATTCGCGATACACATGGCCAACTTTGAAGACAAACATTTTAGGAATTTAAGAATCCAAAGGCAAGCGATGTGAAATATTAATATGGTACCATATTAAATTAGCATACTTAGGTTTACTAATAACGTAAGCGTAGTAAAGGGTTTTAAAAAGAGTAACATCAGAGAAGTCCTTACATGTTCTTACGAGGGTCACTATTTATATTTTGAGCCTAACAATGAAAAAACAGTAATTTGTCATTGAAGATTGCTTTATTGTTTTTCGAAACGTTCTCCTTTATGAACAATACACTTTTGCATTCGTCATAGCATTCCTTCCAATCTTCTTGAGACGGCTTCTTCCGTCGACGAAAATCGTTGTCCACGCAATTTATTCTTGACATTCGGGAACCAGAAGAAGTCATTGGGTGCCAAATCAGGACTGTACGGCGGATGACCCATAAATTCATAAATAATCGGTTGTTAGACGAGATGTGTGAGGGCTCGCATTGTCGTGATGAAGAACGATGCGACGGCACTTGGTTGTTTTTCGCATTTCACCGAAGACTTCCCGCAAACAAATGGTTGTGTACCATTCAGAATTGACCGTTCTACGTTCCTCTAAAGGCACAGTTGCCACATGACCAGTTCTTCCGAAAAACCAGGCGAACATTTGTTTCGATATGCTTCGAGCGCGAACAACTTTTGTTGAATTTGATTCATCTTGAAACACCCATACAGTCGACTGCTGTGTACGTTCCGGCTCGTATGCATATATCCATGATTCGTCACGTGTTACAATCTTATATACGTCTTTTGGAGCACCGTCATTATATTTCTTAAGCATCTTTTTAACATTTCGTCAAATTATCTGGGATCCAATGAGAACAAACCTAAATGATATAAATGATGGCTAAATGATCATGTAATATTTTATATATGCTAGTGTAACGTAACTAATGCCTAGGGTTTCCTCAATTTCACATTATGTCGCAAGGCGATCTTGCATTATTAGTTTTTGCACAGCATCAATGTTTTCTTGAATAACAACTGATTTTGGACGACCTTCGCGAATTTCGTCAGTGAGCGAAAGGCGGGCACGATTAAAATCGTTATACCAGCGTTTCACAGTGGCAAAGGATGGGGATTCATGGTCAAATGTGGAAGTAAGTTGATCGATGCACTCTTGTCTTGACCATCACACACAATCTTCAAGTAACCGGAAACAACACAAATAACGCTAATGACAAAATGTTTGAAGTATGTTAGTGTCAACAATGTCAGACGTTTCTATGGACACGTAAAACGGCGCCTAACGGCAATCAGTGTTGCCAAGGCTCAAAATATAAGTGGTGGCCCTCGTTTAATGAAACCTAATGATCTGCTGTCAGATAAGCAGATAATATGGATGTGCTTAAGTAATAATTAAAACTTTATAAAAGCGTGCGGTTTTAGAATGTTTGTTTCAGGTGAGCATTTACATGTCTATTAAACTCTCAACGTCACACAATACTTAACCGGTTTGCTGTGACAGGCCAAGATCAATTATGGTTAGATAATCACTTAGAAAGGACACTTCATCGATTTATTTTGTTTTTACGATATTACTTTTTTCATATTTCCATTTTTTTGTGGTATGAAAAATGATGCACGCGGCCTAAGACCTTAGCTTCATGATACAAGACGAGTGTATATATTTTGATACACTGCCTAATTTCGTTTTCTTTTGTTTCAGATAGGTCCAGTAGATACAGTTAAAAATGTATAAAGTGAAAGACAGTGTAAAAGTATTTGAACTAAATTGATTTTTTTGCAGTAGAGGACATAGTGTGATAAAGTTTGATTCAAAAGTGTATTTATTATCATGTCACAAAAATGACTAATGGATGCTGAAACGGCTGCTATTCTTCAACCGAGGAAGATAGTAATTCCAGTATCAAAGAAGTTTTTGAAGCATCTCATATGTTCCATCGGATAAGACACACGTGTCGTCTTCCACATCCTCCAACGAAACGGGTTCATCACCTCGTCAAACATCACGACGTGTAAATGTATTACCTTGACTGACACCAAATATTGAAGACGTATCTGTTCTATCGAATCAGTCATACGTGTCGTGTTCCACATCCTCCGAAGAAACATGCCGTTTTTCTCGTCAAGATTCCAAACATGTAAAGGCATTTCCTTCACTGACAACAAAAAGAAAGAAATTAATAAGAAACCCGACAAACAAAAAAACTTAAATTGACGATATCATCGCAAGTTCCCTCAGCCAATGGGAAGCAGCAAGTGTTCAACTATACTGGCGATAATGAAGGAACGGGCCGGGAACTGAACGAAGTTTTGGCGATGGCTGATCCCATTGGTTATTTCTCATTATCTTTAACCCCCGAAATAATCAATATCATGGTACAGGAAACCAATCTCTACGCCACCCAGTTCTTGCTTGGAAACGATAGTAATAGCAAATTAAGGCTACATTTGTGGACACCGATGACCTTTGAAGAAGTGAAATTATTCATTGGTTTAATTGGTTTCATGGGTACAGTAAAACTACCTAGAGTAGCAGATTATTGGAGCCGAATTGAACTGTACTCAGTTCCACTTCCCTCAAAAGTTATGAAACGGAATAGATTTAAATTACTATCAAAATCTGTAATTCTTCCAATAATGAAAATGGTTCCGAGACAAACCGATTGTATAAAATAGAAAACGTCTTGAACAAATTTACATCCATTTATCAACAAAATTTCAGGCCAGGCCAGAAGATATGCATTGATGAGCCCATGGTTCCTTGGCGTGGTCGTCTGGCATTCCGCCAGCACATTAAAACAAAAAGACATCGGTGTGGCATAAAAGTGCACTGGTAAAGTGAAGAGTTGACAGCGTCTGAGAGCGTAGTTCTAAAATTAGTTGCAGATCTTCTGAATGAAGGTAGAATATTATTAACTGGATAATGTCTATGTTGGTTTTTCCCTAGCCCTAGAACTGCTTGAACAAAAAACCCATATTGTTGGCACAATGAGAAAAAAGAGAATGCATATCCCACCAGAAGTAAAAGATGCAAAGCTACAAAGAGAAGTAATAGCGAGAGAGTCGGAAGAAGGTATAACCATTTGAAAGTGGAAAGACAAAAGGGACGTCATGAAGGAACTAAAATGACAAATGTAAAAAACAAATTTGTAAGGGAAACTACAAAACCTCAATGCGTTGTAGACTATGACAGTGGTAAATTTTCGGTTGATATGAGAGTAGAACACGGACACTATCCCCTCCACTTTCTTTACGTCACAAGCCCCGCCCCCTGGGACACCTCACCTTTCACTTTTTTATACGCCCACGTGGGAGACCTATTTTCCACCCCTAAGGTTTCTTTCTAGAGGTCATTTTCAACCCCTAATTTGGCTGTATTAAGAGCCTTTTTGGCTGTACTCCCTTTGAAGGTTAGGCAATTGCGCACACATTCAGTGTTCTATTGGAAGGTGTAAGGTGAGGCCACGCCCCACTTTTAGCTGATTGGTCGTACGTGCACCAGCCTCCCTGGCTTCTGATTGGTCCTTAGCCCCACTACTCAGTCGCTGTGCTCTGATTGGAGGACTAAGTCTCTGCATTCTGATTGGTTATGGCGGGAAATTTTAATTTGTTTTTAATGATAAAGAGGTTCTGGTAAGACACGTGTAGATCTTCAAAACTTGTTCTCGAGTCTTCGCCTCCTGTCGCGGTCCCCTGCGCCGCAAGCTTTCGTCTTAGGAGAAAATACCTCGGCCCGAAAAGAGGAGTTTAGATTTATAAACATGTCCCTAGGGAAGACATTAGAGCGTGGTTAGGTCAATACTTCAAACTTTCCCGAAGATCACCGATTCTACCCGAACATTGACGAGCGCGCCAGCGCACAAGACCCTAGACTACTATCGTTCTCGTTTCTCTTGTGTTTCGCTCTTTAAAGTGTAACTGTCATCCAGTGAGCATTATTATAATGTATTCTCCTGCTTATGAGCCAACATCAACGGACATTAGGGAATTTACTGACTTGTTAATAAACTATTACAACATAACCGTTCAAGATAGTAATGGAAACGATGACGTGGATGAGCTGAATGTATCTCAAGGTGATGGTGATGATTCACAGAAGAGGAAGAACAGCGATGAGGTAGAGGAGTAGCATGAATCTCAAAACCATGATGATGATGGCGACGAATCACGGTTCAAGAAGAAGAAGAAGACCGATAAAGGATGTTATTAAATAAAAACGATGTATTGTTGTTTATAAGAATAATAATATATTTTCAAACGCTAAGCTTTCCTTCAATTTTGCTAATAAACTTGTCTTTCCTAACGGTGATCCCCCGTCTTGATTCATGTTTGCAGCTTTACGAGTTTTTCGTTGACGTGTTTTCGTTTGTGTGTTTACGTATTTGCGTGTTTTCGTTTTACGTGTTTTCGCGTTAGCGTGTTTTCGTGTTTGCGTGCTTTTTTTTGTTGGCGTGTTTTCGTGTTTGCGTGTTTTCGTGATGGCGTGTTTTCGTGTTAGCGTGATTTCGTGTTAGCGTGTTTTCGTTTGTGTGCTTTCGTATTTGCGTGTTTTTGCGTTATCCTGTTTTTGTTTGTGTGTTTTCGTGTTTTCGTTTGTGTGTTTTCGTGTTTGCGTGTTTCTGCGTTAGCGTGTTTTTGTTTGTGTGTTTTCGTGTTTGCGTGTTTTTGCGTTAGCTTGTTTTCGTGTTAGCGTGTTTTCGTTCTGTGCGTTTTCGTGTTTGCGTGTTTTCGTTTTGTGTGTTTTCGTGTTTGTATGTTTTCGTGTTTTCGTTTGTGTGTTTTTGCGTGTTTCCACGTTAGCGTGTTTTTGTTTGTGTGTTTTCGTGTTTTTGCGTTAGCTTGTTTTCGTGTTAGCGTGTTTTCGTTCTGTGCGTGTTTTCGTTTTGTGTGTTTTCGTGTTTGTATGTTTTCGTGTTAGAGTGTTTTCGTTTGTGTGTTTTCGTTTGCGTGTTTTTCCGTATTTTCGTTTGTGTGTTTTCGTGTTTGTATGTTTTTTGGCGTTTGCGTGTTTTCGTGTTAGCGTGTTTTCGTTTGAGTGTTCTAGCGTTAGCGTGTATTCATGTTAGCGTGTTTTCACTTGTGTGTTTTCGTGTTAGCGTGTTTTCGTGGTAGGGCGTTTTCGTTTGTGTGTTCTAGCGTTGCGTGTTTTCGTGTTTGAGTGTTTTCGTTTTGGTATGTTTCTACGTTTGGTTTTTTTCGTGTTAGCGTGTTTTCTTGTCTGTATGTTTTTTGCGTTTGCATGTTTTCGTGTTAGTGTGTTTTCGTTTGTGTGTTCTAGTGTTAGAGTGTTTTCGTGTGAGCATGTTTTCGTTTGTGTGTTTTCGTGTTTGCGTGTTTTTGCGTTAGCGTGTTTTCGTGTATGTATCTATTTACGTTTGCTTGTTTTCGTGTTTTCCTGTCTGTATGTTTTTTTGCGTTTGCTTGTTTTCGTGTTAGCGTGTTTTCGTTTGTGTGTTCTAGCATTAGGAAGTTTTCGTGTTAACGTGTTTTCATTTGTGTGTTCTTGCGTTAGCGTGTTTTCGTGTTTGCGTGTTTTTGCGTTAGCGTGTTTTCGTGTTTGTATCTTTCTACGTTTGCTTGTTTTCATGTTAGCGTGTTTTCGTGTCTGTATGCTTTTTTGCGTTCGCGTGTTTTCGTGTTAGCGTGTTTTCGTTTGTGCACTCTAACGTTTGCGTGTCTTCGTGTTAGCGTGTTTTACTTTGCTTCTCGTGCTAAAACGTTGATAGTCGATTGTATGTAGGCAATATTGTGTTGACTAAAAACCATAATTGGAAACGCTTGCTATGTCCAGTCCGTGGAACTATGTTTAATTAGCTTTTTGACAGGAGTATAATATTGAAGATTCTGCTTATGTATTAGAAAACCTACTACAGTCTCGAAACAGAATGCAGATAAAATTGAAGGAAATGTGTACGGTACAGCTTCTGAGAACGAACTGAAAGATTTGAAGAGCGTGCAGCATTTCCAGAGCCGTGATGAAACCAGTTAATTTAGGGATAACCTCATGTCCATGTAATAATAATAATAGTGTCTGATAAAAACTGTCAGGGTTATTAGCTGCTTTATAGATTGTTACAATATAATCCTTCAAGGTGAAGACGATGAGATGAATGTATCTCAAAATCTCGATGATGGTGATGCTCTCTATGAAATTTCAAATAAATTAGATTACGTCACTCTTATTTTAGATTAGAAATTTTAAAGCTTTTGGTTAACATTGCTATTAACCTCAACTGAAAAAAAGACGATATAACCTGAAGTACATGTGTGTATGTGTGTGTGTGTGCGTGTGCGTGTGCGTGTGCGTGTGCGTGCGAGTGTGCATGTGCGTGTGCGTGTGCGTGTGCGTGTGCGTGTGCGTGTGCGTGTGCGTGTGCGAGTGTGAGTGTGTGTGCGTGTGCGAGTGCGGGTGCGAGAGGTGTGTGTGTGTCTGTGTGTGTGTGTGTGTGTGTGTGTGTGTGTGTGTGTGTGTGCGTGTGAGTGTGTGTGTGTGTGCATAATTGAGTATACAGATAAACCATGATTGCATAGAAAAGAGAATATATCCGTATAAAAAAGCATCGGGTAGAAATTGTTATTATTTCGACTAATAATTTTTATTTGTATTGTTATTAGTGTTATTAAATATTTTTATGTAGTTATTATAACATGATATTAATGCATTCCATAACAATAGTTTATGTAATCTCGAGATTCAAATTATTTAAGGTAATTTCGTGTTAGCAAAATTTTTAAAATATTTTTAAGTATTTTGAATGTAAATTTATATGCACAATATAATTGCTAAATTCGAGTAGCAGTAATCACGTTTTGTGTATTACTTTCTAAATTAGTTAATGATCGGAATGCAATATCCAGTTTATATCCAACCATTCATAAAACGTGTTTAGTGAGACTACATGTGGATACGTTGTATAAAAATATTTCGGTTCAACATATGGTTATTATTAGAACAACTGAAAGAAAAACATTTCTAAAGGTAAACGTATTTTATATATATATATATATATATATATATATATATATATATATATATATATATATATATATATATATATATATATATATATATATATATATATATATATATTTTTTAATTGATATTGCTAACAAAAATGTCGATAAAGATTTTTAAAATGTATTATTACCTTTATAGGATGACGTCATAAACTCTTAATAAAAAAGATATATTAAAACATGTATTTGAAATTTTAAAGAAACGATCGTTAGGTACTAAAATGGCTCTAAATGTTTTATTATACCTTTTTTATTAAAAACTTTATATTCAATTATTCACATAAAGCACATTACTTAACTTAATACCACATCAAACACTAAAAATCAAAATAACTCGGAAACGCACAGGAATTTCGAAACAGAAGACGGTACATTATTTTTGTTAAACTACATGTAGATAATGAAAATAATTTTTTTTTTTAAATAGTCATTGGCGTAGAAGTTCTGTTTATGAAAGTGGTTGAGCACTCCCTCCACTCCGCCACTGTGCAAGTTTGTGAACATTCTTATCGCTTGTTTTATGCCCCTTAATTAATAGACATTATCCCCCCAACATGAAAAAAATCTAAGCATTCGTTTATGAGTTATAATGAAAATTTGAGAAAAAAAAATTATATTCAACACCCTGTATCTCGTAAACGAAGCCTTCTACGACATATGTTTATAGGAACTTTTCTTTTTAGAAACATGTGTTCAATCTCCTGTTAAAGTTTGTCTACAAAAAACTGACTCACCCTGTATATATATATATATATATATATATATATATATATATATATATATATATATATATAAAGCATCATTGCATTAGGGTAGAAATTATTCATTATTTTACGTCATATTTAATTTAGACTTTAATGCATTCAGTTTTTGAAATGTAATCTGGTTTCCGCAAACTGTAAGACATGATTTCGGTTGATTGATTGAGATTGGCCTGATTGATTTGATCGATCATGATTTGTTTGAGATTGATTGATTAATTAATTAATTAATTGATTTGTTTGTGTGTGAGAAAGAGCCGAAGAGAGAGAGAGAGAGAGAGAGAGAGAGAGAGAGAGTGTGAGATAGCAAACAGAGGTGTGCATGATCAACTTCTACTATAGAAAATGTTCATTAGTCTATACGCCACTAGATGGCGCTAAAATCAATTTTAACTCAAAGGGGCCAGGACGCAGACCCTGATACAAGTCCTTTCTTACAAGGCTAGGGCCACCTTATTAGACTACAATTTTTTTTACGACGGGGCGAAGGCCTACAACTGTAAGATTAAGTTAGAACCTACATACAATTGCACCAAGGGGGGGGGCACGATAGGAGCCAAGGCTCAGGAGCTAGCTTCTGCACTTATATGTAAGGTTAGGGCCCCATACCATTACCAACCAGGGGATTGCGTCAGGGGACGAAGACTCGAGAACTAGTTTTGAAGATCTACACGTGTCTTACAAGAACCTCTTTATTATTAAAAACAGTTTCAAATTTCCTGCCATAACCAATCAGAATGCAGAGACTTAGTCCTCCAATCAGAGCACAGCGACTGAGTAGTGGGGCTAAGGACCAATCAGAAGCCAGAGAAGCTGGTGCACGTACGACTAATCAGCTAAAAGTGGGGCGTGGCCTAACCTTACAGCTTCCAATAGAACACTGCATATGTGCGCAATTTCCTAACCTCCAAGGGGTGTACAGCCAAAAAGGCTCTTAATACAGCCAAATTAGGGGCTCAACTCCGCCCAGGGATTGAAAATAACCTCTGGAAAGAAACCTTAGGGGTGGAAAATACGGTCTCCCACGTGGGAGTATAAAAAAGTGAAAGGTCAGGTGTCCCAGGGGGCGGGGCTTGTGACGTAAAGAAAGTGGAGGGGATAGTGTCCGTGTTCTACTTATTAGTGACCAACTGGCATCCTACAATTCTGCGTTACGAAGATGCAATAAATGGTACCGCAAACTGATAACCGAAATTATATGGGTAACATCAATTGTAAATGCTTTTTGCTTATATTGCACAGACAAGATTAATCCCGCAAAGCTGATCATTACAGAATTTAGGGAGAAAATCATAAAATCGTTACTCGTACCCTTACTTGACTCTGATGCGGGCACTGCAACCAAAACTAAAGCCACTCACCATTTCCCAAAAAAAGAGAGGTCGCTGTTTCAAATGTAAACAGAAGTATGGAAAACATGGTCTGATCATCGATGGCAACAAAGTTATGGTATCTCAGGCATAATACGTATGCGACGAGTGTGATGGCAATCCTTTCATGTGCAAATCATGTTTTAACTTATTGCATTAGCCGTTTTTGAAAAATTGACTGTTTCAGTTAGTTTAGATTATTTCTTAATTTTAATTTTGCCGTTTTCTTGGAATAAATGTCGTTTAATTTGTGTATTTATAATTACATGCATCTTATACGATAATCATCATTCCTACCAATCCCAGAAAAACAATAAATAGGATGGCGCATAGTGCTAGGCCAACTTGTGTGGCTAAACATATAAATTATCATACCTGTGTATTTTTATTCATACAACATCGTTGCAAATTTAAGTAAATATGTCCCGTGTATGAAAAATGACACACCTGGCGCTTTTGTAATGGCAACCGGTGTATGAAAAAAGATACACTTGGCGCTGAGTGTGTTAACATCTATGTGACGTGAAGGGTTAAACGTCAATCTGACAAAAAATATTATTGTTGTTTTTACAATGTTGCCTTTTAATTGCTACTTCGTAGGTTGGAAGGTAGTGTGTTGATCTGCACCAGATATTTGTATTTATTGATTTCATACGTTTACTAGTCAGCTTTATACATACCTTAGGACATGACCTATTAAGGGAATAATTAACATTTATAATTTCACCTGTCAGCATGTGCATTCTGTGTACAGACTCGATTCTTTATTTTTTTAAATAAAATTAAATATAATTTTGTTTGTTATACAGAGTATTTGTTCGTAGTCTAAAATTCTGCAATTGAGACTGGATGTCGCAAATACTAACCCCCTAAACCCTTTAATCCTTAAATAACAAAACAAAAATACCACCTGCTTTGTATCACATATGAACGATAATATAAATACGTCTTAGTGAATTTACTAGAATTTCTATTTATTATTTTAATGTAAGTTTACAAAATATTAATTACATTGTGTTTATAAACCATTTCATGGATCTAACAAACACAACTATAAAACGTAATATAAATGCAGAGGGTGTAATTAGATTAGAACTTTAACAGGAAATAATTGAAAGAAAGATTGTTTATGCGCACACGAAACTATTGTATGATGTCGGTAGTCCACTTACGCCACAAGTGGAAATATCGTTTATTGAAATGAAGAAAATCAATTGCCTAGGTTTATTAAATTTGTGAGTGTAAAAGTAATTCTTCAGTTATTAAA
>JARFJB010000125.1:1060000-1082500 GCA_036346205.1 Vesta saturnalis | reverse complement strand
CTCTAGTTATCATGTCCCCACTTTTGAATTTGGCTATAAAGTTTACTTTGATCACATCCCACATCTGTGTTAATATGGTTACAATGTCCACAGACGTGAGCTCGTTATGTCGTCCACCGATGTTTCTGGTTACGTCCACCGTTTGTCTGTCCGACCAACACAAGCACTTCAGAAATTGGAAATTTGTTACAATCTCCACTTTGGTGCCAACGTCTATTGTTGTCTACTGGTTGCTAGTAACGCCCATAATTCATTTTTCTAATCAAAACGGCCAGCGGCAATCAAGCATAACACATTTTCACATTTAAAATCCTCCTCCACCACTTGACGGGCTTTACCACCAATCCACCTCAGTTACTTACTTTTGGTAGTGACATCCTCAAGCTGAAACTCAGCCACCTGGAAGATCACTTCGCTAAGGCGTCTGTTGATCTCAAACAACAGCTTTTGGTGGTCACTTCACGTCTGATCAATATCACTCCTTGGTTGCAACACTACGAAAGTTTTCAGCCAACCAATGCCGATTTCGCCGTCTTCCTATCGGATTGAAAGTCCAAAATTAAAAAAAAAGAGAGATGGCTGTGGTTTCTATGGTAATACATGCTGGACGTAAAATGCTACCCCGTTTGAATGTCCAGCAGACCAGGGCCCAAGCGATCACGGTCATTATTGCAACATTCGCGGTATCAGGTCTAATCTTAATGCTGTTTACAAATACCTTGAACTTGACATTTCGTTTCCATCTGAAAACTTCTATTCACCCGACTTGTAATTTCCCCAATACAACCTTCACCCTAACTTTCGATGCAAAGGAGTGTGTACCGATATCAAGGACAACATCACTTGCAAGAGGATTTGTTCTTTGCCGAATAATAAATTCGGCGTGACATGGTTTACACATTCGATTACCTCAGTTTTCCTCTGTTGTTCGCAACAGTGACAGAACCTTATGGTGTTTTAAGTTAGCTGAATAGAGTGATTTACAGGAAATTGATGTTAAAAATACCAGAAAAAGTGTTGTCAGTGAAGCTAAAAAGTTGTTTAAACAACAATTAGGCAATGAACTAGCTACATCTCCTTTGGGCAGTCGTAAATTTGGTGTTTAGCTAAAGCCATCAGTAAAACCTTTGGTACATTTTCATTTCATCCCATGACACCCTTTGACTGATCTGTAGTTGCTGATTCTGTAAACAAAGTCAATATTCTTGTGGATTTATTTACATCAAACTCGTTTCTGAATGATTCTGCATAGGATGTGCCCTAGTTATATCCCTCATACACCAAGAAACCAATTCACTTTTGGTACAAGCTCTTAAAATCGATCACCAGTAGACTTGATCTCAATAAAGCGACTGTCCCAGACGGTATCCCGCTGTTGTCTTAAAGAAATTCCCCCTGAACTAGTACTACTGCTATCTAAGATCTATTCGATTTTTATGTCTTTTGTGGAATTTCCCTAAAGTCCGGAAAAGGGCATCAATCAGCAACTGCCCTCTTGTATTGAAACTAGCAAACTCCTTAGTGATCACCAATATGGTTTTAGACAAAATCGTTCAAGAAGTGATCTTCTTTCATGTGTGACCCAAGTTTTGCACAATATATTAGAACAATTCGGTGAAACAGTTGTAGTAGCTTTACTTGTCTCAAAAGCATTTGATCAAGTTTGGCATAAGTATTTACTTGCCAAACTCACCTCGCTTGGGTTAAATTATCAGTTTTAGCGCCTACACTATTTCTGCTATACATAAATGATCTTATTTCTTCAACGACTAACCTAGGCCATTACTTTGCTGGCGTCAGTACTCTTCATTGTAGTTCATCTTAGTCTACTCATAATGACAATACACCTATCTCAAATCAAGACCAAAAAGCTGAAATGGAAATTTAGTTAACAAAGACATTCAACGTATACTTCAATGGAGAAGTAATAATTTAGTTTAATTTAATGCTAATAAAGCTTAGTGTTGCCTTGTGTCCGCCAAAAAAGGTTGAACATTTACTGTTATATGCATAAATTTCTCAGATCTTATTACTTTGTTGGCAATGACTGTATCTTCAAATTTATCATGGGTAGCCCATCTCCTGTCAGCTACTAAATCAGCTGCTTGTAAAATGGGGTGCTTCTACAAGTCTAAGCTTTAGCTAGTAGTACTCGGTTCGCTGATTCACATTATCAGTATGCAGCACAAATCTTCACTTGTGCTAAACGAGCGCAATCTATAGTCTTCTACACGCCTTCTAACTCTAAAATGATCTCCCTTTAATGTAGCCGTTCATAAACATCTCTTGGCAATTCAATATCCCCTATGCATCTTGATAATTGTTCCTGAGTGCTTTAGCACGATAGACTAAACTTAATCTAGTTATTAAAAAATATTACTCCCTAACTTCTATGATAAGAAAAGTGGTGACGTCGTGTACGCAATAAAGAGCAAACCCGCGAAATATGCATAGAATTCTTGGAGCAGAAAGTGGAACTTCCCGCACGCCTGAAACATACATACAGTATATCAAACCAACCAGCTTAATGGAACTCTTGAATGCGGATTTCATCTCCAGGCTGAAGAAGCCCCAAGCCGTCCGACCCCAAGTCAAACAGTTTAGGTAAATTCGTACTTGGACAGGTAGTATCACATGCTTTTGACTGTGCGACGTGCGACTACTGTGCTGAACGGCCTGTCATCGGGATTGGACTGTATTTATGCAGAAGACAAAATCTGAGCCTCCACAGTTATAAGAGATAACTTGGATGTAACTCCTGTCAATTTACATCATACAAATCTACTACATGTGGTGATAGATATCGAGCAATATCGTCACTAAACGCTACACAACTCCATAGCCTCTCATGACTTTGCCTGCAAAACCTGTTGCAAAACATACAAAGGATGCCTTCAAAGTTTTCAAACGCACAACTCAAATAAAAACCTTCATGTAACTTGAAATGTACACTAAGTACAAAACTCCTAGAAGATAACCTGCTAAATCGCTAACGCGTATTAGATCAGCTGCAACATCAAAGATCTAACGAAAGTTCACGTCCACGACCTTTGACGGACACCCCATTCGATAAAAAGCGACACCTTCTCACGTGTCCTTCTTTGTGTCCTTGTAGACATTCCCTGTTCTTGTAGTCTCTTTGACATATACTCAATTAAGAGATTCCCTCAGTGTGGCATAAAGATGGCCATCATTTTTCCCCAGAAAATTGCGTCTTCGCCTACGTGGGTGGTCGAGATCCCTTATGAACCCATTGCATGGACTCATGTTCCGTCGAAGGGTACCAGTGCTGCATCCAGGTTTCACCTTCAGTTAAAATTTATAGAAGAAGGTTTTATCTTGGGATAAAGCAGTCAAATCCTCCTCGGAAATTTTTCGTCTACACAGTTTTTGTTCGAGACTGAGCAGCTTGGGAATCCACAGTGCCGACACATTGGTCATTCCCAAATCTTCATGTAGAATTTTAAACACTTGTTTCTCTAGGAATAATCGAAAGTTCTACTTGTTGGCCAATCAACACCAAATCTTCAACTTTCTGGGTGATTTCGTCAGTTCGTGCTTCCAGAAGTCTTTACACTCTGGGTCATCTTGAATGGACTCCTATTAGGATGGACTATTTGCGCCATACACTGCCACCATTCTCTCACGCTTGCTCCTTTCGATAAAAATTTCAGTAGAAACGAGGCACTATCCCTCCACTTTTTGTGGCGTCACAATCCGCGCCCACTTTTTGTGACGTCACGTGGCTGACCTCGGGTTTAACCTTGGGAATTTCCGATGACGTAACTTGGCCTTGGGGTGACCTCGGACTTGACATTGGAGTCGGCCTTGGGCCTGATATTGGAGTTGACCTTGGGATAGCTAAGATCAGAATCAAATCTGTTCAGCGGGAAATTTGAATTCTAATAAGGGGCCCTAACACTATCTCATAAGACAGGTCTTCGGAACTTGTGTTAGGTCTGCGCCCATTTGTCGTGCCCTTAATGCTAAATAGTACTCTAATAAGGGGACCTAGTGCTAACTTGTAAGACAGATATAGAAACTTGTTCTACGGCCTTCGCTCCCTTTACCGTGGCCTCCATGGCTGAAAATAATATTCTAATAAGGGGTCCTAATGCTAACCTGTAAGACAGGTATAGGAACTTGTGTTGCGGTCCGCGCCCTCCTGTCGTGGCCCGCCTGTGCTAAATCTGAATTTGTTTGTAGCACTATCGAGTTGTGTATGGATTAATGAATAGTTTCTGTAATAAAGGTGGGTCTACCTAGTGGTATATTTTAAAAGTACATACAGGCCCTATAATCTTTGTGGAGGGAAATTTGAAGTAGTGTATCTGTAATAGAAGTTGATCGTGCTCGTCTTTCTCGCGTCTCTCTCACTCTTTCTTCTCCCGTCTCTCTCGTATCTCTCGGCTCTTTCTCAATCAAACAAATCAATCTCGAAGAAAACAAGAAAGCACAAGTCAAAAATACCAAATTGATTTAACTTACATATTGCAAAGACTTATGCGAATCAATCCCACTATTCTAATTGCACACGCTAAAGTTTTAGAAACAACTGCAGCAAAATTCCCTGTTACAACGACAGACGTAAAAATGCTAACCATACCTACGGGCATACAACGAAATCATTGGATAATGTCTTGCTGGGTCAGTTACCTAAACGATGCATCGTAGGTTTTCTCGCAAATAAAGCCTTCAACGGTTATTATGGTTCAAATCCATTCAATTTCCATCACAACAATATTAATGTCGTTATATATTGACGGCCAACAAATTCCTTTGAAGGCCTTACAACCAGACTTTACAGCTAATGGTTTATATGTAAGGGCGTATCACAACTTATTCTCAGGTACGGGTATTCATTTTTTGAGGGTAACGATACATCGAGAAGCGATTACCCCAACGACTACAGCCTAATGGTCTTCGACTTAACACCTGACTTGTTTGCGAACGCTAGCACTCACTGGAAACCGTTAACTGTTTGGTGTACGCCGAATTCGATAACGTGGTCGAGATCGATAAGCATCGTCCTCGTGGATACCTGGACGTACACGCGTTTAGAGGTGTTAACAACGAATTCATACCGTGGTTATAGATCATGGTTCGTTAATGCTGATGCTGATAAAGTCACCTCAAGATTATTTTATATCAAAACCCATGTCAAGACAGATAAGGTATTTAGGGGATAAATATCACGGCTTAAAATGGCGGTCAGCGTATGTACTCTATTACGATTTCCAAGAGGAGCTGATAACAACGCTGCTGCCGTTTAACAAAATTCATGTTAACGGCAGTGAAAACCAGCACTTTTTAAGATTTTTTAACAAATCAACAGTGAATCTGGACGATATTGGTTTCCCGTCGATTAAAGATTGAAAAGGAAGCAAAGGCGTTTAGTTGTTTAAACCATAACATTGAGGAGCCTATGTATGGGCTGGAAAACGAATTACTATTGCAAGACTGGACGACGCATACCAACTCCAAAGATGTGTTTCCAACTTGTATGTGCTTCTAATCAACTACCGAGGTACGTACCTAGACCGTGTGCAATTATTGTAAATACAGATCTAGTGAACAAACCAGGCCAGTATTGGACTGCTGTCTACATTAACGAGGATGGTAACGGGAAGTATTTTGACTCCTTTGGATGACCTCCGCTAGGTGACCATTTACGTTTCCTTGAAAAGAATTCTAGATAATTCCATTATAATAAAACGACGCTACAGGATTACAATTCAGATGTGTGTGGGTTTTTTATACGATTTTCTTATATTTTAGAATAAATAATTTACCAATGCTTGATTTTTTTGTTTAGTTATAAATGATGAGATAATCAAATAACTGTATAATGCTTGTCTTTAACCATTCTATAAATAAAAGCGTTTTTAGTAGTTTAGTTGTTTTAATTAAGAGTTCCGTAACAGGGTACGAAGATTTGAGACCATAAGGATTACAGGGACATGTATGTACTTTTAAAATATATCACTAGGTGGAGCCACCTTTATTACAGAAGATATTCATTAGTCCATACACAACTAGAAGGCACTACAAACAAATTCAAATTTCGCGCCAAGGGGGCCACGAGAGGAGGGTGCAGACCCTAACACAAGTTCCTATACCTGTCTTAGAAGTTAGCAGTAGGGCCGCCTTATTAGAATACTATTTCCAGCCAAGGGGGGCACAGACCGTATCACAGGTTCCTATACCTGTCTTACACGTTAGCATTAGGGCCCCCTTAATACAATACTAATTCCAGCCATGGGGGCTGCAGCAAGGGAGGTGAAGGCCCGAGAACACCCTATACCTGTCTTACAAGTTAGCATTAGAGCCCTCTTATTAGAATACTATTTATCGTTCAGGGGCCACGATAAGGAGGCGCAGACCTTAACACAAGTTCCGAAGACCTGTCTTATGAGATAGTGTTAGGGTCCTCAGATTTTGTTCTGACCTTGGCTAGCCCAAGGTCAACTCCAAAGGCAGGTCCATGGCCAACTTCAATGCCAATCCCAGAGGTCATCCCCAAGGCCAAATTACGTCATCGGAAATTCCCAAGGTCAAACCCGAGGTCAGCCAAGTGGGGCGGCCTCACAAAATCACAAAAGTGAGCGGGCTTGTTACGTCACAAAAAAGTGGAGGGGATAGTGCCTCCTTTCTACTCATGACCGTTTAAGTGTTTAAGTTGCAAATATCATTTATTTTCGACTTATTAAACTGATATAAGAAACGGCAAATGTTAAGCGATTTGAACCAAACACTATCAAATGCTACAATAATTGGCATAAGAAAATTTTCGCGATAGTATATTATTTTCAAGGTAAACGTAAAAAATCCCCCTGTACGACGAAAGCTCTACAATTCTTAAAAGATGCACGATTATACAGTGCACTCAGAAAGTAACGGATAAATTCATTATTTTCGAAATCGTTAATTTGTGGTCAAAATCCTGCGACACGTCGATTTTTGATTTTGATTCCGGACTTTATGCTATGTCGCACACGTAGATGGCGGTGCGCACTTTCGTGATATGACGTCAAAGTTCATATTTTTAAATGCAGGCCTGTATGTTCTTCGCGGAAATCGATGCAACTCTTTCTCCTCAATATGGAATTTATTTTTTATTTTCAAGCGGCCGAAAACCGCATATGTATGTAGAGGAGATGGTCTAAAAACGGGCAAGGGTCTAAAAACGGGCTAGTCTTGTTTTGAGGCTGCAGCCTTGCGGAAACAGCATGAACTACTTCTCTACCTCGTCTAACATGTTGATGTTATATCGCGTCAGTATCCAACTTGATGTGATATATATATATATATATATATATATATATATATATATATATATATATATATATATATATATATATATATATATATATATATATATATATATATTTAAATTATGAAGACGCTTATTTGTCAGATGTAAGTTTAGTGTATTCGATTATACGTGAATAGGGCTGTCTTTTAGTGTATAAACAACATTTTAATTTGTTAGTATTTAGTCGGGAAATAACCTCAAACTTCACAGTCAAATGTGTTCAATATGGGCTACTTGTATGGTGCAAATACGGGCTACTAGCCCATATTTAGACCGTTATAAATAATAGAAATATTTTGTTTCAGATGCCAAGATCTAAACCAAAATACATTCCGATCGGAAAAGAAAGCAATGGAAGGATGAGGACATGATTACAGCTATTCAATCTGTTAGGAGCAACAGAATGGAAACTCTAAAGGCTTCTAAAATGTATTCAGTTCCACGAACCACGTTGCAAACATTGGCAAAACATTGATCTCAATCCCGAAGAAGCCGTTAGGACTAAATTAGGAGAAAGCCGGTCCTAGGTTCTGAACACGAAAAAATGCTTGTAGAATACATTTTAGAAATTGAAGAAAATTTTATGGCTTAACTAGAAGTGATCACGAAATGGATTGCCACATCCATTCACCTCAGCAGCAGCAGGGAGAGCCTGGCTTGATTAATTTCTACAACGCCATAGTGACGTTCTTTCTATCCGTAGGCCTAGTGGAACCTCTTTTGCAAGAGCACTTGGGTCCAATAAAGAAAACGTAGACAAATTCTTTCAAATGTTGGAAGCTGAGTACGAAAAGGTTCATTATACTCCTGATCGAATCTACAATGTAGATGACACAGGAATAACAGTGGTGCAAAATAAAGTTGTTGATATCATTTCACGGAAAGGGAAGAGGCAAACAGCTTCAATGACAGCAACAGAAAGACGAGGTTTGATTACTGTTATTTTTTCTATAAGTGCTGCCGGTAATTTCATACCACCCATGCTAATATTCCTATGAAAGATATGAATCAGCTGCTCATGAAAGGATGCCCACCAGGAGCTGTAGGTTGGGTTCAAAATAACCTATTTACCGAGTGGTTTACTCACTTCGTTATACATGCAAGACATTGGAATGTTCTCCTATACTGCTCATTTTAGACGGGCATTATAGTCATTCCCGTAATATAGATGTCATTGAAATGGCTCGACAGAATCATGTGAAAATTTTGTCACTTCCGCCCCACTCAACTTATAAACTTCAACCTTTGGATAAGAGTTTCATGGGACCATTTAAGACCTACTATAATGAGGAAATTAGAATGTACACAAGAACAACTGGGCATCCTGTCACTGTGTACGAGGTTGCAGAACTTCTGAAGAAGGTTTATGTAAAAGTTCAAACTGGAGATATAACCATTAATGGTTTTCTAGCTACAGGAATCTACCTCCTCAATAAAATGATCTTCACAGAAGCAGACTACATAGCTGCACAAGCAGAAGCACCAAAATGTGCAATGGAATTTCGTCTACTGAGCTTTCCTGTCAACAAACGTCGCTGTTGCTGCTAATGCATCAGAAATTTCAATTCCGGATGATGGTCCGTCAACTCCTCCTGCTGCTGGTCCACGAATTCCTGATGCTGGTAGGCCTACATCAACTGCTGGTTCATCAACTCTGGCTGCTGGTCCATCGACTTCGGCTGCTGGTCCACCAACTTCAGCTACTAGAGTATCGTAGTGGGGTACTTATCAGTCAAATGCAGTTGCATCTTCATCTACATACCCTGTCTCGCCGCATGACATCACTCCGGTCCCTAATACAAGGAAGAAAAGAAGTAGTCAAAGACATTCACAAGGTGCAAAAGTTATCACTGGATCACCTTAAAAGGCTGAACTGACTGGGTTTCTGAGAAGGAAGGAACAGGCTGGAAAACGACAAAATTCGAAGATAATTAACAAATAGCCATTGAAGCGGCCAAGAAAGAAGAAAGAAAGCTCGAGGTCAGACTCCGAGCCTTAGGTAGAAATCAGCTCTGGAGAGAGTGATCTTGACATTCCTCTGGAAGATCCAAGCTTGATGACAATGACTGCTGTTGTTTGTTTTGTGATGGACGATTTTCAGATGATTCCAAAGGGGAACTCTGGGTCTAGTGCCTTGTTTGTTTTACGTGGGCACATTCTGCGTGTGCGGATGCAGAAACTGATGCATATATCTGCGATTTTTGTAAATAGACTTACAAAACCACCACATTTTTTTAGTGCAGAAGTGATTTCTACTTTATGTAAGAGTATTTGTCTTATTTGTATCCAATTTATTACAATTTCTTTAATTTTTTAAATTAAACATAAAATATCTGCAGTAGCCCATATTTGGACCTTGTTAATGAAAATCATAATTTTGACATCCTATACATCTAGTTCCTATTTCCTTAAATGTAGTCCTCAAAACTCAATGGAAGTGTTTACATATTGCACTAAATGTATAATCTTGTTGTTCCATAAAGAATGATACTTGTAAGTATGAACTATTTCAGAAAATGGTAGCCTATATTTGGACCATCTCCTCTATCGTTATAGGTAGACTTAAAGTAGGGGAACAGTGTGTAATATGGACCGCTTAAGAGCAAACGATTCTAAATCATATAAAAATGTACAGTTCGCTGCGCGCGAGCGTGTAGCGGTAGCCATAGGCTACCTAAATATGCCATCAGCATTGGACTTGTTTAATAATAAAACCAAAATTGTAAAACCTACATTTATTTATTCTTAAAATTTGTGTAATATGGACCAATGTAGTGTAATATGGACCATGTAAATGTGTAATATAGGCCTCTTAGAAATGTTTAATTTAGACAAAGCTAGTGTTAAGTAAAACTTTATTAACGGGTTAAATACATTGAAAATAACGAAACTTATCATTTTAAACATAAAACTAGAAAAACAAACAAACGAACAAGTATGATAAATGTATAGGTACAACTATGGTGTACAATTGTCACAGTAATAATAATTTATGTCCCTGATATCTGCACAAGCTTCATGCGCCCAATTCTTGCAAGTTTGGCACATAATCCAATCTCCATCGTGCGACTGTCGCAAAAAGGCAACGAGTTGGTTCTTCTTCTTCTACATTATTTTTGTTCTCTTGTTTCTTTTCCGTCGTTGTTCTGAATGTAGCCTTCTGAGGGTCTTTTCTAGTTTTTTACTAAACAAGTTTGATGCAGCCTGATTTATTTTGACGTTAGTATTTTGTTTTGCTGACTGTTGAATTTCTAATTGCGTCTTGTAAGGTGAAGATGTAAGTTGAACACCAGATGAATTAATTTTTTCTTTTTCCGAGGAACCTTAGGAGAAGCTGATGTGGGTAAAGGGCTTATTGCTTGAACTGAAATGTATTTTTGGTATGCACAGCGCTACATGATGGTATTGGCGAAGAAGTCATTACTGCTTTTCAGTAATTACCGTTGAGATGTTTGCAGTGGTTATCTTCTCCGCTTGAAGACTGGTAGTACTAGTACCTGAAGATACAGTAGTTTCTTGAGGTTCAGGTAAATTCTCCTGTAGTGGTCTATCTGTCACTTCTGCCGCTGCAAAATCAGCATCATTAAACACATGTTCATCTGGAGGCCACAGGCCTGTTTTTCTGAAACCATTTATAGCTACTTCCATTGTAGCCGCTCTAGGAAATGCTTTACCCAATAAGGAACTAACGATTTTCAGTGGTTTTCCGGGAAATTCGTGCAATTTTGAAGTTATTGCCGAAGAAAAATATGTATTATGGGTTTAAAAATGCAACGTCCAATAGTTGCATTCTGTGTGTGCAATGAGAAGGAATGAAAGCATTATTATCCCATTATTTCTTGCTAATTCAATAGCTTTCAGGGTCTGGGTATGGCTACTATGGCCATCGAGCACAATCAAAACTTTCTGGTCTTTAGATGGCTTCACATGTTGGATAAAATGTTGAAGAAATTGATAGAAGCCTTCACTATCCATCCAACCTTTATCCTGACAATGAAAAGTGGTTCCTGGTGGTGACCCATAAGTCAAACTATCTTTCATGAGTTTTCTAGCGTAAATTAAAACGGTGGAATACAGAATCCAGTAGCACTCATACAATAAGTTCCTGTTACGTTCTGACCTCTTTCACAGGAAGTGATAGCACCCACTTGATGCTTTCCCTTTGAGCGATCACCTTTTAGGTTTTTGTACGTCAGTGTGAGATGTTTCATCCACATTGAATATTCGATCTGGTGTGAGAACATTGTCTGCCACAATCTTTTCGTAAGAGTTGAAGAAGGAATTTACTACAACTTTATTAAACCCTGCTGCTCTAGCCAGAGAAGTAGCTTCCGGTAACCTTAAACTTAACTCAGGATGACGATTTATAAATCCCTGTACCACTTCGTACCGGCAAATCGTTTTTCTAAGTTAAATCTTGTATTTATTTTATTTTTCTGCAATTTCGTACGCCAATTTTAAGCCCTTCTCGAGTGAGTCCGTAAAACATACGCTCCAAAAGAAGACAGTGTTGTACTAGATCGTCCTACAATTCCTGTGGTAAATCTGCACGGCTTCCTAGTGGCGGCTTAAGTTTTCGATGGACGGAATTTCCTGGTAGCATTTTAATTTCCTCTTAAGAGTCGTTTTTGAATGTTGTAACGACCTGGCCGCTTCATTTACACCCATTTGTTGGGTTTTTACCGCTTCCATTGCAGTTTTCATGTTTTTGCGTCCCATTTACACCGTAGGCATTTGGCTTTTCGTTCTGCTCGAGATGTCATTCTGATAAAAACAAAAGTATATTTGCAGTAATCTTAAAATTAATAATATGTGTAATATGGACCATGGTCCATATTACACATGTCGTCATCACGGAACTAAATATTATTGTGTACTAATAAAATCAACAGTTACAACGATTTATTATAATGGTAAATCAACAAAAAAGTGTAATTAAGGTAATCCTTTAAACAGCCTAAAAATTAAAGTACTTACTTATTAACACAACAGTCACAAATAAGCAGGAAATGAAATCTCTGCTTGTCTATTCGGTCAGTTTCTAAACGTAACAGTTTCCTGCATTATCAAAATGAGTAGAGAGCGGATAGTTAGGCAAGAAAAACCCATAAAAAAAGCAGGCAAAAAGGCAACAAAAACAGTCAAAAAAAGGCAAGGAAAAAGGCAAAATTTAAATTCGAAAAAGGCACACAATTGTTTAAAATAATTTAATAACTACTTACGTAAAATGAATTTACAAAAAAAAAAAAATAAAAATAACAAAACATTTAATCTACGTTAACATTATTATTCCAGGCTGTAATTAAGTACTGTTCCGTATGGTCAGGTAACAAATTTGCCCTGGTATTGCTGACAATTTTCTTGTATGTCGAGAAAGATCTCTCGACATCACAGGATGTAATGGGGGCATATTTAATTGCAGCGACTTCTTGAGGGCTTGCATCTAAGCCAATGGCCTCTTCTCCTTTATGTACATTTACAATATCTTTTATTTTGTGAAGATTTTGGATTCTTTTGTAACACAGATAATATCTTTTAATTTACTTTTATCCCACTAGCACCAGGTACCCGTGCAATTTTTGTATAGCAGCAGCCGTGGAAGGGTGAAATGAATTCACTACCTGTAAATTATCATTTCATTTTTGCAGAATTCATAACAGATTTTGCAAACATGTGTTTACCTCTTTAATTAAGTTTCAATGAAGCGCGTAAAAATTACACGCCTCGATCCAGGTACCCCATCTGGTAATCACAGGTTCAGGAGAGAGAGAGGGAACAGATGGCAGCTTTTCTTTATACTCAGAAACTCGTAATGGTGCTTTTACAAATACCTGCAATTTTTAAATCGTAATAGCAGCACACAGACAATGTAATTAATGTTTACCTTCTTCACGGAAGAAATTAATTTATTTACAGCACTAAATTCCTTGGAATGCATTCACACACTCTGTGCAGTGCGTGCTAGGCAAGTAACATGCAGTAGTTTAGGTAGAATACCTTAGGGCCCGTGCCGCTTTTAGCAGGTAAGGTGCCGCGTCGCTTACTAAAAGCAATATTTTCGATTCAGGTATTTCGTTAGGAAATAAAATACATAAAACAAAAACTGTATATTTTCCAAGTATGATAGACTTAATAGTGTATGATGAACGGCTTAGAAACCTGATGAAAGACACAAAAGTAATGCGCGGAGCGGAGTGTGGATCGGACCACTTTTTGGTTGTATCCAGAGTGTGTTTAGGGCAAAAGTGGGTCTGGAGAACGAAAGCAAACGTAGTGCGAACGTCCAGAATTAGGGTTGACAAATTAGTGGATAATGGTGCGAGAATGAAATACGCAGATGCTGTGAGTAAAGAGTTGAATGTGAATGAAACAGTGTGGAATGGAAAAATAAAAGACACTGACGTTGAAAGTGCATGGATAAGCTTGAAAAACTCTATTGTCAATTGTGCCGTGCGAATAAGTGGAAGAGTGATTGTAGGTAGGCAGAAAAATGTGCTTGGTGGAATGAGTCGGTAAAAAGGCAGTAAGTAAGAAAAAGATGCATACATTGCAATGATTGCTGCAAAAATGAGACTGAGAAGAAGCGATTGTATGAGGTGTACAGATTAAGAAACAAAGAAAGGAAGGAGGCAGTGAGAATAAGTAAAGAGGAAGTGATGACTGTGGAAGGAGAGAAAATGCAGAATGATTTTGAGGGAAACAAAAATTCTTCTGAAATGGGTCAAAAACACAAAATATGGCCCAAAACAGAACGCTGCAGGAGTTATGAATGCTGGAAACGAAATAGTATGGGACGATTGTGAAGTGAGGAATGCTGGCAAGAATATTTCGGAAAGCTGTACAGTAGTGAGGAAAGTAAGACTGAAGGGTTAAATAAGGAGAATATAGAAGAAATGAATGAAACTGAGAAGGATATTGGAATAAATGAGGTAGAGAAAACGGTAGGAAGGTTGAAAACGGCAAAGGAGCAGGCGTAGATGAAATCACTGGTGAAATGCTCAAGTATGGTGGTGCAAAGCTTATACGAAGATTGCGTGAATTATTCAATGTATGCCTTATGTGTGGAAAAGTGCCAAGTGATTGAAGAGCACGATCATTGTACCATTGTATAAGGGTAAGGGTAACAAGAGTGATTGTAAGAACTACAGAGGAATAAGCTTGCTCAGCGTACCTGGTAAAGTATTTGGAAGAATACTGATTGATAGAGTACGAGAAACTACACAAACTAAGATGTGGGATGTACTAGGTGGCTTCATGCCAGGGAGAGGATGTGTCGATCCGATGGTTGCTCCAGCAGGTGATCGAAAAGTGTTTAAAAGTAAAAAGGAAGTTGTACTGTGCGTTTGTAGATCTGGAGAAATCATATGACAGAGTAAATAGAGAGAAGCTGTGGGAAATATTAAATGAATATGGCGTAAATAAAGGTCTAATAAATGGAATAAGGGCGGTATACAACGGTAGTCGGGTATGTGTTAGGGTGAGGGGACGTGTGAGTGAATACTTCAATATTGAACAATGAGTGCGACAAGGTTGTGTGATGTCACCATGGTTGTTCAATGTATACATGGATAAATGACTTAGACAAGCATGTACCGATACAAATGGAGTAATGGTTGGTGACGTAAATGTCATGCAGATGACACAGTCTTATTAAGTGACAGTGCGGATGAGCTGCAAACCACTCTGAGGAAGTTTGATACAGTCTGTGAGAGCATGGACCTAAAAGTAAACGTGAACAAAACTAAGATTGTGGTGTTCAATCGGGAAGGTGGAAAGGAGAGTAGAGTATTTACTAAATGCCGTGGGTACGTGATTCCTGAGAAGCGCATGTGGTAAAACGAGAAGGGACAAGATAAAAAATGAATGCATAATGACGGAGTGTGGTGAGGAAAAGACGATGATGGATAGATATAAAAGTTGTACATTACGTTGCTTTGGTCACATTGAGAGAATGAACAACGCAAGATTAACGAAACAAATATATGTGGGTGAGGTTACGGGAAAGGCCGGCCCTGGTAGGCCGAGTAAAACTTGGCTGAATGTAGTAGAATCTATGATAAAGGAAAGAAAGATAAGCAGTTTAAAACAAAAGGGCATGTCAGAGACTATGTATGAATCTTGTGGAAGCCAGGGAGGTATGCGGAGATAAGATAAGATATAGATTGTGAATGAAAAATAAATAAGAGGCAGAGATTGTTTTGGCTACCTGCAAGGGAATGGCGTGAAGGTTAAGTTAAGTTAAGTTTATTTTTACGGTTCACTTAAAACCACATTTTTCAATTTTATTAAAATAAAAATCGACAAAAAGGCAAAATCCCAAAATTTCTTTAAAAAGGCAAAACCGCAAAACATCAAAAAAGACAAAGTAAAAATTGCATGTTTGGAGTCGTCATGTCTTAAAACTTATAGAAATTCAACTTTGCCTTTAATATCCTCATTAATTCAAAAAAGGCATTTGCCTAACTATCCGCTCCCTAAAAATGAGATATGTTTCCTTTAGTACGCTACAGATGTCACTTTGACATTCAGGAAATCTGTAATTAGAAAGGTCCATATTACACACTGGTCCATATTACACACTGGTCCATATTACACACTGTTCCCCTACGTACTTTTGTCACCGGAAGAAAAAACCGTTCAAGTCTTATTTTATGTTTGTTTTCGTTCAGTTTATGTTTATTTTAATAAATGTTGTGCACTGTTTAGTACCCGGATTCTTAAATTAACGCAAACATTGACAACACTAACACCGCATTACTTTTTCAAATTATGCCACATCTAATGATTAATATCGCGTATACTGTTTCAAATAATCCCCAATAATTAGGGCATTTTTGAACTCAGGAGAAAGAGTTTCATCGATTTCCGCGAATAACATACAGAGTTACCGTTTAAAAATATGAACTTTGACGTCATATCCGTAGCACAGCGCCATCTTCATGTGCGACACAGTATATAGTACGGAATCAAAATAAAAAAATCGACTTGTCGCAGGATTTTGACCACAAATTAACGATTTCGTAATAGTATATTAAGAAACAAGTTTCGTAAGACGCGTTTTTATCGCATGATTCCAAGTTCAGAAAACGACCCGCGCAGCGGTGAGTTTTCTAATGGACGAATGCGATAAAGCGTCTTATGAAACGAGTTTCTTATACTATTTTTTCTATTTTGCGTATTTGTGTTGAAAATTTTGAAAAATGTAAATCCCATTTGTCACCTTATTTCATAATTTTGAATGTAGGTTGGCAACAGTGGTATTTGTTTGTTTGAGTTCGATACAAATATAGGCTATTAAAACTATTATTTGCTACTAATTCACTTCAAACTACCTTATAAATATGTTCTCAATAGAAGTTATATACTATATAAATTATAATCGGAATAAAATTACACTATACTATGCAAACTTAATAATTTACACTCAAGTGAAGTTAACAAGGTTAATTGAGGGTTATATTTTACGCAAAAGATGTAATCGGCTTAATCTCAAAGCATATTGACGCTTTATCTTGAAACACAATAAAAAAGAGAAATCGTCCATATTCGGTTTTGGTCATCTTAATCATTGCAATGCATTAATCAGCAATAATTCAATACAAAGGATATATACACATTTGAAATAAGAATAAGTTATATTACATTTACGTTTACATACATCAATAAAGAACTTCATTAGTTTACATACCAACATCAAGAAAAAAAATGTTAGGTTACTAAACTTTAAAGTCAAACATTAAAACACCCGTTTGAGTGTCATAATGTACATATTAAACACGCAAAATAGAAAAAATAATGAATTTATCCGTAACTTTGTAAGCGCACTGTATAATAGAATGCATTTGCTAGCATAAAGGCACAAAAACAAATTATAAAAATAGTTTAACCCTTCGTTTCATTTTCTTGTAAATTTACAACATAGCTTTTCAAACTGCTTAATCATACAGTAGTTGTATTTAGAGGTGACTACCATGCTGTTGGATATTTACCACACAACTTCGTTTTCATTGTAAAAATCTATTGAAATGTAGATGGCGTGTGTGTTTTATTTCAAGTTTGTTTAGCCATTGTGCAACTTGCTGTCAACAGGTGCAGTACGTAAAGTGTTTTGTGACTACAAAGTGAAAAAAAGTGTTTATAAAAAAATACTAAACTGAACCTGCTTTAGAATAAAGGTATGTAGAAGTGATGTATTGCGCTAGTTTTGTAAAATTTCATTACTTTGGATTAGAATAACATGTTTATTAGCTATGTATCAAATTTGCAACACTATGAAACTTTCATATAGCATTCCTGTTTTCTGCAGATAATATGTCTTATCATAAAAAGGGAAAGAAGGAACCTCTTACTGATGCCGTACTGTTGGAGATTTTGGAGAATCCTGACGAAAGTGAAGACGATCTCGATTTTTCAGAATACGACGTTCAGCATGTAACTGTGGATTCCACTTTACACAGTAATATTCAAATATCTGACACTACAGATGCTAAAATTTCTGAAGACGCTGGTGCTTCACTTCAACATGCTCCTAGTTCTTTAAAAAATAAGAAAGGCCTTGAAAATATTGTGTGGCACAAGAAGAATCTGAAAATTGATGTCGACGCTTTGAAATTCAAAGGCAGTTCAGAACTTCCCAGCATGATTTTCGATTTGGAAACGCCTTACGAGTTCTTTAAATATTTTTTTACCGATTCTCTTGAACAGAAGATCGTCGAAGAAATTAATTTGTACAGTGTACAGAAAAATCCCAACAGACCTGCTAGTAAAAATCCAAATGATATACAAAAGTTTTTGGGAATATGTATTTATATGTATGTGAGTTTACTCCCTAGAAGACGATGTTATTGGAGACAAGATATTGAAATTTCGAATATAAGAAGTGCGATGACAATCAACGAGTTTGAGCACCTAAAAGGCATCGTACACTTCAACGATAATGACAAGATGCTTGATAAAAGTGATCCTTGCTATGATAATCTTCATAAGTTGAGACCAATTCTGACCGAACTCACTGAAAAATTTTCGTCAATTGAAAGTAAGCTCTCCGTTGATGAACAAATATGTTCAACCAAAGCCAGGCATCATTTGAAACAGTATAATCCGATGAAACCTCATAAATGGGGTTTCAAACTTTTTATGCTGTGCGATACATTTGGATTTTCATACAATTTTGCTATTTATAATGGGGCAACTAACTATTTTACTAAAATAAACTCTGGCGAACTCGACTTAGGCGCTGCTGGTAATATTGTAGTTAGACTCTCGAGAATTATTCCAAAAAATTGTAACTACCACGTCTATTGTCATAATTATTATACATCGATTCCGTTATTTAGTTATACGACTAATAAGGGTATATATATATATATATATATATATATATATATATATATATATATATATATATATATATATATATATATATATATATATATATATATATATATATGCTGGGAACTATACCGAAATCGAATAGTAAATAACAAACTAACAGATGAAAAAACCCTCGAAAAGGCTCCCAGAGGAACTTCAGAAGAATATGTAACTCATGTTGATGGTGTTGATATGAGTCTGGTATCCTGGAACGACAATAAAATAGTTAATTTACTATCAATTTGCTATGGACAGTTGCCAAACCATTCTATCCAACGATATGTCAAAAAGACCAAGGAAAAAATCACCGTTAACTGCCCCAATATAATAAAAGAGTATAATAAGCATATGGGGGGTGTTAACATGCTGGATAGCTATGTAGGTCTGAGATCCAACAAATGGTATTTTAGAATATTTTTTTATCTGATCGATATCATGATCATAAACGCTTGGATATTCTACAAAAAAAAGTGTATGAAGTCAAACATATAGAATATGGTATGTCTCAGTGGCAATTTAGATTAGATCTAGCAGAAACACTCTGTAAAATAGGAGCACAAAAAGATAAAAAACGTGCAAGGCCGTCTAACAGTGTCGAAGAAGGAATAAATGAAAAAAGGTTCAAAGGACCTGCAGTTCGTGCACATCCAAAAATTGTGAGACAAGATGAATTTTCACACTGGGTCAAATATGAAACAACACTCCAACGATATAAAATGCCGCAGTGCAAGGGATTTACCCATTTCAAGTGTGAGAAGTGTGGAGTTCACTTGTGTTTTTTTTTTATGATTGTGGACCTGAACAGGCTACATTTGGCCTATCGTGCTAAAGCACTCAGGAACACTTAGGAGGATGGATAATGAATTGCCAATAGATGCCTATGAACAGCTACCTTAAATTTTCTCATATCATAAGTGAGAGGAAAGCAGGAACTAGGGAGATCATTCCAGAGTTTAGAAGCCGTGTAGAAAAATGTGGATTGCGCCCGTTTGGTACGACAAGTGGAGATTTGTACTTCATACTAATGATGTGAATGAGCGAACTGAGTGTTTCTCGCAAAGATAGCCCGAGATGGTTAACAAAGAATATAATTCAGCAGCACAATAGCCGTTGTAGTAACGGTAATACAAAGACAGAACTGAAACCGCCCTTCTATGCTCAAGGGATTGTATGTGAGAAGCTAAGGACGGGTCATTTATAAGCCTAATCGCTCTCTTTGAATACGATCAACGATATCGAGAGCGTATTGGGGAGCACTAACCCAGAGGTGAGAATTATATTCCAGATGAGGCCGAATTTGGGCCTTATGCAGAAGAAGGAGTTGTCGAGAGGTAAAGTACTACTTAGATCTGTACAAAAAGCCTATTTTACGAACAGCTGTTTTGGTAGTTGACAGAAGATGGTCAACCCATGAGAGATTTGAGGATACAGTCATGCCCAACAGAGTAATAGAGTCTGAAAACTTAAGAACTGAGCCATTCATACTTACAACAAGAAATTATCGATCTTTTTTGGCGGATACAAGGCAACACTGAGTTTTGTTAGCATTAAATTTAACTAGATTATTGCTTCCCCATTCGAAAATACGTTGAATGTCTTTGTTGATTGAATTTGCCATTTCAGCTTTATCACTTTGAGTAGATTGAGATGAACTACAGTGAAGAGCGCTATCGTCAGCAAAGCAATGGATGGGGTTAGTTGTTGAAAAAATAAAGTCATTTATGTATAGGAGAAAAAGTATAGGCGCTATAACGGATTCCTGTGGTACGCCCGCGTTAATGCTGTATTCATCTTTTATCAAGGAAACTAGAAATCCAGTTGATGAGCGTATCATGTAACTCAAACGAGGTGAGTTTGGCAAGTAAACACTTATGCCAAACTTGGTCAAATGCCTTTGAGATATCTAAAGCGACTACAACTGTTTCACCGGACTGCTCTACAGTATTGTTCCAAACTTGTGTCACATATGAAAGAAGATCACCTGTTGAACGACTTTGCCTAAACCCATATTGGTGGTCACTAAGGAGTTTGTTAGTTTCAAGGAACGTGAGCAGTTGCTGATTGATGGCCTTTTCCATGATTTTAGACAAAATGGAAGTGATGGCAATTGGTCGGTAGTTTGAGGGATCGGTCTTATCGCTTTTTTTGGGAATAGGTTGAACATTTGCTAACTTCCATGATGAAGGGAATTCCCCAGAAGACATAGAGATCGTATGGAGCTTAGATAGGACTGGTACTAGTTCGGGGGAACATTTGTGTTTAACAAAAGACAAAAATTGTTTTAGTTTTTTCCACAAAAATTAATAATATTTTAGTTTTTTTTTACAATACACAAGAATTGGTTTACTTTTTTTTTACAAAAATGTATGTTACCTTGTTCCATAATGTAGCAAATTAGCAACAAACATTTTCTTTTGTTTTGCAACAACAATAAAAAAAACACTACCATATTTGTGCTTTTTAATGCCATTATAAGCATTTTTTATAAGAAAAACACTTTTATTCAATTTTTTTCATTAATTATGAAATGAAGGGTTAATGCAATGCAAGTGGTACATAAAACGTAGGAGAGAGCCGAAAAAACAACTAATTTGGTAAAAAAAAAAAAAGGAAACCGTTAACTAGGAATGAACTGTCAAGCATTTCAACTTAAATGCTCCTTTTAAAAAAATATAAAATATTTTCATAAATTACACATTTTAGAAGTATGCGGTATGTATATTAAGCTAATTAGGTTTTTCTTAATTTGCTATCAGTTCCTAATTTTATGATATTCAATAATAATAAAATGTTAATATAAAGCATTAAGGGTTTTAGATTAGCAAAAGATAAAATTTCAAAATTAAAACTAACACCTGGTGTTTTATGTTTTTCAATTCTCTTGCTCTCCTGCCTTAAGTTATACGGGTCAGAGATATTTTACAGTATAGAAATACCAAATAAAAAAGATTAAATTTTCCGGAAAATTCAACAAATGTTAATTTCACTTATTTCTGTACGATAATTACCATAGATTTTTATCATGAAGCATTTTTTATGAAAACAGTTATACATCTTTACACTAAACCTTAAAATGTTGCATCTAATTAACACAAACGTAAACGAGCTGAAACTATTCTAATTTATCTATCATAAAATCTAAAACGTAGACAAATTTGTAACTGCACTAAAAATTATCATCTTATAGCATATTTTCAATTTAAGACATATAAAAGTTTATGGCGATGTTAAACAAATTTTATGTACGTTGGATGATTTTCTTAATGTACACCTGGTTACAAACATTCACGTGAATTATGTGAATATCTAAGGTAAAAATGAGGTTTAGGACCAACAAGTACTAAACACAATTTAAGTATTAAACTTGATGACGTAATGGTATTGTTTCAACTTCCAAGTCGAATTAAAAATGTATTAAAACATGTAAATCAGTATCTGATAAAAATCTAATCATCTGCGTGTTGTGTTTTACTTTACTACTTTACGGTATAATAAATTTCGAAAATATTTTGATCGCGGTCGATAATCGATATGCCACTTTTGCAATATAAACATAACAAGTAATAAATCATATTTCACGTATAAAAATAATTTTATTAGAACATATTTGTTCTTAATCTATGTTTGAAGAACGTACAATCAGATTGGATTTTTCGATTCAATTTCTTTATAAGTGAAATTTGTTTAAAATATATTAACGAGCGGCTTAAAGTTTTGTGAAGGATGATGTTAAGGGTAGTTACGCGATCGGTAGTGTTAGTGTATTACATGTGGACATAATTTAAATATATAACTAAATTGGCAATGTAACA
>JARFJB010000125.1:992500-1055000 GCA_036346205.1 Vesta saturnalis | reverse complement strand
CCGAATTAAACCCTTTTTCCAAAAACAGTTTCCCGTTCCTAAAAAACAGGTAGCCGTTTGCAAAAAAAACAGGAGGCCGTTTCTCGATGACAGGTTTCTCAAAACAGGTGACCTGACCTTGATACATCCTCTCTCACTCTTTCACTTATTATAGTGAAAAGTGCTTATGTGAACCAGAAGTACGATAGATATAACTAGGGCAATAATAATTACCTACTACTACGATACAGCTGAGAGCTATAGTGCCTCGAACCTAAAACGGGGTGGGCAGCGACCCACCCTGACATGGTCTGTCCGTTAAACGATCCAGTACCGTAGAGGCAGTCGCTCACAAAATCCACACAGTTATAATTTTTCGAACTTCCGTTTCGGTATTGGTGAGGTATTATCCGCACTAACCACCACCTACGACACATTCACAACGCGAGGGATAATACACAGTGGTAAGTCTGGAAGCCGTGCCTTACGTGACCTCTTCCAACCCAACGCCCGTCTCCTGGTTCCGACCTCATCCATACAAAAATAAAATTATAAGTAAACAGAATCAATCCAAAACAAAACAAATAACGTCAAATCCGGTAGAATAAGTCACCCATAAACAAGTCAAAGACAGGTAAAGTTGCCCTAGTCTAAGGGAGGAACTGATCTAACTAACCTAAATCCAATATATAAGTGGATAAACACGCAATACTGCATAACAATAATGGACAAAACCATTGCTATGAAGTTTTCAATCAAACAAAAAATAATTCACAGCATAAACAATATGCCCGCTACACACTCACATCTCTCAATAAGAATGATAAAAATGGCCATTCGGAATGGAATCTTCCCACCACACTCCTGCTGGCTATTTCCAACCGTTTCTTCCACAGCGCTTTGATTAATCTCTTCTTAATGACAAGCAGTTAACCTTTGCTGTAACTTCTCCAGAAGTTTCACGATGACCTTTAAAGGTAATTTGGGGGCTGAAAATAACGCGTTTAGATGGCGAATGTACTTGTTTACTTTGGAAAATTACAGTTTCCTATTAATTTTTTAGCGGAGCTCGTTTAAAAAAAAACAGGTAGTCTGTTTCCAAATACAGATAGCCGTTTCTTAAAAACAGGTGGTATTAATGTTGACACACACACTCTCTCCCTGTCTCTCTCTCTCTCTCTCTCTCTCTCTCTCTGACACACGTACACGCACACGCACCCGCACCCGCACGCGCACGCGCACACGCATGCGCACTCGCACACGCACACGCACAAGCACAAGCACACGCACACGCACACGTACACGCACACGCACACGCACACGCACACGCACACGCACACGCACACGCACACGCACACGCACACGCACACGCACACGCACACGCACACGCACACGCACACGCACACGCACACGCACACGCACACGCACTCGCACACGCACAATCACGCGTGCTACCATGCGCACACGCTCACACACAAGCCCGCGTGCTACCATGCGCACACTCACATACATACACACACTCATTCCATGTCTATCTGTCCCTCTGATACCTGTAGATACCCTATGTGAACTAGAAATTGGGTATCTTTCCTGCTTACGATTTCTCCTGTCGATCGTCACAAACGTTCGAGATTTAATAACGCCATTAGATTGCAAATGCAGGTTTTGACTTGCTTATTCCGGAGAATTATTGTTTTTTATTGATTTTCAAATCAAACCCGTTTCCCAGAACAGCTACATTTTCATCAAGAGCAGGTAGCCGTTTCCTAAAAGAAGGTGGCCATTTTTCAGAAGCAGGTTTCCCAAAGATAGGTGGCCTTAGCCGTGACACTTTCTCTCTTTCTCTTTCATTTATTGTAATGTAGATTCCTTAGCACCATTACATCTCAAATCCAGGTTTCGACTTGCTTAGGTCCGGAAAACTATTGTTGCTTATTGATTTAAAAAGAGGTACTCTTTTATCAGATTTTAACTGTTTTTTTTTCAAAGAACAGGTGTCCATTTCTCAGAAACAGGTTTCCAAAAAACATCTTGATCTTGACACATTCTCTTGATCACCGAGTTTTGGTAAGACATTGGTTAGCATTCGGGAGGTAATGGGTTTGATTCCCGTTACGGTTTACCCTGTATGATGTTTTTTCAGGGGGTTTTCCCTATACATATGTAGCAGAACGGTAACTGCGTGTACGCTACCCTGTGCGGCTATTTAGGCGAACGTTGGGGTAGTATTTTTCACCTCAAAATCCGTTCCTTCCGATCCTATTCTGACCACACCCATGCTTAATCCCACCATGTATACATATGTGCTGGTAATCCATGATTGTGGCTGAAGGAACTTGGAAAGCTTACGCAGTCCGCCTTCCCCTTGGGGAGGGAATGAAATACGTGGTCGTTTCCTTTTCCTTTTCTCTATCTCTCACAATTATTGTAAAGAAAGTTCCCTATACGAGCCAATAGTGGGGTAGTTTTACTACTTACCATTTTCCCTGTAAATAACAATGCAGGTTTAAACTTGCTTATTCCGGAAAATGATTGTTTCTTATTGCCTTTCTAATGAAACATTTTTAGGTTCGGATTATAGGGGTAAAATATCCCGACAGAACAAACGTGTCTGTGTAAGTCTGTGTCCGAGCTAGAGAAGGTGTTCTGTACTGGCATATTCACGAACACATCAATTACTATAGTTCAATACGCACTAAATGATTTAAATTTTAAATGAAGTGACCAAATGTAATGAACGAATTAGAATTTCTATTATGTACTCATAAGTACTTTCTATTACCAACATTTGATATTCAAATTTCTGACCTAATTTTTTTTTCAAATTAGTTTCATTACATCTGTTTATTGATTTTTTAATTATTGGAAAGTTTCAAAGTTTTTAAACAAAAAAGTGCTTCTAGTTCTACATTCATTAATCATTGTAGCCTATTTTAAACAATAGAACTTTTAGTAAATTCGTTTTATTTTAAGGATTTTAATTCAATTAATTAAGTATACCGAAATTTGTTAAACATTTCCGATCTGATCAGAATGTGTGTAAAAAACAGCAACTAGGAGTGCCTGGTTACTCTTCATTAACATTTCATTTATTTTCTGAAATAATTAGGTATCATGTAAATATAAACATCGTAGCCCAAGATTATCAGCTGTTATTCAACATTAATAATGCATTATGTAGTAGACGATTTCCTAGTTTCATTTTTAGAATTCGTGCTTGTAGTTTACATAATGACAGCGTTTTATTTTCTATCCACTTAAAAACATATTCTTAGTATAAACGAAGTACCTACTCAAACAAAAATGTTACATAATTTTCTTTTTCATATTGCTAAATTTCTTAACAGACAGAAATAACATTAATCACAACTCAGGTATTAGACGATCAATCCATCATTTCATTTTTCCCCTTTTAAAAAATTCAATCACTGACAAAACTACGCTATTAACACATTAGGGGATTATTTATTCTAAGAAATTCCTGGTGGTACGTACTATTCGAAAAAAAAAACTGAATTCAAAGAGCCAGACGTAGAGCATCCGTAGTAATTTTTATTTTACTTGAAGCTGAATACAAAACAGCAGGGCTACACATTCATAAGTAGGTAAAACGGTAGAATGCAGACTAGAGCAAATGGTTTTCTACAGCTGATGGAACAGCTGATGGTATGTGCAGGGTGTAAGACATAATTGTATGACGTCACAGACTCCGTATGCTTCCTGTCACCTGGTTAGGCCCATTCTTAAGTATATACAGATGAGGATAGTCTTGTATGGAATTCCATTTCTAAGATTTTTATCTTTTCCAATTTTATTAGTAGTCCATACTTTGTATAGAGCACTCAAATTATGAAGTTTAATTAAAATGTAGTGTAGTCATTAATAATAATCTATGGAAAAAGGGATGATGTAAATTAATGATGTGTCTAACTCTATTTTCTAATTTATAATAAATTGGGATAGGTACCCATCATATATAGAGTGCGTATCTCTACTGTTAATTATTCTAATTATTATTCCCAGTAAAATTAACTAATTTAATAATCCTTCCGTATAATACCTCCAGAAAATAAAAAAAAATCGTTGATTAAGACATCTAATTTACAGTTAAGTAATTAAAAATTTTGTAATAAATTTAAAGCTCCTTTTTGCGGTAGCTGTCGAAGAATCGAAGGCGTATTAGGAAAAACACTAAGAAATGCTATTAAATATATAATATTTATATTTATTACGTACTATAAGATTCATACACATCTACGGATTGGCTCTTTACCAATGATAGAGAATGATTCATTTGTTGTTAAAGTTTGTAATATTTATAGTTCTTTAAGTTATCGCCCACGTTGTATAATATACGGTATTTGTGTATCTGTACACGTTTTATAGTTAATCTTTAATTGCGTTATTAATTATTCAGTTATGTTTATGGGTAATGTGAATTTTTTAGCGATCGTTAACGTTTTTTTATTTCGTAAAGTAATTTTTGAGAAGCGTACTAAACCAAAGGTGAATTCTACAATCGACAACAACAAGTTTGAGTTTTATTAGAAAATCTTCTAAAGCTGAAGCGATCACTGAACATAACAGTATTTGTTGTGATAAAACATTTGAATGTATAGCATTGTAGCTACGAATTGAAAAAGTGTTGTATCTGTGTATGTAAATCTTCTATTACTACATTACATTATTTTTTTGAAAAATTTCAGCAGCTTTTGTTGTTGTTACTACTTATAAATGGGCTATTTTATTTGTGGAGATTTTAATATTGATGCTCTCGATAACAACAATGATAAGAGGATATTAGGTATTTGATTTTATCGAAAGCTTTAAATTACATCCTATGATCAGTGTAGCTACTATGATTTCTAAGGTATTGATTATATATTGACCAGTATCGAACCTCATATTTGTAATGCGAAGGTCATACCTTCTGATTTATCAGATCACTTGGCACAAATTGTTAAGACCGATATGAATTGCAAAATTAAATCAAGTGACATTAATATAATAATTTATCAAAGAATCATCATTAAGAAACTTGGTAAAGACTCACTGAATTTTGTAAATACGCTTTATTTCGTCTGATGTTAATCACTAATTTCCATAATTCGTTACCTTACACACTACCTTAATATTGCATGGTAAATTGAAGGAATACTCGAATGGTGATAAGAACTGGATTACGCCCGAAGTTATGTAACTTAAAAGAGAAGTGCAATGTTGGTATGATGTGAAGTTATGTAATAATAATGTTGTGAATCAAACGTTTAGTAATATTAAGAATTATTATTATAAGCCACAGATAAGATATACAAAACGCAACTTTTGCGAAAGTGCGATTTTAAATTCATGTAACCCTAAGGACTATTTATATAAAAAGGAAATACGGGACATAGACGCATCACCCGAAGAGTCAGAGGGGTACCAAATACTCCTTAGTAAGGAGAAGCTGAGGGAGAAAGTTCTTTTAAATTAGATATAAAATTATGGGTTTTTTGCTCTCTAGTCTAAGTGGTTGTTTATGGAAAGTTTTTAGGCGCCACGTCATAATGTAATAGTGTAAGAAAATTTAAAAAAAATTTATATTTCCACAATCATTAAATATTACCTTGTTTTGCTCTCTATTTGTAGTGAGCAAAATTTGTTGATCAGGTACTGTGCCTGCGGTTGCTATGAAAATCATACTACTGTTACATGTTGCCATTACCTTACTCAATTTTACGTCCGTATCTTTGACAGAATGTGTACGACACTGTCACATGCAAAATGACATCAACGCATCTTCAATAATTGTAATAAATCTGTCACAGTACAACTTACCAGTTACAAGAGTGAGTGAACTACTAAAGAATTGATATGATTGTTGAAAAAATTATGTTTGGCACTCTTGAGTAAAGGCACTAGTGCTCCTCTCGCTATAGAAATCTAGAGCGCCTTTGCTCACTTGCACTAAAACTAACTATTAATTCTGTATTTTACTTCAGTTTTTAAAAGTATATAGTTAATAAAACGGCAAGTGAAACGTTACTCATTTGTATATTTTTCCATTGAATGCACTACTCCCAAAATATCTAAGCGACCTTGGAGATACTTAAACAAATTAAGGCAATTCATTTTAAAACTATGTTTTGTCATTAAAAGTCCACTTAAATTTCTTACAGTACAGTAAGGCGCCGGTCCAAATTTTATTCATATCAGAAAAATTCTGTCCGTGGCGGCCTTAGATCCCGCTAAACACATGCATATTTCAAAAATTTTAAAAACGTTGTTATGTGGTATGTTAATACCACTCTTGAAGTGGGTAAAAAGCTTGACCGATTGTTTGTCAATAGAAACAGAAACTTCTTTCCACTCTTTTATTTTTTGACAGGTTGTATATTTTCTAATGCGCAAGAAGTTCCGAATCGTCTATATGAATATCAGGGTGTTGTTTTTGAAAAACATAAATGAGCTTCCAACATCTGACCACAGAACTACGCTACCGAGAGAGCAAATCCCACTCGATTTAAATTTAACTTGTGTTTATTTTTATTAGTACTGATCTACACTAACTTTATTTATCAATGATCACAATCAACTTGTTGTACGGTAGCATAGTTGGGAACGAAGTTCTCTAGTAAAGAACAGATCGTGGATTCAAATCCCACTCGAGGAATTCTTTTCGTGTATGTGTTTTTAAAACTTTAATTTACATACTATTTGTATTACTACTATTAATGAACTTGGTTCAAATAAAATATCTGATTCTATAGCTTTCTATCAATATTGCTTTCGCAAATAAATTCAAAATCAGTCACGCACTATGCCATATGTGAAACCTAGCGAGTTGTGAGCTCTCATTACATAAGTAGAAAGAGTTGACGGTGCCAATTAATAAATAAACTTAGTGTAGATTAGTGCTAATAAAAATACATGCAATTTAAGTTTAAATCCAGTGAGATTTGCTCCCTCGGTAGCGTAGTTGGTAACGCAGTTCCCTAGCAAAGAACAGATCGTGGGTTCAAATCCCACTCGAGGAATTATTTTGTGTATGTGTTTTTAAAACTTAAATTTACATACTGTTTGTATTACTACTATTAATGAACTTGGTTCAAATAAAATATTTCATTCTATAGCTTTCTATCAATATTGCTTTCGCAAATAAATTTAAAATCAGTTACCTACTATGCCATGTGTGAAACCTAGCGAATTGCGGGCTCTCATTACATAAGTAGAAAGAGTTGACGGTGACAATTAATAAATAAAGTTAGTGTAGATCAAAACTAATAAAAATACATACAATTTAAGTTTAAATCCAGTGAGATTTGCCCCCTCAGTAGCGTAGTTGGTAACGCAGTTCTCTAGCAAAGAACAGATCGTGGGTTCAAATCCCACTCGAGGAATTCTTTTTGTGTATGTTTTTAAAACTTAAATTTACATACTCTTTGTATTACTACTATTAATGAACTTGGTTCAAATAAAATATTTCATTCTATAGCTTTCTATCAATATTGCTTTCTCAAATAAATTTAAAATCAGTCACGCACTATGCCATATGTGAAACCTAGCGAGTTGCGGGCTCTCATTACATAAGTAGAAAGAGCTGACGGTGACAATTAATAAATAAAGTTAGTGTAGATTAGTGCTAATAAAAATACATACAATTTAAGTTTAAACCCAGTGAAATTTGCTCCCTCAGTAGCGTAGTTGGTAACGCAGTTCTCTAGCAAAGAACAGATCGTGGGTTCAAATCCCACTCGAAGAATTCTTTTTATGTATGTGTTTTTAAAACTTAAATTTATATACTATTTGTATTACTACTATTAATGAACTTGGTTCAAATAAAATATTTCATTCTATAGCTTTCTATCAATATTGCTTTCTCAAATAAATTTAAAATCAGTCACGCACTATGCCATATGTGAAACCTAGAGTATATATATATATATATATATATATATATATATATATATATATATATATATATATATATATATATATATATATATGAGGGATGTCCGCATTTGTGAATTACATACAGACTACTTTATATATAGAAATCAAATGTACAATAAGTAAAAGCGCGAACTTTTAGCTACTTTTCAACGTAATCACTGCCAATGTTAAGGCACTTACAGTAGCGAGGCACAAACTTCTGTATACCCTCTTCGTAAAAGGTACAATCCAATTTTCTGAAAAATGGCCTTACTTCATATTGAAGTTCGTCGTCGTTTTCAAACCTTTTACCCTACAAATGAGTTTTTAACGGGCTAAACAAATGAAAATCTGAAGAAGCCAGGTCTGTACTATAGGGCGGATGGACAATAACTTCCCAATTGTGTTTCTGACGCCAGACCTTCACCTGAGCTGAAGTGTGCGGTCTAGCACTGTCATACAACAGCCTGATTCTTTTTGTTAACCTTCCTCTTCGTTTCTGTCGAATGACTTGGTGTAGTTTTTCGAAAGTTTGAAAATAAATATCGCTGTTGGTTGTCCGTTTTCGGAGGTAAAAGCTCTATGAACAAAATGCCTTGCATATCCCAGAACACAGTTGCCATTGTCGTTTTTGCAGACTGCCAAACCTTAAATTTTTTCGGTGTTGGTGAACTCACATGCTTCCACGTCATCAAACCTTTTTTTGATTCGGGGTTATGGTGGTGTACCCAGACCTCGTTTCTTGTAACTGTAGACTCTAGAAATCCGTTTTCCTGACGATAACGCGTTAAAAGTTCCATTGCCGCCGCCATTCGTTGAATTTTATGTTGGTCGGTCAACAGTTTTGGTACCCATCTCGCGGCAATTTTTCAATAGTCTAATCGAGATACGATTTCTTGACCAGAGCTTTTAGGAATGCCGGTCAGTAGAGCAATTTCCCGTAATTTCAACCGACGAAATTCTCGAATCAATGTATCGACCTTTAATTGATTTTCATCCGTTTTTGTTGTTGATGGTTTTCGTCGCAAACCTTCGGGATCATCGTTCAGATTTGTGCGTACCATTTGAAACTGCTAACACCTAACATAAACTTGTTTTCAACTCATAACGCCTTCTCCGTATGTGTTCAGTATTTATGTGAATTTCATTAGGTGAAAAAACGAATGACCGCTCACACTTCAAATTTGGAGCGTTTCGATTGGAACTGGTATTTTTCAACTGTCACTGAGCACGTTGTACATAACCTAAAAACAATGAGAATAGCCACCTACGCAGCACATGTGCACATCTAAAATGCGTGCAAGATTAACCTGATCGGAGCAACGTAGGCGCAAATATACCTTAGTAAGCGAACATCCTTCGTGTGTGTGTAAATATATATATATATATATATATATATATATATATATATATATATATATATATATATATACAAATCGTATGTAAATTTTAAAGAAACATACACAAGAAGAATTCCTCGAGTGGGATTTGAACCCACGATCTGTTCTTTGCTAGAGAACTGCGTTACCATCTACGCTACTGAGGGAGCAAATCTCACTGGATTTAAACTTAAATTGTATGTATTTTTATTAGTACTGATCTACACTAACTTTATTTATTAATTGTCACCGTCAACTCTTTCTACTTATGCAATGAGAGCCCGCAATTCGCTAGGTTTCACACATGGTATAGTACGTGACTGATTTTAAATTTATTTGCGAAATCAATATTGATAGAAAGCTATAGAATGAAATATTTTATTTGAACCAAGTTCATTAATAGTAGTAATACAAATAGTATATAAATTTAAGTTTTAAAAACACATACATAAAAAGAATTCTTCGAGTGGGATTTGAACCCACGATCTGTTCTTTGCTAGAGAACTGCGTTTCCAACTACGCTACTGAGGGAGCAAATTTCACTGGATTTAAACTTAAATTGTATGTATTTTTATTAGCACTAATCTACACTAACTTTATTTATTAATTGTCACCGTCAGCTCTTTCTACTTATGTAATGAGAGCCCGCAACTCGCTAGGTTTCACATATGGCATAGTGCGTGACTGATTTTAAATTTACTTGAGAAAGCAATATTGATAGAAAGCTATAGAATGAAATATTTTATTTGAACCAAGTTCATTAATAGTAGTAATACACAGAGTATGTAAATTTAAGTTTTAAAAACATACACAAAAAGAATTCCTCGAGTGGGATTTGAACCCACGATCTGTTCTTTGCTAGAGAACTGCGTTACCAACTACGCTACTGAGGGGGCAAATCTCACTGGATTTAAACTTAAATTGTATGTATTTTTATTAGTTTTGATCTACACTAACTTTATTTATTAATTGTCACCGTCAACTCTTTCTACTTATGTAATGAGAGCCCGCAATTCGCTAGGTTTCACACATGGCATAGTAGGTAACTGATTTTAAATTTATTTGCTAAAGCAATATTGATAGAAAGCTATAGAATGAAATATTTTATTTGAACCAAGTTCATTAATAGTAGTAATACAAACAGTATGTAAATTTAAGTTTTAAAAACACATACACAAAATAATTCCTCGAGTGGGATTTGAACCCACGATCTGTTCTTTGCTAGGGAACTGCGTTACCAACTACGCTACCGAGGGAGCAAATCTCACTGGATTTAAATTTAAATTGCATGTATTTTTATTAGCACTAATCTACACTAAGTTTATTTATTAATTGGCACCGTCAACTCTTTCTACTTATGTAATGAGAGCCCACAACTCGGTTTCACATATGGCATAGTGCGTGACTGATTTTAAATTTATTTGCGAAAGCAGTATTGATAGAAAGCTATAGAACTTCAATATGAAGTAAGGCAATTTTTCAGAAATTTGGATTGTACCTTTTACGAAGAGGGTATACAGAAGTTTGTGCCTTGTGTAAGTAAATATATTCTGTGGCAAACACTTATTTTTAAGGGCATATCGCAAATAAAACTGCCCAATTCTTATACAGGTTTGCTCATTAGTGCGTCAAAGTGCAACATCTCAGTAAAAATAAGATTTACAAAGAAATGTTTCCTATAAAAATTTTTGGTGTTTAAGAGGTGCGTATTTTAAAATTATTTTACAATATATGGAGTGCATCACAAAAGTGTGATAGTAACAAATTGTGTTTTTTTTTAAGTAGAACCCCCAATTTTTTTGCCATGTTCGGATTTATAGTCAAATAATGTTAATTTATGCAAGATGTTTTATCTTAAACATTTTCAAATTATTGGGAAAAATATGAAAATGTTGACAGCTGTACGGTTCCACAAAAATTGGTGCTGTACCCTGACCTCTGCGAATTTCGGAATCGGTATTTTGGGGCTCTAAAAACTTAATAAGCTATATTTTGTGGTATTTTAAGTCCTCTATAACACCCGAAATAGTCATCCGAAGATGCATGATTTCAAACCTCAATAACTTGCTTATTTCAAATGGAATACCCTAATTTTTATACCGTTTTCGGATTTATCATCAAATTTTATTGTCAGTTTACGTTTACTGCTTCCGAATTATCGGTAAAATTAAAACAATTATTTAATTTTTATTTTGACCAAGTGAACCGACAACATGTTGACATCCAAAAATTCATTAAACTGCAGAAAATTATTTTTAGACACGTTCTCAAAGTCTCCCCCATTTGGGTCATAACAGAATTGCAGCCTTGCCAGAACAGACCTATTTACCTACTTTTCTTAACATCTCAATGCTTTACGCTATTTCTAAGCGCATGAATTATGCGCTGTCTCATATCTTCTGGAGTAGTCGGGGCAGTTTGGTATACGTTTTTTATGTGACCCCATAGAAAAAATGCAATTTTTGCAAGTCTGGCTATCTAGGCGGTCCAGAAATGGGCTCGCCACGGCCTATCCATCTACCTTTTAACGCAAAGTGCGCTGAACCACGGTCATGCTGTAGCCACATATTTTGCCTTAAAAAGGAATGTTTTGCTAAATTTAGGAGAAATCATTTTGCAAAAAATACAAATATTCAGCACTATTCAAATTCCCGTTAAAGGAATGTGGCCTAACTACAGAATCGCCCATAATACCACCCCAAACATTTACAGTCCACTGTCGCTGCGAATTAACTAATCTTACTATTTTTGGGTTTCCGTTGCATAATAGTAAGGATTATGATGGTTTGGGCTACCACTCTGATTGAAATTTGACTCTTCGGAGAATAAAACGTTTTGGAAAAAGTTAGTTGTTATTCCTTGCCTTTCCAATAGGGTAGTCCGAACCTCGGTATCGAACGTAAGCTCCTTCTCGCGTAAGAGCTTTTGTGATTTTTATTACAATCTATAATCTATAAAAAGAACTTAGCGTTTTTACGCTCATCGTTCCGGCATCGTGATCTTCGCCGCTTCGGAATTAGATCGGTCACTGCTTGCATACAGATAATACGAAGAAGCGGTCATCAGTAGACGAGCCACAGCCTAGCAGCAAGCAGGAGCCGCCGGAATACAGCAGGAGCGAAGAACGAAAATAAAAGAAGCATCCAGGACACCGCCACCGCCAACTACAGGATCGACGTCGGGTAAATCGGGTTCCATTTAATAAAAACTATTTCTTAATTAATTTTAATTCTTTGTTTTACTTTAACACTTGTTGTCCTCCTTTTTCTATTTGGGTCTCCGATTTCCAAGTCTGTGAGACTGCACCTCGGCAGAAACCTGGCCTTTCTTTAAAACAATTTCCTTCTATACTCCTTTTTCAAAACCTTAACAACAACTGCCATGGTTAAGCACGGTCTCCACCGTGCTACTGTAACGGTTGTATCCCCAACCCCCACGCCGCTCGTGCACCTACACCTACACACACAGCACACAAAACCCTCACAGACGCCTCGTCACCACTATGCTCACGTACACGATCCCATTCAAACGCCTCGTCCATTTACACCTCATCCACACACTCCTACACCTCTACACGTTCCACCGCCTCCACAAAACCACACAAACCCGCACACACACACACAGAAACCCGCACACACACACAAACCCGCACAAGCACACAAACCCGTCCTCTTACCAACACCCGTACAGCCACCTGTCCCTGCCGTGATTTCTACACCAGCTTCCCCCAATCCTAATCCCGCCCGCTCTCAATCATCAAGAGAAATTCCTATTCAATTCCCTTTAACCCCTAAACCTTCCCTGGTCAAACGTAACGTTTAATCACAACCATACCTGTCTCTTAGAGACCTCCTCTCCCTTCTTGGATGGTACACAGATTAGGCTGCGACATCACTTCGGCGATTCCACCGCCACCCTTACCCAACTCTCCAACTCCACTCCTAGACCTCCTCCATTTTCCTGCGTGATTCGTCATGTGCATAAGGACTTTCTAGCCGAAGAGATCCTAGATGCGATAGATCTTCCACAAGGGAACAAGGTCGTTCGTATCACGTCTAAGGTTACGAACACTCCCACATCCCTAGTCCTCGTCATAACCCCATCCAAAACCACCACCGACTTCCTTCTCGCACACGCTGTCGTCATGTTCGGGCGACACTATAGTTGCGAACCATCCCTTATCCCGCAACCTCTCCCCAAGTATTATTCTACCCGCACGCAGGTAGGATATACCACTGACGAGCGCTCTTCCCACTCCATCCGTTGCCCTAACTGCGACGAAAGCCACAGATCCTCCTCGTGCAAATCCTCGGCTAGCCCAAGGTGTAACAACTGCGGGGAAGCTAACCCTACCTTTTCCTTTAAGTGCCGGAAGCGACGGTAACCTCCCAGTTCCCCGTCAAAGATGGAAACCCTCGAACCCATCCTGTATTCCGTAGAGTTCGACTCGGAAGACACCGCCCACCTTAAACCCACCCCCAACACCGATCCCCTTACCATTAAAGACTTCCTGCAAGTCTTAACCCACGCTCTTTTCCACATGTTCCCCGAACGGCGAATTAAGGTTGCACGCATCCTAGATTCGCTCTCCCAATCCTTCTTCCAACGGAGAATCGGGACCTGCGTAACAAGCTATCCTCCACTCTGTTACAGTTGCCGCTCTTGCGAATCGCCAACACACAGCCCACATAATTCGAGCATTTAGGTGCTTCAATAGTAGATAACACCATAGTTTCTGAACACATAGCTCACTGTTTCGATCGTGAGTGCTTTCTAGGCAACACCATCACATCAGATCACATACCGCTACTGGTCAAAACTTCATTTTGTCCAGCTCACCCTACACCTCCTCAATACAGTCATTAAATATTTTTCAAAAGCAGACTGGAATGTGTTCTCCGAACACATCTCCAACAATATTCCTACACCCAACCTTCAAACGACCCAAGATCTCGAGAGAGCCATTAGAGACCTAACTTCCGTAATTACGGAAGCGGTCGATATCTCTGCACCATTAAAAAACATCGACATTTACAGCAAACCGCTCCCACCGCACATCGTGAACTGGATCAAAGAGAAAAGACGAATATATCGTCAATTTTTGCGATCCAGGTATCCGGCTCTCAAGACCGAATACAATCGCCTTAACGCCTTAATCAGGCGAGCAGCAAACAGACACGCCGAAGACTACTGGACCAAAGCCACCTCCCAGTTAGATTATAGAAATGATAAACTCTTCTGGCAACAGTTTGATAGACTAACCAGAAGAAAAGTTAACCCTAAACCTCACCTAACCGACCTTCAGAGCAACCTAATCTCCTCGGACCAAAGAAAGGACGATTTCTTTGGTCACCACCTCCAATCCACTTTCCGATCCCCAGGTGATCCTCAATTCGATAACCGGTCCAAGGCACTCCTCGAGGGTCGTCTTGAAGAATTCCGCAGCCATAACCTTCCTGAAACCCAACTCGATAAGGAGAATCCCTTTCATACCCGACTCAGCCCTCCGATTACACTCCAACATCTACAACCAATGCTTAATCCTATCTCATTTCTCAACGGACTGGAAATCGGGCTCCACGGTCATGATACCCAAACCCCACGCCGACCTAACGTCACACTCTTCCTATAGACCAATCTCCCTCCTGCGTTGCCTCGGAAAATGCTTTGAGCAAATTCTAGCCAGGCGAATCAGGGACCACCTCGAATTTAACGGCCTCCTTCCTAACAACCAATTTGACTTCCGCCCTAACCGAACGTGTCACGATCCCTTGTTGTAGCTGTTTACAGAAACCACCAGAGCATTCAATCACAAGCAATGCAATCTGGCTGTGTTTCTGGACACTAAGCAAGCATTCGACAGGGTCTGGTGTGCCGGTCTCCTGTAAGATCCGTAACCTCAACATTCCCGACCCCTGCTCCAAACTCCTACTCTCGTACCTGACCAATCGGTGAGTTCGGGTCAAAGTAGGGAAAACCTTCTCAGGTCCTTTCCAACCTACAGCAGGCGTACCTTAGCCCCTGATCATTTATGCTATCTTCACATTCGACATTCCCGAAATCACACAACCTGGAGTAGTCGTTGCGCAGTTTGAGGATGACACCGCCTTCTGGACGGTTAATTGGAACAGCGAAACGGCCTCATGCTTCATATCCAAACCCTTCGGAACTTCTCCAACTGCAAGAACCAGTGGAGAGTCTCCGTCAATACCCGAAATATCAAGCACAATATTATACCATTATTCTATCAACAGTGCTGTAATACAGAATTTCCCAATATTTCTCACACTGTAAATTGAGCAAAACCATTACGTGGATTATTGATAAATAACTTATTATAAGTTTTGTTATGAACGAATAAGTTCAAAGGTAAATATGTAATTAAAAATTATTATTAATTTTATTAAATACATAAATAAAAAGTTTACCTCGAGTAGGATTTAAACCTACGACCTGTACTTTGCTAGAGCACCACGCTAACCATCTGCGCCATTGAAGATAGCGCGGTGCTCTAGCAAAGTACAGGCAGTAGGTTCAAATCCTACTCGAGGTAAACTTTTTATTTATGTATTTAATAAAATTAATAATAATTTTTATTGATAAATAAAGTTATAAATAAGATAAGTCCACTATTCTTAAAATAATCCGTTATTTAATAAGATACTTTACCGATAATTATTTTATTGTTTATTTAAAATCACATAAATTGTGTGATATATTTGATGTACCGGGGGGACCAATAAGCCGATGCTCCGGCTATATCTCAAGAACAGTTTATCGTACAGCTTTGGGAAACAAATTTCCTTAGTAAAAACGGCAAAAGGAAATCGCTGGAAATAACTTTCAAGTTTCTAGCTTTGCCGCTAGAGGGCACAATCTTTACAGAAAAATTTAAAAACTATTTGTTTATAAAATATGTCCAATCATAGCAGGTATTAAATAAGTAAATTAGAATGATGCATAATTTTTGCACAAATTTTGTTAAATACTTTTTTCTCTATTTTTTCAAATAAAGGGTACGGGAGATTGGGAATTGTTATATGAATAAACGCCTATAACTTTGGTTTGGATCAACCTATTTTAATGAAATTATTCTCATTCGAAAGGGCGTAGATGAACCAATTATATCTACTATAAAACAATTGCATTTAGTTTTAATTGTCGTAGATAGAGGGCACTATCTAACAAAAAAAAATTTAAATTTGTCTATGTTAAAATTTTTAAATGGGAATACCTAAGTATTGTAAATTACAACGGAAACTGATTAAATTCGTAACAAAATGGCGCAAACCGCATGTCAATACCTTTTGTCTAACTCGAGATATAAGTAAAAACGCGTAAACATACGTAACTTGTATTGGCTCACCCTGTATTATAACTTAAAATAACAAAATATATGAAAAGAAGATCACACACATTAAAACTTAATGTCCAATTAAATGTTCAAAATGTTTTCCATCGTTGTCCATACAAAGACGTGATCTATCGCGGGTACGGGTAGAGATAACAGCTGCTTCAATCTCAGCTATGGATATACTATTTATTGCGTTCCTAATGCGTTGTTTCATTTCTTGTCGCGTGGTTGGTCGAGTTTGAAAGACTAACTCCTTCAATCTTCTCCCATAGATAAAAGTCTAGATATGTTAAGTCTGGAGATCTAGCTGGTCATGGAAATATACTTCCCCTTCCAATCTATTTATTTAGATATCTTAAATTCAAATCATCTCTAACTCCCCTGGAAAAGTGAGCAGGACATGCTGAAATATCAGATCTCTTCTTGTTTGTAAGGAAATGTCTTGTAATAAAATATGCAATTCATTTTCGAAAAAATTTAAATATGTATCGCCATTTAAAGTTTCTTCAAAGAAATATGGTCCCATGATTTTTCCATCAACTATACCACACCAAACATTAAGACTCCACCTACCTTGAAGCTGCACTTCGTCCATCCAGTGCGGATTTTCTTCAGCCCAGTAATGCATTTTATGCAGATTAACACCACCCGCACTACTAAAGGTGGCGTCTGTCCACAAAATATTTGATATGATACACGGTTGTTCTTCCAGCATACCTAACATCCAATTGCAGTAATCCAACCTTGCATCGAAATCCCTTTCATGTAAAGCTTGGTGAAGAACTACATGATTAGGATGCAGCTTAAAACACATAGAAAAATATTTTTAAGAAATGAATGAAATGATTAAAGTGCCATGTTGCCGTTTTTATCGCAATATGAAAATAAAACAGTTGAATCGAAAATTTAAAGAGGATGACAATTTTCAAACTTAAACGTGCAGTTCATAATATTATAAGAAACCTACCTGTTATGCTTTAAAATCCTTAGAACGGTAGTTTTTGGTATGTTTAATTCTGTAGAGATTTGCCGACTACTTATATGTGGATTCTGTTGAACTAAAGGGGTCTATATCACAACGGCCACTGATCATAACGGCCACCCCGGTTTTTGTTATTTCATAACGCCCACCTTGATCATAACGGCCACTAGTATTATTTGATCATAACGGCCACCTTGTTCACAACGGCCACACTTTCAATTGAACACAACGGCCACCTTGATCACAACGGCCAATTTTACAAGTTAATCATAACGCCCACTGTGATCATAACGTCCACTCGTACTCATTATCATAACGGCCACCTTGATCACAACGCCCACCGACGCCATAAGTGGAAAACGTCATACGACAATGATCACCATGATCACAACAGCCAACTTTACAAGTTGATCATAACGCCCAATCTTAATAATGTTCATAACGGCCACCGTGATCACAAAGGCTACCGACGCCAGTTGACAGAAACACCCAACAAGGATGATCCCAAACGGTCACTTTTACTCGAATCGTGATCATAACGGCCAAAAGTTGTTCTTAATAAAATAGTTAGACCCTCTTTTGGGGTCTGTTCCGCCAGAATATGAAGTAGTAGGTAAGGTTTTTTCATTACATCTTTTTAGAAATTGTTTTTTGACACTTCTTACTTCACAAATGCTTTCACTGTATATCAATTTTAGTATAAAAATACCTATGTAAGTTACCCATATAGTAAATGAAACCTAATTGAAGTTACTCATACGTACGTCACATTTCAGATGAAATCCAAGAAGTAGAAGATATACCTGATGATGAGCACGAAGAGGAAAATTCGAGAGAAAGCACACCTGAAGCCTCTCAAATATCTAATCATGCGACTTGCATTATCTGAAAAGAAAACGTGCCAACAACGGTGTTGCTCCCATGTAAGCACTTTGGGTTATGCGACGATTGTATAGAACAATATAAAGTCAGAAACATGCAACATCAGAGACCGCACGAAGAATTAGGTTATGTCATAGACTCTGTTTGTCCTCTAGACAGAACCACAATAACAGAGTTTTTGCGTATTGTAAGCACTTAATTGGATATGTATGCACAAATTAATAAAAAAATTATTACCCATTTTATGTTTTGTTATATTGTACTCTTGTTAGTCTTTCTATATCAAAGAGGAAAGTAAACTGAAAGTCAGAATGTGAAGATTTGAAGTAATGACTAATGAAGTCTGTTTGAACACCTTATACATATCTTACTTGCATAAACACGTATAGATAAGATAAAAATTAGGTATCATATAGGGTGTCTGACACCGTTCATGCTTATGGAGTTCTGGCCAAAATAATAATTTAAAGATTTAGAATGCGGTATACTCGGCTGCATTCTCTTCAACTAAAATATTTTCAGATTTCTAACGCTACCTATTTTTAAGCTTTGGAAGGTACTTCGATTGCCTAAATATACTGAAAATATTTATGGAGTACAATTTTTTTTCCAAATATTTTTAAATCCTTCCGTTTAATTTTGTTTATTTCGGAGTAGATATACGCTTTAATCGAAAAAAAAAACTGCGTTAGCTATGAAGTACGGCTCCACTAACCCTATCGGAGCTCCAGAAAATATGTAAACTAATTTCAATGAAAAAAAGCTATTAGCCAACAAGAGTCCATTAAATGCTATACGTACAATGTGACTACAACAATATATTTTAACAATTTGACATTTGTTATTGCATAATGGCGGAACTATAATTTAAAAATTGACGTTGTGATCAAGGCGACCGTTATGATCATCATCCGACTAAGAGTGGCCGTTTGTGATTATCGTTGTTGGGCGTTTCTGTCAACTGGCGTCGGAGGCCGTTGTGATCACGGTGGCTGTTATGAACATTATTAAGATTGGGCGTTATGATCAACTTGTAAAGTTGGCCGTTGTGATCATGGTGGCCGTTGTGATCATCGTCGTATGATGTTTTCCACTACTGGCGTCGGTGGGAATTGTGATTAAGGTGGCCGTTACGATAATGAGTACGAGTGGACGTTATGACCACGATGGCCGTTATGATCAACTTGTAAAGTTGGCCGTTGTGATCATGGTGGCCGTAGTGATCATCGTCGCATGACGATTTTCACTTATGGAGTCGGTGGGCGTTGTGATCAAGGTGGCCGTTATGATAATGAGTACGATTGGACGTTATGATCACAGTGGCCGTTATGATTAACTTGTAAAATTGGCCGTTGTGATCAAGGTGGCCGTTGTGATCAATTGAAAGAGAGGCCGTTGTGAACAAGGTGGCCGTTGTGATCAAATAATATTAGTGGCCGTTATGATCAAGGTGGGCGTTATGAAATAACAAAAACCGGGGTGGCCGTTATGATCAGTGGCCGTTGTGATCAGGTCCCAACTAAAGCAAGAACATTGATTAGATTATCTTCGGTCACAATTACACCACGTCGTTTATAACAAGGACGATGAAAGCTACCAGTTTCTCTTAATCTTCTTGCCTTTCTTTTAAAATACTTCTTTGCCATAATGCCTCCCGTCATATTATGCCATATACACGTGAGGCAATAGCGGCATTTTGATGGCATTCGAAATAAGCTCCAATCATATCACACAATTCGGCATTTTATATACTCATTATGAATTAATGCTGATTATTTACTGATATTAGTAATATTAATATCTAATTAAGAAAAGTTATATTCGAGTTATATGCTAACACTTCTTAAAAGATCGCAATATTTTAACTACTGTCAATAAATAAACAATCTGAAGCTCCAGTCAACTTTATTTCGCAGCCTTCTTAGTTTAACAGATTCTGAAAATATTTTGTTACTTTAAATTATAATACAGAGTGAGCCAATACTAGTTACGTATGTTTAGGCGTTTTTACTTACATCTCGAGTTAGACAAAAGGTATCGACATGCGGTTTCCGCCATTTTGTTACGAATTTAATCAGTTTCCGTTGTAATTTATAATACTTAGGTGTTTCGATTTAAAAATTTTAACATAGACAGATTTAAATATTTTTTTATTTGAGAGTGCCCTCTATCTACGACAATTAAAACTAAATGCAATTGATTTATAGTAGATGTAATTGGTTCATCTACGCCCTTTCGAATGAGAACAATTTCGTCAAAATCGGTTGATTTAAACCAAAGTTATAGGCATTTATTCATACAAACATTCCTACTCTCTCCATCCTTTATTTGAAAAAATAGAGAAAAAAATATTTAACAAAATTTGTAGAAATTGTGCACCATTCTAATTTACTTACTTAATACCTACTATGATTGGACATAGTTTATAAAAAAATTGTTATTAAATTTTCTATAAAGATTATGCCCGCTAGCGATAAAGCTAAAAACTGAATTTTTTTTCCAAAAACTGTGCGATCAACAGTTCCTGAGATATATCCGGAGGATTGGCTTAGTGGTCCACCCGGTACATACCTACCCACCCAAGCTAACTCTAGAGAAAAAAAGGAAACGCCGTATTAAGTACACTAGTAATGTCTACCTAGACGAGGTACAAGGCAATTTTATAGAAACCTAATTTTTAGTACTTTATTTGTGTTGTCAGGATTCTAGATAAAGTAACATCTTACTTGGATTAATGCTAAAAAGGTTCACGTAAGGAATGGAATAAAAGGTTTGCCTTTCATTTTAGTAATTTTGTTTTAGTCACAGTCAAACTTGATTAACCGAAATAGATGCAAGTAAATATATAAAATAGAGTCCTCTTAATCCAAAAATTGATCATTTTTAAAATTTACACAAATGTTAGGAGGATTATTTTGGAGGTAGGTAACTTTTATTTTGAATATAGATATCCCTGTTTTGAAGCTACTTTAGGGTAGACTTTTATACATTAATTACTTACGTCTAAGGAAAAAACGATAAGCTCGTTTAAATTGTTGATTCTTAATAGTGTGTGTAAACAGCAACGTATCTCACAAAGTTTAGTTTATTTTTGCAGCAGAAAAATAACATAATACATTATTTTTATTTATGTACTAACATTATGATGTACCATATCAAAATATGAGTATTTTATTATATGAATTCGGCCGCGTCGCTGTTCATAAAATCTTTGCAGTTCATAAAATCGAATAAAAGTATTTTTTCTTAGAGGGTTAATACTAAAATTATTAGACTTATATATACACGACACAATGGGGTCTATATATCTACTTTTGGCATTTCACTTTTATGTGAGCATCATTCAATGTAGGCCATTATGATTTAATATACGGTTATTACTTTCTTTTGTAATTAAAATTCGAATTTTTGGCATCTATACAAATATCGAAACAATTCTATTGTTATTAAAAGTTTTTTTATGTTTGAACTCTTATCTTTGAGATTATAAACCAGATTATAAAAACTACTCACTATAATTTGCGGTGTTTGCGAAATTTTTCGAAGTTAATGTAAAAATGATAGCTAGATTTTGCTCATGCAGTAATGAAAATATTAATCACCATGTATTTACCATACACTGATTAACACTGATGAAGGGAAGCCACGTTTTTCATCAGTTCTGTTAATTAAACGTTAATTTTGGGAATAATTTTATTGGTTTACTACAAGAACTTGGTCATACAATTAAAACAATTTACACTCACTTAATCACGGACCCACGAAAATTACAGTGCATCCCATTTTGGTTGAGACAGCCAGATATCTCGGTTGTTGTTGAAGATAGAACCTTGCGGTTTCCGCGGTCCTGTGCCACTTTTTTGTGAAACTCAAGATGGCCTGAACGGATTTTGCCTAACTTCTTTCGTTTATAAATTACATGGTGTTTTTGAAAATCCACACTTTTTGGATTCCCTCCATATCTAAGAAGTTTCTCATCGATAATGTCAAATTGAAAATTTTACGTAGAATCCAGGGGTACACTAAATTTTTTATTTCGGGGTATCGTTATGGAGATAAGACTCAAACTTATGATTTTTTCAGTGCAACACCCTGTATTTTATTATCTCATTAAATTACTTATTTTTTTTCCTTCGAAATGTTATATAATACATAAACGTGAAATTTTAAAAAATGCTCCAAAATTACTAAAACATTGAATTTTAATAGAGTGCCATGGATTTCAAAGTTTTACTACAGGGATTATTATTTGTGATTTTTTTATAGTAGGTCATGAATGCTACAAACACTGTTGTTGACTTTTGGAGCATTGTTTTATCAAGTGACTGTCACATCTGCTGTCATGATGATAAATTTTGATGCGTTTTATTGTGTTTGTGTTTAGCGATTTTGTTAATTTGTGAAATTTTATAATGGCTGAAAGATTTTTTCAGAACAACGAAAAGTATGATATCATACAATGTTTCAATCAATGCCATGAAAATGTTGACGAAACATTAGAATTATATTTAAACAGGTAAACTAGTAATTTACAACAAGGCATTATATGACATATTGTTTTTAAAACGTTAGATATCCAGAGGGGTGTCAACCTAGTCGAGCAACGATATTTCGACTGAAGAATAATCTATTAAATTATGGTGCGTATTCTAAACCCCGACCCAAGACGTATAATAAGGAAAGTAATGAAGTGGATGAAATAAACGTCTTAGCCAGCATCCGTGTCTCTCATCAAACTTATTGTACGAAGTTAGAAAATGACACCCGATGACGGGTACAAAGGATTTTAAAAAAACACAAATTGAAACCCTACAAAGTGAATATTGTCCAGCATTTATACCCTGGTGATGCAGCGAGGCGTGTGAATTTCTGTAATTGGTTTTTGAACCAAACTCGAAGGGACAATAAGTCATATGGTCAGACGAAGTCCATGTAAGCAGTGCCGGTTTATTTAACAGGCAATATACAAGGCACTGGTATGATGAAAACCAACACCTAATTTTTGAGCAACAACAACAGAGTCGATTTTGGTTTTAATGTTGCCTGTTTCTTATTGGGACATCAATAAAATACCGCATTTTTGAAGGGGCTCTCAACGTGAAAAGGTACTTGGCAATTTTAGAAGAAGTAATATCAGAATTCCTGGAGAATGTTCCCCTCGCCTATCTTAATGCCATTTACTTCCAACAAGACGGTGCCCCTGCCCACAATTCGAGGTTGATTGTGCCGTTTTTAGAAGAAACTTTCCAGGACCATTGGATTGGAACAAATGGACCTATTAGGTGGCCTGCATTTGTCAGTGTTGGACTTTTTTTTGTGGGGTTTTTTGAAAAATAAAATATACGGTAAGAGGCACAATAATATTGAAGAACTTTGTGCAACAACAGAGGCAGTTTTCCAGAATTTACAAAATCGGTCTTTCATAATTTTAAATGCATTAAGACGTATTAAGAAATTGTGTCAATTGTGTGGTAGCGCAAATGGACATCAATTTGAACAATTCAATGAATAAGTTACCGAATAATTTCGAAATGAAATAGTATGAATAAATATTTAATTAGTTGCTTATTCTACATTATGAAATTTTTATTACTATTTATTTGTTGCTATTAGTTTCCTACGTTTTGTGTTTTGTTAGTGAATTAGTGTTAGTATTGTGCTTGTTCCTTTCATGGAAAAATCACAAGTAGTATTTCTTCAATTTGAACTTTTTTTGTATGAAAAATCCATAGCCTACTATTCAAAATCAATATTGCAGTGATTTTGGAGCATTTTTGAAGAATTTATGTTTATATATTATATACCATTTAGAAGGAAAAAAAAAAGGAATTTAATGAGGTGATAAAATACAGGGTGTTCCATTGAAAAAATCATAAGTTTGAGTCCTATCTCCATAACCATACCCCGAAAAAAAAAAATTGAGTGCGCCACTGAATTCTACTTAAAATTCTCTATGGGATAAGTTTTCAATTTGACATTATTGCTGAGAAACTTCGTAGATATGGAGGGGGTCCAAAAAGTGTGGATTTTCAAAAACGCCCTGTAACTTATGAACGAAAGAAGTTAGGAAAAATCCGTTCAGAGCATCTTAAGTTTCACAAAAAAGTGGCACAGGACCGCGAAAACCGCAAGGTTCTATCTTCAACAACAACCGAGATACTTGGCTGTCTCAACCAAAACGGGATGCACTGTACAGTTATGCTTTTCGCCTGTGACGTTCATCGTCATAAACTAGATAACTTACAAGTGCATATCGGAGGTGAATTTTCCCCTTTTGTAAACAAATCCAGAAACCTTGGTGTTATTCTCGATAACAACCTTAACTTTTTGGCTCACGTAAATACACTGTTGCAGCGTGGTTACAGTGCCTCGAAGCGTATGTACGCTAATAAAGGTCTATTTTCCATGCGAAAAAATTTTTGTCTAAATCTATAGTCCTTTCTCAGTGTAACTTCTACGACGTGCTATATGGTCCCTTTCTGTTCTGTGTTGATGTACAGCGGATCGAAAAACTTCAAAAATCATGTCTGAGATTAATATACGGCATTGGAGGTCGATCTTGAATTTCGTATAAGCTAGTGGATATAGGTTGGTTGAATATGGGTAAAAAAAGGCAGTTACATAGTGCTTGCTTATTTCACAAAGTTATTAATTCTCATCTACCTGCTTACCTCTACCATAAAATCACTTTTCGTACTGACGTACATCATTTGAATTTGCGCATAGGGGTCTACTCACCGTTCCTTGAATTTTTTAAAAATTCTGATTCATATCAGGAAGAAAGTGGTTACCATAATACTTCTGTCCTGTATGTCGCTTCCGCATAAATCCTTTAAAATCAAATTCAAATAGTACCTCATCTTGCATGATAGCCATCTGAAGTATTTTGTGCGTGCACGTTCATCTTCATTTACTCTGTTTTTGTGTGTATCTCAAGTTCTTTCAGGTTTCAAGCACAACCTGCTTAGCATTCGGGAGGTAATGGGTTCGATTCCCGTTACCGTCTACCTTGTATGAGGTTTTTTCAGGGGTTTTTCCTCGTACACATGTAGCGGCATGGTCACTGCGTATATGCTCACCATGAGCGGCTACTTAGGCGAATGCTGGGGTAGGTAGTATTTTCCCCCTAAGAACCCTAACTCCGTTCCTTTCGATCCTATCCTGACCAGACCCATCCTTAATCCCACCATGTAATGTATGTATGTATCCGTGATTGTGACTGAAGGAGCTCGGAAAGCTCGAGCAGCCCGCCCTCGTCCTTGGGGAAGGAATGAAATACGTGGCCTTTTCCTTTTTTTTTCCTTTCAGATTTCAAGGACTTACCGTTACCGTAAATACATGTATACCCACTTAATAATCATCCTGCTACATTTTATGACATCTCGTATGTAGGTATCGGTATCGATTATGAACCTAAACTGGTTAGACTTGAAAATCGGACAACCCCATAGGGTTGACGGAAGTCTCACCTTTTTCCGTACTTGTATATTAATTAGGCCCATTTCGTAATATCGTTAAATATTATCAGTATTGTAGTAATCTGTAAAAGTTTGATTAACATTCGTTCAATACATGCGGTTTCGAGAGGTACAGATTTCTGCAAGACAAGTAAAATGTTATACCTTATTCTCAATTCTTTTAGATATTCAATTATATTTTTTGTGACCAGTCCAATCACAGATATTACTATGATGATTACCTATACCGGGGATGTATCTTTTTGTATTCTTCGCACAATCCTTGATACTTTGTATTTTTTTCAGTTTCAACTCTATAAGATTGGCATTATTTGGATGGGTTACATCAATTAAGAGCGCAGTTTTCGATTGTTTGTTTATGAACACTATGTCAGGCTTATTATTCACAATGGTCTTATCCGTGATCACGGTAGTATCCCAATAAAGTTTCCAGTCATTGTTTTTCAGCACAGTGTACGGTAAGTATTGGTAATACGGCTGTTTATTTTGTACTAAGCCCGAATTTGTAGCTAATTGTTGGTGAATTATGACTGCTGTTAAATTGTGCCTTTTTAGATATTCTTTTGGGGCCAGAACAGTACATCCAGATGTTATATACTGTTATTGTTTCCGAAATAGACCCACACATTCTGCAGGAATTGTCATCTATAGGTATTCTTTGAACGTATTTTTTATAATTTCGTGTAGATATTAATTTATTCTATATGGCCATAATGAATCCTTCTGTTTCTCCATACAGCTGACCTTTTGTTATCCATCCTAATGATTATTCTATATCTGCACCATCCAAAGCGTGTGGAAATTTTCCATGTAACGGCTTCTCCTTCATGTTACACTTAGTTGTTGAAAGGTTGTTACTGTTTGGGTCATTCCTGTACTTAACTTGAGGGGTGCGTACTGATATATTTCTAGTGTAGCTTTATATAGGTCGGGTTGATTGTTTTTTTCTTTAAAATAATTTCTAGGGTTATTCACTATGTTGTTATGAAGTCGTTGTAAATATAGCAATCACCTACCTCCCATCTTACACAGTACACGCACGTGGGTGATGTAACCTGCCTTTTGTAAGTTCTACCCTTATCGCTCTATTTAAGCTTTCTAGGTCAGTGTTGAAACATTTTATAAGTCCAAATGGATATGTGAGAGCTGAGATAGCCCAGGTATTGATGGCTTAAATTTTATTTTTCCCATTTAATTCTGTTTTAACTATTTTTCTCACTCTAGTTTAAAATTTTTTGTAAGTTGGTTTTTATTGCTTCAACATTTTTGGTTAAATTTTTCTGATACCCCAAGTGTTTATAGTCGTCATTGTTAAGATATTTTATTATATTTTCACATTCTAAGTTGTCATAATTTGTATTTATCATTTATCTAAACCAAATTTCATATTAATATCATTACAAAATTGTCTAGTTACTTTACTAAGTTTATCTAGTTCTTTCTTAGAGTTTGCAAAAAGTTTTGAATCATCCACATAAAACAAGCGATTTATTTTATGTGTCATCGACTGGTTTTTGATCATATATCCAATACGTGTATTTTGCAGTAGCTTCGAAAGAGGGTTTAAACATAAAATAAACCATAGAGGACTAAGAGTATTCACTTGAAAAATTCCTCTTGTTATATGGATGACTCTCTCGTTTTTATACATCCATTTTTATGAATATCGATAATTGTGCCGTCAATTTCATAAAGTGTTAATGTTTCGAGTAGCCATGTATGTGGGACAGTATTAAATGCCTTTTAGTAATCTATCCAGGATACGGAAATGTTTCGATGTCTGTTTTTGGCATTTTTGGTTACTATGTCGTCTAGGGTTAGTTTCTCCTTACAACCTTGAGTCCCGATTCGACATCGTTTTTGCTCCTCTGCCACCATTCCTTGATCTTCAATGTGTTTGGTAATTTTGCTGGCTATAACAGCTGTAATTATTTTATATAACGTAGGTAGGTACGTTATGGGTCCGTAGTTTTTGGGTTCTTTACATTCTTCCGTCTGAGGTATCATACATGTAATTCCCTTTACTAAAATTCCTGTGTTTGGATTAGTAATTAAATACTTTATTTGTTCAGCTAGCCTTTGATGTACTGCAGTGGTAGTACAAGAGGGACACTACTTTCACTTTTTGTGTCGTCATTTGACCTTGGGAATTCCCAGGGCTGGCCACGAGGAAGGCGTATATTTTGAGGGTGGGGTCGGCTTCTTTTCGGGGGCATTTTCAACCCTTGGGCGGAGTTGAGCTCCTAATTTGGTTGTATTAAGATCCTTTTTGGCTGTATACCCCTAGGAGGTTAGGCAACTGCGCGTACATGCAATGTTCTGATTGGAGGGATTAAAACTAGGTAATGCCCCACTTTTAACCGATTGGTCATGCGTGCACCCGCCTATCTGGCTTCTGATTGGTCCTTAGTCCCACCACTCAGCTGCTGTGCTCTGAATGGAAGGCTGAGTCTCTGCATTCTGATTGGTTATGGCGAGAAATTTGAATTTGTATTCTAATAAGGGACCCTATGCTAACTTGTAAGACATGTGTAGACCTTCAAAACTTGTTCTCGGGATTTCGCCCCTGTCGTGGCCTCCCGGTTGGAAATTGTACGGGGCCCTAACCTTATAAGACCCTATCGTGGCCCCCTTGGTGCAATTGAATGTGGGTTCTAACCTAAAGACAGGTGTAGGCCTTCGCCCCCGTCATAAAACTTTGTATTCTAATAAGGCGGCCCTAATGCTAACTTTAAGACAGGACATGTACAAGGTCAGCGCTCTGACCCCTTTGAGCTAAATTGAATTTCAGCGCCATCTGGTTGTGTACTTTTTAAACTAGCTAGTGTTTTCTGTAATAAAGGTAGCGGTAGGACTAATTAGGGTTTGTTTGTGGCGCCATCTAGTGGTGTATAGGCTAATGAACATTTTCTGCAATAGAAGTTGATCATGCACACCTCTCTCTTCATCTTTCTCGTTTATCCGTTTCTCTCTCTCTCTCTCTCTCTCTCTCTCTCTCTCTCTCTCTCTCTCCCTCTAATCTCTCCTCTCTCTATATCTCTCTCTCTCTCTCTCTTTCTCTTTCTCTTTCTCTTTCTCTTTCTCTTTCTCTTTCGGCTCTGTCTCACATACACACAAACAAATCAACCAATCAATTATTTAAGCAGATGAATCTCAAACAAATTATGCTCGATCAAATCAATCAGATCAATCTCAATCAATCACTCAACCAAAATCAATAAATCATGTCTTACAGTTTGCGGAAACCAGCTTACAATTCAAATTTGGATTGATTAATTACAGTTTGATTGCTCAAAATCAGCTACAATTGAAAAGACCATAACTATAACGGAAATAAAAGACCAAAGGTTTTAACGGTTTACTATTATATGCGAATCCATAACTACAAAGTTTAAAGCTAACAAATACGTACCGTATGCTATTAATTAATTAATTTTAAAAAATAGCGGAACACTCACATCTTTATCTAATTAACTAAATAAATGGGTAGAATAAGAGCTAATGCGGAGATGGTTGGTTTTATGACTGCTTTTATGGAATGGATTTTGTTATTTAACAGTCATACAACTTCATTATCATTGGAAAGTTGCGTCGTGTTAATTAATGTGTTTACAAAATATTTAAAAAATTTGGTGTTGTAAAAAACATGAAGGTCCAGTATTAGGTGAAATAATAATCATTTTCTTCATCCGCTTCATCTTGAGCGATTATAGCTTATTAACTAGTAAAAACATCTAATACCCTGATGCTGCTTTGTAATAATGTTCACCCGTTAGTAATTGTACATTAAATACACGCAAGGGCTAATATCTAATATTTTATTTTACCAACTCCGAATCAGTAGCATGTTTTCTAATACACACAAGACAGCATCTTCAATATAGTAGTGTATATGCCGGAAAAATGGCTTGTGTCTTCTTCTTTAAGCTAGATTTTGCCTCTATACAGCATACAAGCTCTATCTTAGCTGAATTACCTCTGTAAAAAAAAAGAGTTATTATCAAATTAAAGTATACCGGCCTCTTTTAATCTTTGAATTTTTACCGATAAGGGCCTGCCATGCTATCACATAAGACGGCTTTACATACATGTTTTGTCTCGGATGAACTGTCGAAAAAGGGCTTTTTAGATTTATAAACATTCCCCTAGGGAAGATGTTAAGAGTGTAGTTACGCAAACATTTTGAGTTATAACCGGCAGATCTTTGCGATATCATATCTTATATAGGTAAAATTTCGCGACGCGAGGCATTTCCGCGAAGGCTGTTTCGGCGATCCTACTTTAACCCTCCCTCAGCATAATCGAGATTGTAAGACAGATATAGGGTGTAGCAACTTCGGGTCTTTGCCCCTTGTCGTGATCGCAACTTGTTCGTAGGCCTTCGTGTATTGTCGTGGTACCCTTGCAGGAAAATTTGAATTTGTATTATAATAATAAGGAGCCTAATGCTAACCTGTAAGACAGGTGTAGGGCCGCGCAACTTGCTGTCGGGTCTTTGTCCCTTGTCGAGGCCCCAATGGCGGAAAATTTGAATTTGTTTTTGTATTTAAGTCTCTGCAGGTTATGGCTGGAATTATGAATCTGTATTATAATAAGTGGTATAATTCTAACTTTTAAGGCAGTTGTAGGGCATAGCAACTTACTTTCAGGCCCTCGCCCCTCGACCAAAAATTTGAATTTGTTTGCGACGCCATCTAGAGGGGAAATCTGAACTTGTGTTATAATAATAATAAGGAGGCCTAATGCTAACTTATAAGACAGACATAGGGCTTCGCAACTTACTTACTTTCGGGTCTTTGCCCCTGGCCCCTTGGCGGGAAATTTGGATTTGGATTTGTATTTAAGTGTTTACATTCTGATTACTTATTGCGAGAAATTTTAGCTTGTACTCTAATAAGGGACATATTGCTAGCTTATAAGACAAAACATAGGAAACTGTGTTAGGGCCTGCGCCCTCCTGTCGTGGCGTATGTTGGGAAATTTGAATTTGTCTACTATTGTTATTATAAACAACAACACATCATTCATTTAATCACATCCTTTATCGGTCTTCTTCTTCTTCTTGATCCATGATTCGTCGCTATCAACATCATGGTTTTGAGACTCGTCCTTATCCTCTACCTCATCGCTCTTCTTCCTCTTCTGTGAATCATCACCATCACCTTGGATGTGAGATACATTCAGCTCATCCACGTCATCGTTTCCATCATCATCTTGAATGGTTATGTTGTAATAGTTTATTAACAACTCTAATGTTCGTTGATGTTGGCTCATAAACAGGAGAATACATTATAATAATGCTCACTGGATGATGGTTACACTTTAAAGGCCAAAACGCACGGGAAATGAGAATGCTGCTGGCCTTGGGTCTTGTGCACTGGCGCACTCGTCAATGTTCGGGTAGAATCGGTTATCTTCGGGGAAGTTTGGGGTAGGGGTCGCCGAAACAGCCTTCGCAGCCGCCCTAGGAGAAAATACCACAGCCAAAAAAAGAGTTTTTAGATTTATAAACATGTCCCTAGGGAAGATATTAGAGTGTGGTTAGTTCAATACTCGCGCGTGCGAGTAAACAAAAAAATCTGCAGAAGAAGAATCGCCACCGTCCGACGGGTCCCAGCTCTAGAAGAAGAAGCTGCCAGAGAGAGGGTTCTGTCAGTCATCCTTCGTGAGACGGAGAACTGGGTTGCCTTCTCCAGCGAATTAGACCACCGAGGGATCGTTGAAGGCAATCGCCGAGGGATAGGCATGGTAAACCGTACCGTACCTATCAGGCAAAGAGGGAACGTTCGTTCAAGGTGGTTCTACGAGGAACACCCGTAAACATCTCCGAGGCTGACGTTACCTCTGAGCTAAAAAATCATGACATTGATATAAGCTCTTGTTTCAGAATGAAGAGACAAGGCAGACCGATCCCGCTTGTGCTGGTCCACGTACCAACTGAAGAGGAACGTACGAAGATCCGGCTGGTGGAGTACGTGGCTGGTGGAGTACGTGGCTCGTCTACGTGTCTCCATTGAAGACTCGAGGCGGAGACCAGGCATCGGGCGGTGTCGCCGGTTCCAGAGATCCCGTCACGCATAGCGTTGCCGTAGAGCGGCGGCACGCTGTATCAAGTGTGCAGGACATCACCACTCCAGTGAGTGCACCAAACCCCGTACGGGTCGGGTAAGGTGCGTAAACTGTGGTGGTGATCATCCGGCCAACTACAGGGGTTGCCCGAGGTAACCACGTCTCACGCAACGGAAGAAGACAGAAGCTCCACCATCACGTCTCCCGCAGCGGAAGAGGACCGAAGATTCACCTCAACAGCGACAGAAGAGGACCCCGCCTACAGCGGCGTCCTCTCTAGTCCGAGCCGGCGTTAGTTACACCAAAGCGACGGCGAGCGGTAACGAGATCGCTGAAGTAGCAGATGCGATGAAAGCCGCAAACGTAAAAAAACCCGCTTCATCCACTTTATGATTCGACGCTATTCTCGGCTTCCTCTGAGGCTTGGATATGGCGCAGGTCCTACCGGTCATGCAACGGGTGGCAGCGGCCTTAGTTTGGCACAAACTGAGACTGATCTGTGACGAGTAATCCTCACACGGTGAGGAGGTGGTTGCCCTTTTCGAATAAAAGCCTCCGGAACGGTGGTGAGTAGGGATGCCGGGATAAGTATAGCTAACAGTATCAATACATTAAATTTTACATACTAATACAATCTACCATTCGCTACTCAAAATTCACATCAAACCATCACTTACACAACTCATAAAATTCAATTAACGAACACAATATTAATAATACTAATAATCTCTTCTATTTACTATAGGCAACACCCACAAGAACCTATACCGATCTCCGGGATCCCGATCCATTTTGGTGCTCAAAGAGATCAGCCCACCTGTTTCCAAGGAAACACCACCCCGCCTAGATATTAAGATAACATATTAAAAAAATGAAATGTAATTATATCATAAAAAAACTATGTAATCAACCGGCTGAAGAGGCTACCTCGCCTCAACAGTCGACTGAAATTGTTAAGATTCCCATAATCAATAATTGTACCATAATATAAATAAATTGTATTGAATTTGAATTTGAATTGTGAGTGGCACATTTACAGCATCTTCGTTTAAACTAGGTCGGTTTGCTACTGATTTCTGTTTGCCGCTTCCATGTAAAAAAACGACACTATTTCACTAATAACACGATTTATTATTCTATGATATTCTAGGACGTACTTTAAATACAAATGCAGGGTGTCCCAATAGTGCGTATTCGGTCGATAGCTCCTTAGCAATTAAACTTAGAAGATGAGTTTAAATACGAAAGTTGTCTATTTTATAAGCTGCATAATCTAAAAATAGTTTGGTTTCTACAGGGTGTAATACAAAAGCGGTACAATATAGAACTTTGATTTTAAATAGAACACCCTATATATTATTTTATTTTTCGATTCTCCTTATAATTTTACATCTTTTTATAAGAATTACTTACAAGCTAAATCTTACAGTTTTGAGATATTTGCAAAGTTAACTAAAACTGACATTTTATGTAATAATTCAAGTAGGCGTATCTCAGTTATTTTAAAGATAAAAATAATATTTGGTATAGAATTTATTCATACCTGAGCTTACTTTCTATTCTATTCTCAAAATTGGATTTCAATATACACGGTGATCACAAAATTAATTCAATAACATAAATTTGAAAATGCTATATCTTCATTTTTTAAATGGCACACCAATATTTTTTAATGCTTGTCTTCGTCTATTAGTCGGCTTTCATTTCTGTTAAATATATTCTAATCTATCTCTAATAGTTTCGGAGATATTTAAGTTTGTTCAATTTTTTCGTTGATAACACTGAAGAAGAGTAACATTAGTCGGTCAAAGCAAGCTATGAATACATAAGAAACTAAAAAGATATTAACTGAAATACAAACACTTAAAATTATAATAAATGTTCAATGTGACCACCATTTTTTGCTGGCAAACATGAAGTCTTTGAATAAACGACAATTTACTTTTCGTAACGTGGAAACATTTATATTTTGAATGAAATCTCTAATTCTTGCCTTCATATCATCTACAGTCGTTGGAGGAGTTTGATAGACTTTTCTTTAATCCAACCCCAAAGAAAAGTCCAGCTTCATCAAGTCAGGCGATCTTGTAGGCCAGGAGATCGGCCTCCTCTTCCAATCCATTTGTTTTGAAACTGGATATTTAAATAATTTCTAACATTTCTGCTAAAATGCGGAGGAGCGCCATCTAATTGCAGCCACATTTCTCTAAGGGTTTGTAAAGGTAAATCTTCAATAAAGTTTCAAATTCGTTGCGCAAGAAGTTTAAAAGTAATCTCCATTGACCGTGTTTTCAAAAAATATGGTCCTATAATTATTTCCCCAATAATTCTGGCCCAAACATTAAGTGACCAGCGGTGTTGATGATCAACAAGAATTATAAATCTGGGATACTCAGTATCGTAATACTGGAAATTATGTCTATTAACGTATCCATTTTTGTGGAAAGTAGCTGCATCAGTAAATAAGATCGTGCTAAAATAGTGGGTTTTTCTAAATTTTATTTATGGCCCAATTGCAAAGTTTAATCTATTAACGAAGTCATCCTCGTCTAATTCTTGTGCAAGTTGGACATGTATGGATGATATTTATATTGTTTTATAATTCTATTAACTGATGTTTTGAAACTCCAACTTCTAATTCCAATTGTCGGCAAGAAACGTGAGGATTTTCAATCACGGATTGAAGAACTAAATGTTCATACCTTCGTTAATGCGGTTCTTTCTCGTTCTAAATTGTCTTCGTAATGAATACTGCCTGTTTGCTCAAACGCTTTTTCAATCTTGTAAATGCTGAAACTTGCGAGTGTCGTGCATTTGGAAATTTTGCTCATAAATTCGATGAGATAAAAGACAATTTACGCTTTCACCAAGGACGTAAATCATATTAACAAGTTCTTCTTTCGAAAAATTCATTTTGTAATTTAGGAAGTAAGTATACAATACTACACAAATATTAGCACTGTTTGACAAGTTTGATTTCTTCATTTCTTTTCGTTCATCTTTTGTTTTACGCTCTTTTGATTAAATTGTTTAATTTTACGATGAATCGTTTAAAACATCTCAAATATCTCTTAAAATGATGGTTTCATACAATATTTATTATAATTACAATTTATGTATTTCAGTTAATATTTTTAGTTTCTTATGTATCCACAGCTTGCTTTGACCGACTAATCAGTGTTATCAATAGAGTGAGGATTTTATGCAAAATTCATATCGCTTATTTTTATAGTTGAAGAATATCGTTTTGTTTTAGACGAATTGCAATCATTTGACATTAATTAATTTTGCATATTTTGCATATTTCGCCAAATACTGCATATATTGCAATTTTATGCATATTTTGCCTTTTTATTCATAATTAACATATATTTCGCATTTTTCTATATCTTCCAAATTCGCTTTAAAATGCATTATTCTAATTTATTTTAAATTTTGTTATTGTGTCTAACTAAGAAATGTATTTTTATATGAATAAGACAGGTTTAAAGAAAGATTATTACCTGCAGTTAAGTGCAACGTTAATACTTCCGGATTATGAAGTTTCAATGCCGCTATTTCGTAGTATTTGAAAATTCCAATGGTATCTAAGTAGATAGTTAAAGCATTGATTGAGAATTCCCTCAATCAAGGGTTAAAGTTATTTGGACTCTTTCAAGGTAAGTGTTTAGTTAGTTAATCCTTCTTGAAAATAATTTGAGAGTAACGGCAAAATGCAAAATTTTAAACATTCTTTGGGCGAAGACGTAACTGAATGGTTGTTAAGTGAACTTCAAGATGCCGAAAGTTAAAAATAGTTTAGTTCAAGTATGGATAAAAATATATCCGAGCTACGTCTGGATGATGAAAAGTGTTTTGCATAGCCTGTGGAAAAATAGTAAGTACCATTACATATTTTAATTGATTTCGGAAATTAAACCCTTATTAATTGATGTAGGTTATTGAATTCACCGTTTTATCAGTTTTTAAACGCAATTAGATACTTGTTCTTAAAATTAATTTTTCCTTAGATCATGTGCGAAAGGAAATCTCAAGTTACACAGCACATTGAAACCTCTCTTCATAAAAGAAAATTAGAAACATTTAAGAAAACAAAAGTTTGTCAGACACCTTTGCGCCAGTCGTTGTTTCAAGAAACGGCCAAAAGAAATGCACAAGAGGAATTTAATTTCGAATTGTGTAGTGCACCTGTTAAAGCCAATATTCCATTAAAGAAATTGCAAAATCCTAGTTTTAGGTCATTTTGGAAAAATTAGTAAAACGCAAGTGCCAGATGAAAGCATGCTTCGAAAAAGGTATATTAATGATTTATATCTTGAAACTATGGGGAATATAAAGAAAATTACAAAAATAAATATCTTTATTTTATAGTAGATGTAACTACAGATTGTTGCGGGCGATATGTTGCAAATTTAATGATTGGTTATTTAAGTGAGGCGCAGTCTAGTATATCATATTTAATCGCTTCAAAAGTTCTTGAGAAACCAATCATGCAACAATAGTTCGCTTTATAAACGAAGCTTTCATGCAATTTTTATTCATGATATTGTTGCAACAAATAAAATGGTTTTAATGCTGTCTGACGCAGCACCGTATATGGTAAAAGCTGGACAGCAATTAAAATTATTTTATGAAAATTTAATACATGTAACATGTCTCGCACATGGTATTAATAGAGTAGCAGAAACAATTCGTAATCAATTTCCATTAGTAAATAGTTTAATAAGTAGTATAAAGAAAGTTTTTAAAAGCTCCGTTACGAATTCAATTGTACAAAGAAAAGTTACCTAATATTCCTCTACCACCAGAGCCTGTGATTACGCGTTGGGGTACTTGGTTAAATGCAGCTCTTTTTATGCAGATCATTTGGAAAAATAAAGGAGTTAGTTTTAGAAATTTCTGATAATTCAAGTACTTACGTTCAAAAGCTCAATCCATTTTAAAGAAAACACAATTGCGCAATGAGCTGCCATTTATAAAAGCAAATTACTATTTTGTAAGTTCAACCATTGCTAAATTAGAAACGGAAGCATTGTCATTAAATGAATCTATGCAAATAATTAATAAATTCAACAGCTAATTTCGCTGTTTCAGAAATATTGGTAAAACTATTTCTAATAAATTAAATGAAATTTTACAAAAAACAGTGGATATCAGTTGTTACTAAAAGTTAATAAAGTTCTGAAACTTGAGGAAAATTCCGATGATCTTGTTATAAATTTAGATTTGGCCATATTAGCCGCATTAAAATATGCACCCATAACTTCTGTGGATGTAGAAAGAAGTTTTCTTTGTACAAAACATACTATCGGACAGACGCCAAAATTTTCTGCGAAAACTTGGAAAATATTTAGTTATAAATTGTTTTGCAAATAGTAATGAGAGGCTGTAATCTTTATAAATCTATAGCGTATAAGTAAATATGTAATTTTAAATAACACATAATTTTAAAATAATGTTAAAATAATAATTGCTTTGTAAGTAGTAATGACAGGGTGCAGTTTTTATAAATGTATAGTGTATAAGTAAATATGTAGTTTTAAATAACACATAATTTTGAATGTTAAAATAATAAGTTTGTATGCAATTTATCTTTTCCTATTAAAAATTACAAGCATACATACTTTTTTATATATTAATGTTATAATTTGGAATTAACACAGGTAAATAGAAGATTCAATATTTATGCATATTTTGCATATTTTGAATTAATAATGCATATTTGATGCATATTTTAAGGTTTTTAAGTGCATATATATGCACATATTTCGGTATTTTATAGTACATAAAATCCGCTCTCTACTAATCAGTAATCACGTATGAAAAATGCAATGCAAATGCATTAAAAAGATAACAATATATGAGGTGAAACACTATTGACGTAACAGTCCATTGTGGATAAACGGTAAAATTTTAACCATTTCGGCTATTCATTTATGTTTTGGCAAATAAAGTACACTTTAAAACTATCTTGAAATAGAAAGGTGTCCCAATAGGTGAGGCGTATTAAAATTATGTTTTTTTGTGGAGTGCCCTGTATTTTATTGCATTTTTGAAGCTTGTATGCAATTTATACTTGTTTTATATATTAATGTTATAATTTGGAATTAACACAGGTAAATAGAAGATTCAATATTTATGTATATTTTGCATATTTTGAATTAATAATGCATTTTGATGCATATTTTAAGGTTTTTAAGTGCATATGTATGCATATTTCGGCATTTATAGTGCATAAAATCCGCTCTCTAGTTATCAACGAAAAAATTGAACAAATTTAAATATCTCCGAAACTATTAGAGATAGGTATAGAACATATTTAATAAAAATTAAAGCCGACTAATAGACGAAGGCAAGGCGTTAAAAAATATAGTGTGTTAATTAAAAAAGAAGATATAGCATTTTCAAATTTACGTTGTTGAATTAATTTTGTGATCATCCGTTTATTCAAAGACTTCATGTTTGCCAGCAACAAAATGGTGGTCACATTGATCATTTATTATAATTTTAAGTGTTTGTATTTCAGCTAATATGTTTTTAGTTTCTTATATATTCATAGCTTGCTTTGACCTACTAATTTTACTCTTCTTCATTGTTATCAACGAAAAAATTGAACAAACTTAAATATCTCCGAAACTATTAGAAATCGGTATAGAACATATTTAATAGAAATGAAAGCCGATTAATAGACGAAGACAAGGCATTAAAAAATATAGAGTGTGCCATTTAAAAAATGAAGATATAGCATTTTCAAATTTATGTTATTGAATTAATTTTGTGATCACCGTGTATATTGAAATCCAATTTTGACAATAGATTAAAGTAAGCTCATGTATGAATACATTTTATACCAAAGATTATTTTGTTATCTTAAATATAACTGAGATACGCCTACTTGAATTACAACATAAAAATGTCAGTGTTTAGTTAACTTTGCAAATCTCTCAAAACTGTAAGATTTGGCTTGTAAGTAATCTTATAAAAAATGTAAAATTATAAGGAGAATCGAAAATAAAATAATATATAGGGTGTTCTATTTAAAAATCAAAAATTCTATATTGTACCGCTTTTATATTACACCCTGTAGATACCAAACTATTTTTGGATTATGCAGCTTATGAAAATAGACTTTCGTATTTAAACTTATCTTCTAAGTTTAATGGCAAAGGAGCTATCGACCGAATACGCACTATTGGGACACCCTGTATATCTATAATAAGTTTTGATTTACGCAATTAAAATGTAAATCTATGCTTTTACGATAGAAAGTATAATTAATTTAGATTTTCAAGGGATCTTTTTGCTGTATGATAATTTTTTACATATTTTTAAAATTGCGCTTATCATTGTCCATATTACATTATAAAACAGTTTTCCAAACTTTAAAGTTTAGATAACAAACCAATTAAAAAAGCTCGTATTACATTGAAATCTAGTGGTTTTAAATGAAATGTACTCAAACTTTGTTTCCAATTTACATATTTTTCATTGTAAGTTATATGAGCACGCTGTAACAAATACGTCCGGTTGGTACACAGTTAATCCTTTCCGTATGAACGCTTTAAGAGTGCATTTGACATGTTAAATTAGTGTACATGTATACATAAAACAAATTTTTCTTTTTTAAACTTAGGTATGAGGAGTAATATAAATAAATTTCAGCGTTACTTAACATAGAACCTTTAGGGGCGAGCAGTTTCGCGAACGTGAAACATTCTAAAATTTGCCAAACATCAAAAAACAATTTCTTTCTGAGATTACCTCTCAAATTCACGCCCGCGGTCATTGAGTTTTTCCGGTCCGCATTTCCTTTTCAATAACTTTTAAACCTTCCATAAATCAACCTTTAAAATTATCAGGTTTATATACAGTGCTACCTTCACAAATGACGTTTCATTCAGGGAAAACTTAATAAAACACACGAGCTATCCTTATTACTATTGCATGAAATTTGTAACGCGCTCTTCGCATCCCTTTTCTTATGAACGTGCATTGGGTCGAAAGGTAATCTCAAAGGGAGCCTGAAACTATATTAATAGGGCATGTTGGAAAGACAAACGGCCTCATCGTTTCAAATTGACATGTACTTTCATGCGTCACTGCTTAGAATTCTTTAGAAGCTTCTGCATCCGCATTGATTTTAAGCATACTCCATAAATGAACTTTTCTAACCGACAATGTTTCTTCAAAGTTAATTAGCGTTTTTAGAAAACAAATTTGCATTATGTAATAGACGAGGGTTAGGTAATTCTACAAAGGACAGCTGAAATTATATTGTAAATAAATTAACTTAGTATAATTGAGAAAGGCTTTTAACTAGTAACTAGTGTTAAAATGTATGCAAAATGGGAGGATTACCAAGATAATTGAGCAATTGCGAAATTACATGCTTTCCTTATTTACGTAAAACGTAAAAATGCTTTTTATCCTTTTGCTCAACAACCTTAATTACAAATGTTCTTTTTTTTAATTTCCTTTTACAGAACGTAAATGTGGAAGTATGTGTGTTTCGATAACTTATACAAGAATTCCTGTTTGCGGTTTACAGTGTCTGTTAAAGTATACATTTCACATATCCTTAATATCCTCCGTCGGAAGTTTCCATTATAATATAAATCACATCGCGCAGTTTAACCGTTTATATGTAAACTTGTTTTTTTTCGTAGTTTAGAAAGCAAGAGTAAAATGTATTTTTAGTAAAGTTAGTTAAGTCGTAATCTTGTAGTACACGCAATAGGAATTTTGTGTATTTTTAAAATGGCACTAAGATGGGTTATTTGTCTGACGTAACGATAAGTTTGCTTAAGTATATATTTTTAAATCATGTGTCATGTATGTCTTCATTACTATTGGCTAATGGGAAAATGAGGCTCATGTTTTTCTGCCTCTCCTGTTAATTAACAAAATGAAACGGTATCATCAAATTTATTATTTCCGACTGAGTTACGTTTACAAATGCCTTTTGTCAGTCAAATGTCACAGGATTTCGTTTCACATGGTGTAAAATTTATTTGGTTATCTGTTTCACTTATGTAAATTAGTTCTAAATGAAAATCGATGAAACATTACAACCACAATATTACTTTTGTCAGCTTGAATCCAGTTGATTAAAAATTGTTGACGTATAACGGTTAAAGCATTATATTTGCTACTGCGTCAATATTGTGAGATTTAGAAATAACATACGTCGATTGGTCGAGAAGAAAAAAACCATTCTTTCAGATAACATTACTTGCAGTGTATAAAACATTAGTATTAATTCAACAATTAACCAGTAATGTTTTAAATGCAACTTATATTATACACTGTGTTTCAAAAATTTCTAGGACGTATTCTGTGTGTGAATGATTTCTCATGCTCGCTATACGCAATTATTCGATACAGTGGCGGAGATACGGCCAGGACGAAAGGGTTTTTCAGGTTGAACTTATACGCCACTGAATATACTCGAATTTTGTTTCCCTTTCCGTATGTGTCAACTGAATATATGAATAATCATTGATTTTGTGATTTTACTTGTTTCTAGATAAACAAAAAATTTGATGGATTATAGCGTACGCCACTAGTTCACTATTTAAAATTTAAAATTTTCAGATTGAAATAGTGAACCAGTGGCATACGCTATAAAGTGCATGAAATCAAATTTTCTTGTTTATCTTGGAAACGAGCGGTCAAATCACAAAATCTCAATGATTATTGTTACATGGTTTTTCGTTAATATTATAGGGTATAGGCTAAACGGTAAGAGATACAAAAACTAAGATACGTGTCCCGTTCTATTTTTTAGTGTTTAGTTTAATGGCGCAATCGGAACTACGCTAACTAAATTGGTTTCTAAGATACAGAGTGATTCTCAAAATCTGCCGGTTTTATTATCTCTAGATAAAAAAGCTTTGGATGCGAAAGTTTTATGATTTTTACGTTTAATCCAGTGGAGTTCTTAAAAAATATAGATGTTTGATTTTTGAGATATTATCTAAAGTAGCATTTTCTTAAATGGGACACCTGTATTCGATAATCTCAAAAAATTGCATTTTTTCTTGAGATTGCAACAATATATAACACTTAATATTTTGCATTGTCCTAAATAGCTAAAATACTAAAAAAACATTTTTTTTTAGTTGGCCATGAATTTAATCAATTCTTTATTTTATAATAGGCATAATAAAATTGCAGATAATAACAATAATAAAACATTAATAAACTAAAACAACAACTACAAAAAACAAGAAAAGATTTATAACAACTCAACAGTAATTATTTCAAATACTTATATATAACAATTAGCATGGGTGATTAATCACAATAGGTGCTCAAATTGTCTTCCATTCTGCTCGATGCATTTTTGGGCTCTGCTTGTAACTGAACGAGTGGCGTTATAGATTTGAATATTTGGCACTCTTCCAATGCAATTAATAAAATTTTCTCTGAGTTCTTCTACAGTATTACTTCGGGTTTTATAGACTTCATTTTTGATAGATCCCCAAAAATAAAAGTCGAGTGGCGTCAGGTCGGAACGAGGCCATCTGTTTGTTCCACATGTACCAAGCCAATTTTCGCCAAAATTGACATTTAGTAAGTCCCTTACCATGTGGCTATTATGTGCTGGAGCACCGTCTTGTTGTAAATAAACATTATTTCTTGCAGCTAATGGCATGTTATCCAACTCCATTATTACACATTCTTCCAAAATTTGGATGTATCCTTGAGCATTTAAATTTTCATTAAAATCTGTAGTTAAGGACTCTGTTTTGATATAACGCCACCCATACATGGAACCCAAACCGTACTTGTTGGATCCTGGCGACCATCTGATGAGGATTTATGTTTGACCAATATCGATTAAAAATTCCTTCGCTAGATATAAAAGCCTCGTCGGTCCATATTATATTTTGAAAAAAATTGGGATTCCGATTAATCTGCTGCGAATACCAATGACAAAATGTTAAACGCCACTCTTCATCTCCAGGATGTAAGTTATAAACCTTTCTTGTTTTATATGGTTCATACTTATGCTTTCTTAACGTTTTTAAAACTTTTAAAACTTTAGATTTACTTGTGCCAATATCTGTCTCAATATTACGGCTAGATATCGTCGGATCAGCAGCAACACAAGCTAATGTATTTATTTCATCTCTTGCTCTATATGCCTTATTGTAAATCTTACTTCTTAGTTTTCAAATAATCCATACTCACTTAAATTGTGATATAATCTTTCAAATATTTGTTGTTCTGGCTGTCGTCGTTCCGGATAAAAGCTCAAAATATAAGTCTAGAGCTGCGTCTTTATTTTTATTACTCTCAATGTAGCACTCGAGCATATTTAATTTTTCATAATTTTGAAAATTATTCATTTTAATCATCTTTTTAAAAATATAATCGAAACGAAATAAGAATACCAATACATAATTGTTACTGAATTTTATGACATGTAAACAAGCAAAAACAATTGCTTAAAACATTCAATTAATGGCCAACTAAAAAAATGTTTTTTAGTATTTCAGCTATTTAGGACAATGCAAAATATTAAGTGTTATATATTGTTGCAATCTCAAGAAAAATGCAATTTTTGAGATTATCAGATACAGGTGTCCCATTTAAGAAAATGCTACTTTTGATAATATCTCAAAAATCAAACATCTATATTTTTTTAAGAACGCAACTGGATTCAACGTAAAAGTCATGAAACTTTCGTATCCAAAGCTTTTTTATCTCTATAAATAACCGAGTCATAAGAGATAATAAAACTGGCAGATTTTGAGAATCACTCTGTATCTTCGAAACCAATTTAGTTAGCGTAGATCCGATTGCGTCATTAAACTAAACACTAAAAAGAGAACGGGACACGTATCTTAGTTTTTTGATCTCTTACCGCTTAACCTATACTATAATATTAACGAAAAACCACCCTGTACATTAAGTTGACAAATATGACAATGGAAACAAAATTCGAGTACATCCAGTCGCGGAGAAGTTCGACCTGAATAACTTTTTCGACCAGTCCGTATCTCCGCCACTGTATCAAATAATTGAGTATCGCGAGCATCAGTGTATGACTCAGTTTTCGAAACTCGAACACCTTGTATAATTATTTATTTCTCAACGCGTTCCAATAGAATATGTATCATTATAGAGAGAAAATATGTAAGTAAAATAATAAGTTATTAAGGTAACAAATCATTAATGTAAAATAGCTAACGTGATGTAAATTATAATATCTGTTAAATATCAACCTGTTCGTTCATTAAAAGTACTTTCTGTTTAAGTTTATAAATTTCGACTGCTTCCAAAACTTTTAATTGGCCTTTTGTTACAAAATTTTGAAAATTTAATATTGTTTTTTGAAGTCATAGGGTGATTATTAACTATTAGATGTTTGGCATAATTTGATTCGTGTGTGTTTATATTTGTAGCACCTAATGTGTTCTTTGTCTCTAATATCAAACTTGGAAAATGTGTGTCCGATATAAACAGATTTACAGGATGTGCCGCTCAATTTATGAATACCCGACTTCTGAATGTCGGTAGTTGAATCATTGGCATTAAATAAACATTTACGAACATTGATATTTTTCCATAATATGAAATTGATGTGTATGTATTTTCTGTCAATGCTGTGTTAATTGAATAAATATTACCTTCCTTCGCCTTCACGCCATTCCCTTGCGGGGTAGCCAAACAATCCCTGCCTCCTATTTATTTTTCATTCACAATCTTTCTCCATGCTTTCTTATCATTGCAAACCTCTCTAGCTTCCGCAAGATTAGTACATTGTCTCTGACATGTCCTTTTATTTTTAAAACTTCTCATCTTTCTTTATCATACATTATACTCCATTCAGAAGTTTTGCATACCAGGTCCTTACCTCTAACCTCACCCAATATATTTGTTTCTTGCGTTGTTCATTCTCTCAATGTGACCAAACCAACGTACCATCATTCATTACCTTATCTTCTCGTTTTAATGCACTTCTCCGACATCTCATACTCACTTTCGTGTTTTTTGAAATACCCATGTGTCACTTCCATACAGAACTGACGGGACAAAGTCCGATTATATTTGGAATGTAACCTTTTGCTAGAGCTATTTTTTTTATAACTGATATTTCTTAAGTAAAATTTGTTGCAGGTAAATTGTGTTCTTTATGGTAACATGAGCCGCTTGGAATTATAATGTATGCATGTGTAGCAGAACTTACACTTGTATGGTGCGTTAAGTTTTATGTTTAATTATAGAAAATTGATGACTGTATTTTGCTCTTTCTTTAGTGCAAATTTTATGTTAAGGTGTAAGTTGCTAATATTAATTAAGAACTCACCAATAAAATCTGATGAACTACTGAAACATGCTAAAATATCATCCACATAAGGAAACCAAAATGCGATCTTACCAGAAACGTTGAATTCAAAAATTATGTCTTCTAAATTATCCATAACTGTGTTAGCTTAGATGGGGGAAATTGGACTGCCTATTTGTAAACCATTTTTTCGTATATAGATCATACTAGTGAATGTGAAACAATTTGATTAACACAGAGATTGAATAATTGAATTAACCCTATTCTAACTAATGCAACATTATCATTAACTAAAAAATTATTTAAAACACGCATACATTCTTGATGTTTTAGAAAACATACTAGTAACAGCAAAACCAATACCATATACTATGTAGTGGTAATTTTGTACGTTGGAGTTTACTATAGAACGAATTCAAGTTTAAAATCGAGTTTTGAAGAATTAGTGCTTCATGGTATGAAACACGTTTTTATGTATTTTTTGTAATTTGCCCTTTTCTTAAACAAAACTGTTTACTTCAGTTGATTTAGGGATTTCTGTGGCGGTTGGTAGACTTAATTTAATCTAGTCGCCTTTGTTTTATCCAAATCTCATAGGTGGAAGGCATGTATAATCCGCCCGTACAATACTCACCGTTACCATGCTTAATATCCAGTATCTCCTATATTCTATATATACTCGCCAACACGAACTAGCCAAGCGTGGTGTTTTAACGCTAAACCCTTAAAATGACGAGTTGTAAAACAGACGCCATACCCCAGGTGAGTAGGGCGAGACGCCTACACCATAATATCGATTCGTTGATCTATCCCAAGGTTCCCAGAAAAATTCCCCAACGCCAAAATCAATACTAAGAAGAGCAAGATATGCCAGGAATAAAATTCTGCCCCATTCGGATGCTCGGAAGGGCAGGACTCAAGCGACCTCGGTCATCGAATGTACCAACGTTCGCATACATTACTGCAACATACGTGGTATCAGGTCGAGTCTTAGAGCTGTTCACCTATACCTTGAACAAGTGCAACCGGACATTCTGTTTGCAATAGTTGCAAAAGCATCATTACCAAGGTCAAAGAGATGTTTGAAGAACGTAAATGCAAAGAATTAGTCTCATGTCCTTTGGGTAGTCGTAAATTTTGGTCATTAGCTAAAGCCATCAGTAAAAACATTAGTACATCTTCCTTTCCTCCCATGACGTCTCGCGACGGAGCTGCAGTAGCTGATCCTGCTGACAAAGTCAATATCTTTGTCGATTACTGTGAATCGATTTCATATCTCAATGATTCTTGTAAAATTGTGCCGTCACCCAAATCTACCCCATACGCTATGAAACCAATCCACTTTCGATACAACCTCCTAGAATCAATTATCAATAAACTTGACTCCAACAAGGCGACTAGCTCTGACGGTATTCCAGCTATCGTCTTTAAAAATGCTACCGAGCTAGTACCTGTATTGTCCAAACTCTTTTCTTCTTTCGATGTCATCTGGAGAGCTTCCCTCATCGTGGAAGTTAACAAATGTCCAACCTATTCCTAAAAAGGGCGGCAAAACCGATCCCTCAAGCTATCGATCAATCGATATCACTTCTATTGAAAATCATGGAAAAAGCCATCAACCACCAACTACTTTCGTTCCAATAAACTCCTAAACGACCGTGTGGATTCAAACAGAGTCGTTCAACGGGTGATCGTCTTTCATATGTCACCCAACTTTGGAATAACACATTGGAGAAGTACGGTAAAACAGTCGTAGCAGCATTAGCTATTTGAAAGACGTTTGACCAGGTTTGGCAGGTTTGCCCAGCTCACTTCGTTCGGCTTATCCGATACGTTCATCAATTGGATCTCCAACTTTCTTGACAAAAGACGTATACGCGTTGTCGTCGATGGCCTCTTTTCGAAACAAATTACTATTAACACGGGCGTACTCCAAGATCGGTGATAGCTTCACACTTTTCCTGATACACATAATGACCGCATTTACTCAACAACTAACCCGATCCATTGCTTTGCAGACGACAGCACTCTACATTGTAGTTCTTCTCAGTTTTTCCAGAACAATAAGTCTAGTCAGGACGTTCAAGTAAAAATGGCAGCCACAATCAACAGTGACGTAAAACGTGTCCTTCAATGGGGAAGGAATAATCTACTCCTGTTCAACGCCGACAAAACACAGTGTTGCCTGGTGTCCACCAAGAAAGACCGATCATTTCCTGCTGTAAATATGAACGGCTTAGATCTATATCAAACTCTATCTCTACGTTAGGGATGCCCGTATCATCGAGCCTTTCATGGGTTGACCACCTTTTGTCAGCCAGCAAAACAATTGTTCGTAAACTGGGCTTTCTGTGTAGTACTTCACATCGCAACTCCTTCTACTGTATAAGGCTCATATTCGACCTCATCTGGAATACAATTCCCACCTCTGGGTCAGTGCTCCCTAATACGCCCTTGATATGGTAAACCGCAGTCAAAAAAGAGCTATAAGACTTATAAATGACCCGTCCCTAACTTCTGACCTACAGGCTATTGAGCATAGAAGAATAGTTTCAGTTTTTTCCTTGTTCTATCGCTACTACCATGACAAGTGTACCTCCGAAATATACTCCTTAATACCTTTGCAGGTAAAAAAGTCTATCTTGTCACACTAAACGGGTGCAATCTACATTTTTCCACACGACGACCAAATTGTGGAATCCACTACCCAATTACTGTTTTCCTCCAAACTTTCATAAACATTTCTCGGCAACCTAACAACATCCCTAAATCCTCCCAGTGTTCCTGAGTGCTTTAGAATGTTAGGCAAATCTTTGCATGTTCAGGAATACTATAAGTAAACACGAAAATTGAATTGCATGTACGCCCCCTGAAATGCGTGAAATTCACAAAAATACGGTCATGAATTTGATCACATCAAAGTTTTCCACTAGACGCATCCTGTTTTTGACACATTTTGTAAGAGTGACGTGCATGACATAATTCTGGATCAAGCTTTGCTAACCTAAAAATTTTCGTAAAATGTTCCCTGAATTACTGGCTATAATGACATCGGTGGTGATGACGTCGAGTTTCTTAATATGTCTATTAAGTACCAAAATGGGAGCAAATTACAAAAATTAATCTTAAAGAATTATTAATAGAATATTTTGAATTGCAGTTTAAATTGTTTGTTATTATGAGGTTTAGTTTATCTGTTAAGATATGATTAGGAGCTTGGATATAAGAAATTACTGGTATAATGGGCGTATTTGGTTTGTGAATCTTTATGGGACAATATAGTTCTGGTGCTTATGGGTTCTTCCTCTAATTCTTTGATGCAGATATTGCAGTCGTGTCAGTTTCGTTTCACACCTTTTTGTAATTACATTTAAAATTTCTAAATTTTCGTTAATAATAAAATTATTAATAAGCAGATAAAAGTAACACTTAGTAATCATTTCACATGCAGAAAGGTAATAACTTTATTATTAAGGAAAATTTAGAAATTTCAAAAAAGATCCTACAACAATGCAATATTCCCAAAACCTGTGACACAGAGTTTACAAAACTGCAATATATGCTTTCAGATTTACAGAAACAAGAAATTTTAAACAAAAACCTACAAATGCCAAAACTGTACGGTGTGTATTATTATGTAGTAATAATGATGAATTGGTTACAAGAATGGAGTTAATTCAATTATTTGATCTCCGTGTTAATGAAAATTTTTTCTTATTCAATAACAAATGTTATCTACAAAAAAAATGGTATACATTTGGGCAGTCCAGTTTCGCTATTTCAGCTCTTATCTTTTTGGATAACTACAGAATGATTAACTTACGCGAAATGTAATTTTTATCAATTTTTTCAAATGCAACACCCAGTATATTTTTGCACATTTCGATTCCCCGTGAAAAGTAGATACTAATTGATAATATGTTTCATAGCCATAAGACGGACCCTTCTTGAGATATTGACGTTTTTACGTAAAAATATTCTAAAATACAAATTTACTATGACAATAGAATTCAACAAAACAAATCAGGTAGGCTAGCCGCTCGTAATAAAGAGGAACAATTGCATCTATTGTTTTGACGTTTGTATAATCATTAAAATATTGTTCCATTAGTTTGTGTGTTTTTGGATTGTCGTTTGTCAATTTTGTATAAAATGAATTTTTCCAAAGAAGAAATGGTCGATATGATCTTTATTTACGGCGAAGCTCAAAGAAATGCTTTGCTGGCTACCCGTTTGTACTGTGAACGATACCCAGAGAGAAGACAGCCGCGGAAAGAATCGTTTATGAATGTAGCTGAGAGATTTATAAATTCTGGAAGTGTGTGTTATCCCAAGCGCGCAAAAACAAGCCCAAATGAAGAAAATGAGTTGTGGCATCTCTTATAGAAAATCCGCAAATTAGTACCAGAGAGCTATGTACACACCTAGACCTAAATAGAAATAAAGTTCGCAGCTTTATTTAAAAAAAACAGATTGCATCTTTATCACATCGATCAACATCTAGCTTTAAGTGAAATAGATTTTCAAAATCGTGAATCTTTCTGCCAATGAGTAACTACTAAAGTAAATGAAGAACCCAATTTTATTAATAACATTCTATTTACGGATGAGGCAACTTTTCAATAATGGCAATATTAATACACATAACTATCATCACTATTCAGATACTAATCCACACATCTTAAGATTGTTGATCACCAGCATCGATGGTCAGTTAATGTGTGGTATAATCAATTTTAATGTGGTTGGTCCTTTTTTTGATGGGATCTTACTGGAGAAAGATATTTACAGTTTTGGAAAATGATTTACGAGCTTTTGAAAATATCGAGGTAGATAATATTCGTACGATGTGGTTTCAACTGGATGGCGCCCCTCCACACTATGCAATCAACGTTAGGCAATATCTCGATAGAAATTATCCGATGACGATGTGGTGTGTAAAACTGGCCAGCCAGATCACCCGATCTTACGCCCCTTAATTTCTTCCTTTCGGGCTATGTTAAAGAAAAAGTTTACCAACATCCTCCCACCACAAGCGAAAATATGAAAAATAGAATTAGAGCTGCGTTTCAATCCATTTCGCCTCTAATGTTGTTGGGAGTGAATCTTTCGTTTACCGAGATAATTGCAAAGTGTTTAGCTAGGCTAGGTCAACATTTTGAACATTTAATTTGATTTTATGGTTTTATTCGTGTATGTTTAGTTGTTCAACTTATTTTTAGGTGTAGAGAATTATTTTTTTCTTTAGTTATTAATTAAGTTTTCCCATCAGTTAAAGAATTTATTTTCCATTCGTATTTTCTTATTTGCTCTGGATTTTGTTTTATTTGTTCTTTTGTATGTCAATATTTTCAAATAAAGCGTCAATAGCTCAAGAAGGGTCCGTCTTATGGCTATGAAACCTTTATCAATTATCATCTACTTCTCATGGGAAATCGCAATGTGAAAAAATATACAGGGTGTTGCATTTAAAAAACTGAGAAAATTTACATTTCCCGTAAGTTAATCGTTCTGTATAGTTTTACATATTTTCGAAAAATTTCAAAGCTTGTTTGTTTGTAGACTATGATTAGTAGTCGATGGTATAAACAGATTTACAAAATCATGGTGACAACGCTCGCATCGTTGTTCCAAAGTTAACTCTATTTTGGTACTAAAGTCACGATATCTGCAGAACGATTAGTGATACAGATACAAATTTCTATACTTTTGTTCTAAATGTAACAGTGAATGCAAAAATGTAAAAATGTACAGGGTGTTCCGTTTAAAAAAACACAGGTTTGGGTTGACATATTTTTGTCAATCACCCTGTATATACCTAAATATTTTTAGAATGTAGGTCCAATGATCGTGTATTACCACACCAAAATTGGTTTTGATATCTCTAATAGTTAAAGAGAAATCCTCCGTCCACGCGGTTGACACACCCTGTATATAATTCATTATTCATATTTGTTATTTTTTTCAATGAGACAAAATAACAGTTCCATACAATCTTGATTGAAAAATGATAATTTAGTTTCATTATTGAATTAAAGATATTTTGGAAATATTTTTTAAATTGATTAGTGTTTGAAATTGAGAAAGTATGAAATTAACATTTATTATTTTATAAACAATGACTAGTCTATTATAAGAGACGCGCTATTCAGCAAAAGAAAACAGACCACGGTTTAAATACGTAAAATATTATTTTTTGTATTAATAATAAATAATTAACTTTTATTTGTGGACAATAATTAACAACTCAAATATTTTGTTCTAGACGCTAATCTAAGAATGAGTAAAACATTTGAAAGTGGCGCTTTCAAATGCAAGAAAAAGAAGCTACACGAGTATGAGGCAAAGAAGCTAACACCGATTACTGCTTACATGCATGTGTCAACTAATACTACTTAATTGGAAGCAATGCAGCACGTTGCATGTGAGGACACTGCCGTTGCACCAACTTAAAGTGAAAATATGGAACTAATTCAAGAGCAACTTACTGAACACGAATGTACCAACGAGCCACAAGAAAATAATACGAATATTCAGACACCTAATGAGAAACACCAAGTTCAAGATGTTGCAAATTTAGATACTGATGTCAAATATTTGGCTACTGTAACAGATGTTGGCTTGTGAACAAATTTATCGCAAAATGATGTATCATATTGGGTAGAGAAGGACCCTTCTCAAGTTCAGTATCACTGTGGACCGCTTTTAAATTGTAAGCGAAAATATAAGTCAGTCCAAATTTTGTACAAAAGCAATTTTTTATTCAACAAAAGCCACCCTAGAATGGTTTGTGTACTCTTCCTCAAAAGGCCACGTTTTCTGCTTTGTTTGTAAACTCTTTCCAAACATTGCATCTTCTGCAACAGCATTAACTTCTGAAGGGTTGAATGATTGGAAAAATCCTGCTATCATTCAAACTCATGGAAATTCGGAAGGTCATAGGAATGCTATGTTAACGTACTTAGCAAGAGCAAAAGGGAAAACTTTAACTTCAAAGCTAGAGGAAGAAATAAGAAAAGAACAGCAATACTGGCGTTACGTTAAGAGTTTTCGCTGTAATTTGCACTCTTGCAGAGCACCATTTAGAAAAAAAATGAAAAGTTTTAAACTCCAAATAACGGCAATTACTTTGGTCTTCTAGAACTAGTAGCAAAATTCGATCCATTTTTAAGAGATCATATCGATCGATATGGAAATACTGGCTCAGGAAAACCTTCATATCTGTCTAAAACTATGTGCAAGGAAATTATTCAAGTTATGGCAAATAAAGTGAAAGACAAAATTGTGGCGGAAGTGAAAAAGGCTGGCTATTTTAGCTTTTCAGTAGATTCCACTCCTGACATATCTCATACTGATCAGTTGATCTTAATTGTTAGATATGTGTCACCTGAAGACGGCTTGCCAACTGAGAGATTTTTAACTTTCTTTGAGCTAAAAGATCACTCAGGGGAAAGCATAGCTGATTTAGCATTTAACTATATCACTGCTAAACCTGAAATTGATTTCAGAAGATGCTGAGGACAGTCTTATGATAATGCAGGCAATATGGCTGGTAGATACAATGGTACGCAGCAAAAAATTATCGAAAAAAGCAAGTTTGCAAGATTTGTTCCATGCTCTGGTCACTCTTTAAATTTAATAGGTCTTTCAGCTGTTGATTGTTGGCTTGATGCCGTTAATTTTTTTGATGTTGTGAACGAAGTTTATATCTTTTCTCATCTTCCACAAAAATGTGGGCAGTTGTGAAATCACACTTGAATCCTCATTCTAAATACTAGTTTGAGGGCCAACAATATTTTACAGAAGATGGAAGAATTTGAATTCTTGTTTATGCTCCATTTCTGAAATAGAACACTAAGACATTTTTCAAGAGTAAATAAAATTCTTCAAAGCCCTAACATTTTACTTAGTAGTTGTGCTGATTGGTACAGATCACCTTTGGATATTTTACTTGAAATTGGGGAAGATTTTGATGCACTTAAGCAAGAATAAAAAAACACGTTGCCAAATACTGAATATAGAAATGCCAGAAGGATAATAAGAAGTAAAAGACAATGGAATTACAGAATTCATCTGACCCTGATGCCTTAGACGAACTCTCTTCAAGAGATAAATCTAGGATAAAGTCATTTATTCCTATATTAGATGCACTAGAATCAAACTTAGGAAGAAGAGCTTCTGTTTATGATGATGCAGTGAAAATATTATCCTTTCTTGCCGGTCTTACATTATCACACGTAGAACTTCCAAGAGGTGTTAAGCTGTTAATGCAAGAATACCCAGAAGATGTCTTACTGCAGAACTATTTTATTTCGACACATATGTGACAAACGCATAAACCTTCAAAAAATTGTACAGACTTGTATCAAATAATATTCAAAGAAAATATTCACGTGGCCTTCCCCAATATGGAATCAATCTTACGAGTAGAATAGGGGCACCTTGGCCGCCGTCTTGGATTTTTGTGACCTGGGGCACCTTGGCCGCCATTTTTTTATATGCCCACATGGTGATCGTATTTTTCACCCCTTTTGTTTATGGCTTGTTTTCGGAGGCCATTTTCACCCTAATTAGAGCCTTTTTGGTTGTGTTAAGAACCTTTTTGTTAGTTCACTCCTTTTTTATGGTTTCTTTTCGGAGGCCATTTTCAACCCTTGATGGAATTTTTACGCCAATTAGGATCCTTTTGGTTGCATTAAGACCCTTTTTGGCAGTTTAGCCCCTGGAATATAGGCAAATGCGTGCGCATACGGTGTTCTGATTGGTGGTCCTAAGGACAACCCCTTTCACCTGATTAGTTTCTTATTGGTTCTTAGCCCCACCCAGATTCGGAGCTCTGATTGGAGGCTTAAGGCTCTGCAATGGTCACGGTGGGAAATTTGAAAATGTTCTAACAAAAGGCCTTAATGCTATCTCATAAGACAGCTATAAGAACTTGTGTAAGGTCTGCGCCCTCTTGTCCTGACCCCCCTTAGCTGGCAATAGTATTATAATAAGGGGATCTAATGCTATCTCACAAGACAGCTATAAGAACTTGTGTCAGGTCTGCGCCTTCTTGTCGTGGCTCCCTAATTGCGCAGGTTGAATTTGCTTGTAGCATCATCTAGTGGTGTATGGGCTAATGAATATTTTTCTGTAATAAAGGTAGTGTCACTTAGCGGTAGGCCTAATTAGGGATTGTTGTGGCGCCATCTATGAGGGGAGATTTGAACTTGTATTATAATAAGGGGCCTAATGCTAACTGATAAGACAGACATAGAGCTTCACAACTTGCTTTCGGGTCTTAACCCCTAGTCCCTTGATGGGAAATTTGAATTTGTATTTAAGTGTTTACATTCTGGTCAGTTATTGCGAGAAGTTTGAAGTTATATTCTAATAAGCGGGTCTAATGTTAGCTTATAAGACTGGTATAAGGCCTCGCAACTTGCTATCGGGGTCTAGACCCCTGGCCCCCTTGGCGGGAAATTTGTATTCTAATAAGAGGGACTCTAATGCTAACTTGTAAGACAAGTGTAGGGCTTCGCAACTTACTCTTACAGGTCAGGACACCTTGTCTTGACCCCTAGGTGTAAAATCTGAATTTGTTAATAGCACCATCTGCTTTTGTGTAGACTAACGAATGTTTTCTGCAATATTATAGCTGGCGCCACCTAGTGGTATATTTTTAAAGTGCATACTTGTCCCTGTAATGGTTATGGTGGGAAATTTGAAATAAGAGGTTTAACACTAGCTTTTAAGGTAAGACGTATGCATTTGGCCTCAAACGTAAAATTTTGCGACGCGACGCTTTTGGCGAAGGCTGTTTCGGCGACCCCCACTCCAACCCTTCCGAACATAACCGAGATTGTAAGACAGACAGGTGTAGGGCATTGCAACTTGTTCTCGGGTCTTCGCCCCTTGTCGTGATCGGAACTTGTTCGTGAGCCTTCGTGTATTGTCGTGGTACCCTTGGCGTAAAATTTGAATTTGTATTAAATAAGGCCTAATGCTAACTTATAAGACAGGGTAGTGCAACTTCTTCAGGGCTTTGCCTTGTCGAGGCCCCATTGGCGGAAAATTTGATTTGTATTTAGGTCTCTGCAGGTTTCTGAAATATGAATTTGTATTGTAATAAGGGGTATAATGCTAACTTCTAAGACAGATGTAGGGCTTAGCAACTTACTTTACTGGCCCCTCGACCAAAAATTTGAACTTGTTTGTGACCTCATCTATGAGGAAGTTTGAACTTGTATTATAATAAGGAGGTCTAATGCTAACTTATAAGTCACACGTAGGGCTTCGCAACTTGCTTTCAAGTCTTAGCCCCTGGTCCATTGGCAGGACATTTGTATTTAAGTGTTTATATTCTGATTACATTGCGAGAAATTTGAACTTCCCCGAATATAACCGATAATATCCGAACATTCACGAGTGCGCCCGCACACAAGACCCAAGGCCGGTAACATTCTCGTTTCTAGCGCGTTTCGCTCTCTAAAGTGTAATCGTCATCGAGTGAGCATTATTATAATGTATTCTCCTGTTTATGAGCCAACATCAGCGGAAATTAGAGATTTTATCCACTTTTTAATAAACCATTACAACATAACCGTTCAAGATGATGATGGAAACGATGGCGTGGAGCAGATGAATGTATCTCAGATCCAAGATGATTGTTATGATTCACAGAAGAGAAAGAAGAGCGATGAGGTAGAGGAGAAGGATAAGGCTCAAAACCATGATGATGATAGCGACGAATCACGGTTGAAGAAGAAGAAGACCGATAAAAATGTGATTAAATAAATGATGTAGTGTTGTTTTTAATATATTTTCAAACGCTAAGCTTTCCTTCAATTTTTTTTAATAAACTTTTTTTCCTAACGGCGTTTGAACCTGCACTAACAATAATGCAGTTGGATGGGTAATCACTATAAGTGTCAGATTGGCTTTCTTTTTCACGCTGTAAATTAAATCATACTGCTATTTTTTGAATTGAGAGCTGTTTTTGTATGATTAAGGCTTAGCAAAGTGTAAGTAAGTCCAATCAGTATATTTGAGCTGTACGCCAGTTTTCGCAAGCTGTAAGGTATGATTTGATTAATTGAGATTGCTTTGGTTGATTCATTGATTGAGATTGATCTGATTGTTTGATTTGATCGAGCGTAATTTGTTTGGGATTGATCTGCTTAATTGATTTGTTTGTTTGAGAAAGAGACGAGAGAGGAACGAGGGAGAAACAAACACGATCAACCTCTATTACAGAAAACATTCATTAGTCTTTATACCACTAGATGGCATCACAAACAACCCTAATTAGTCCCAGAAATATACCGCTAGGCGACGTCGTCTTTATTACAAAAAACATTCGCTAGTTTAAAAATATACCACTAGATAGTGCCACAAATAAAACCCTGATTAGTCCGATAAATATAACGCTAGGTGGTGCCACCTTTATTACAGAAACTATTCATTAGTTCATACACAACTAGATGACGACACAAATTCAAATTTCCCAACAAGGGGCCACGACAGGAGGGTGCAGGCCCTAACAAAGGTACTTATGTCTGTCTCTCTTATAAGTTAGCAATAGTCCCCTTATTAAAATACAAGCTCAAATTTCTCGCAATAAGTAATCAGAATGTAAACACTTAAATACAAATTCAGATTTCCCACCAAGGGACCAGGGACTAAGACCCGAAAGCAAATTTCGAAGCCCTATGTCTGTTTTACAAGTTAGGAATAGGCCCCTTATTAGAATACAATTTCAAATTTCTCGCAATAAATAATCAGAATGTAAACACTTAAATACATATTCGAATTCAAATTTCCCGCCAAGGGACCAGGGGCTAAGACCCGAAAGCAAGTTGCGAAGCCCTATTTCTGTATTATAAGTTAGCATTAGGCCCTTTATTATAATACGAGTTAAAGTCTCACCTCATAGATGGCGCCGCAACAATCCCTAATTAGTCCTACCGCTAAGTGACGCTACCTTTATTACAGACAAAATATTCATTGACCCATGCATCACTAAATGACCCTACAAGCAAATTCAAGTTTCGGAACAAGCGAGTCACGACAAGAGGGCGCAGACCTGACACAAGTAAGTTCTTATAGCTGTCTTATGAGATAGCATTAGGGCCCCTATTAGAACATTTTCAAATTTCCGACCGTAACCATTGCAGAGTCTTAAGCCTCCAATCAGAGCTCAGAATCTGGGTGGGGCTAAGAACCAATCAGAAACTAATCAGGTAAAAGGGGTTGTCCTTAGGACCACAAATCAGAACATTGTATGCGCACCAAAAGGGTCCTAATTAGGGAAATAAGGCAATGGAAATCCACTCTAATTAGGGTGAAAATACCATTAAGGGTTGAAAGTGGCCTCCAAAAAGCAGTCATAAAAAAAGAGGTGAAAAGTACGATGTGGGCATATAAAAAATGGCGGCCAAGGTGCCCCAGGTCACAAACACCTAAGATGGCGGCCAATTATTCTAAGCTGTTTCTCAGTTTAATGGTCACTAATTGTACTGGAGGAAGGACTTAAAAATATCAAAAATCAATTAAGAAGCACAATGACCCAGACAAGGTTGTCTTCATTGAGTATTTTGAGCATCGAAAATGAGACCTTCAGAAAAATAGATTTTTATGAACTTATACAAGAATTCTGTGTGAAAAGTTTAGAAAGAATTTCTTCTAATCTACTATTTCGTTTTAAATGTATACTTGGATTGAATCAGTTCTTAAATGAAATAACTATTAACATAAAATTTAATATGATATACAATTTGACATTTTCTTTTTTGTGATCTGGGTTTTGTTTGAATAAAGTTCCATTTTTGGTTTCGATTAAGACTTAAAATTCATACTTAAACTTTAAATGCGAATTATTATAAAATAAATTTATCTGAATTGAATTTGGTTTAATCTTCAATGTATTAAATATATTTAATTTAATTTGATAGAAAATACGATAATTTTTATTGCGTATTTTATTTTCGTAGTCAAAGATTTTCATTATTTGAATTTTGTTTCTTTATAAATCTTCTTTGATTAGTTATTGTTACAAGTACTATATATGGTGCTCGAAATAAATGCCCGAATAAGTGGTCTAGACTTTTTTTATTTATTATCCGTGCCACATTTTTTACAAAGGTTTGTACCAATCACTTGTTTCATTTAACATATTGGTATACAGGGTGTCCACAAACTCTTTTCACAAAAGAAAACTGCACATTCTAGAGCTGATTTTATATCGATTTAACGTAAATTCCCTTAATACAAAAATACTTCCTAAGAGAGCTGGAACTGTTTATTTTCCATAGCCATCTTTCATAATTGTAAATGAATTCGTTAGTTAATTTTATAAAAGTTTGATTAACACATGAAAAGTTCACAACAATTTATTTCGAAAAGTGCGTACAACGTCAGACAAGAGTATCATTCTTTTATGAAAAAATCGGAATTTTTTAAACTTTATGTAACAATTGCGAAATTTTGAAAAACAATGAACTTATGAATAACAATGTCCAATGCCCCGCCCAAACGAGCCAATTATGAGTACAACTAAAAAATCATATTCACGCCATACGATTGGGCATATTCCACTACATAAATGTGCAGAACGCTATCATTTAAAGGGAAACCATTCTGAAGATATTTGAATTAAACCGATGTATTAAGGTAATTTACTTTAAATCGACATAAAATCAGTTCTAGAATCTGCAGTTTTCTTTTGTGAAAAGAGTTTGCGGACACCCTGTATATCACAGTAATAATGTATTTTATTATCTCTCATGTAATTCACAAACTTAAAAATGGGAGGTGAAAGGGCCTCATAACTGGAATAGCCTAGGGCCCCTTTTAATCTAAATCCGGCCGTAGTACACAACACACTAGGCCTTTCCGGGAATATTTTTAGCTTGATATTTATGTAGGCTTATTTATGTATTTAGTATTTTCAAGAACATTTTTAATGAGGAAAGCTTGTTACAAATCGTTTTAGGACAAACGAAACACGAGTGATTGTTGGCAAAGAAAATTACTCTGCACATTTATTGTAATCAGTCCCGCATGGTCTATTATAGTAAAAAAAAAACACAGCGCATTTATCATGTAATTGGAACTGTCAAAATATTTCGACAAACTAAAATGATAATTTATGGGTGGAGTGTAATGTACACTATATGACGGTCTCATAATGGAATAATAATGGATTGTTAGCCGTGTATGTGTGCTTTTATATTAAATAATGCAACGGTAAAGATAATGCAGCTACGTAATATGTTTTACTATTGCAAATATTGCACTAATGATAAATGACAATTTTGTTTTTATTCAAACGGTTGGATCCCATTTTTGTTAATGACATGCTTCCATTACCTAAACCGTAAACTCTATTAGAGCTTGACTTAATCACCGATACTGCAAATAGATGCATACTTTTACATTCAGTACGTTGACTACAAACAATAAAACTATCTGTCATCGAAATTGAACAAAAGCTCTGATTTCACACCGCATAGTAGTGCTGGTCATCATTCAATCTTCACACAAACAGCCTGTCAAAATGCCACACACGGAAACCATGATTCCCTAGATAATGCATAAAACATTCAAACATTGTAATTTATAATACAAAATTTCCCAGATCGTATCGCTGCCATTTTTCAGGCACGCATGTTAAAAGAACTAGAGTTAGATAGGCATAAGAGCCAGAGTGGCCGGACAGCTTCACGGCCAGTGGCGTTCGTTAATGGGCTATTACCGAATAGGTTTTTTTAATTAGCTTTAATCAACAAATCAAATCAACAATTGTTCTCAGTTCTCGTGCTTTAATACAAGATAATTGCTCTTGTAACATATTTTACCAACGCATTCAAATTTATTAATAAAAAAATTTACGTCTTTAAACAAAATTAATAAAATATTATACTCGCGTCCTATTCTAATTTGAGTCACGCAACGTACATAAAAAAAACAAGGAATAAGCAACCAGAAAAGTGTACAAAGTAATATTACTTTAAATAGTTAAAACCTTATGAATATTAATGAGTGTAAGTGAATAGTTCAAAATTTGCATAATTCAGCGAAAGGAAAATTAAAAAGCTTTGAGTAAATACAACGAATGCCGTTATAAAATGGAAACCAAAGCTGAGCCGTTACTGAAATATTTATGCGTTGATCTGAAACTTTAATTGTCTTCAGTATAAAAATGCTCTATTATTATTCAAATCTTGTGTATTTTATAAAGAAGTAAAATCCTGACACTTTCAATTGTTTAAAAAATATTGCGAGCATGAAATCTTCACGATTCGATGAATACCTTTCAAAAACTAGTTTAGATGCCCACCAACCAAAAAATATTGTAGAAAATTTTAGTTTAATTAATAAAGCAGCTGATAATCATCACTATGTAATAAAAGGTGTTAACAGGTGTGAAGGAACCGATGTTGATGTGTGTTATTAACACATTTTTATGTTACATCATGATTGTGTGAACTTTTTATGCAATTATAAACAATAAAAGTATATTTATTTGTGTTTTGTAGATATTAATTATTTGCATGTTCAAAATTATTCATAAATCAACATCAATTTGCTTTCTTTCACAATTTTCAGTTTTAATTAAACAAAATTGATCAAATTTTTTACTCCAGCGCTTTGAATAAAAATTTGAACTGTATTAAGCATATTACGCATGATTAATGATTGCATCAAGAATAATAATCTTAATTTTTTTCTCATCGGATGAATAAGGAAACTTGGTTTTAACAAAAAGCATCTTTTAGACGTTAAATCATTAACGCAGATCAACATCCGGGGGATTAACAATGGGTATTCCGTTATTTAACTCATTTTATATGCTATTCGGTAGATTTCACGCCTGTTTACTAACGATCTCAAGAATGTACTTTCAGGATCTTTAGTACTACTACTACTACTAAAACTAGGAAATGCTTTTGTAGGTCAAATAGTATTTTCACCCAAAGCTGCAGCATTATAGTATCTCCTTCTGTGCGAATTTATTCTTTTCGGAAACTCATTCGAGTGTAGGAATAACGTTGTACTTTCATTTATCTAGATTGCTTTTAATGGCTTTCGAAGTAACATTTTGGAAAAAGCTCTATTGAGAAAGCCAGATACAGATCGGGCCAAGGAAGCCCAATGAACGAAATACGTGTATAATGCTCGTTGGGGCGTGGGCGTACAACCAAGAAATAATAAGTGATGATAATTTATAAATAATGAATTAGTAAAAGGGTAATCTTTAACGATATCCAACAAACGCGTTCTCTGCACAGCAATTGTAACTAGAGGACTTTAACCCTGTAGCTAGCGAGGAAATGACAACAATTGGGTGCATGGACAAAATAATTGCTATTTGCACTGGACTACTGTAAACGATATTGAGAAGTCTTTTAGCAATAGGACACAATGAACATTTTGAAATAAAACCCTACGAGCCTAAAAAGGGATAAGGAAGGGAAGATTCGTGAAGTATGCAATATAATGAAAGCAGTAACGGAATAATCCAAGGTTTTCATTAGTGCTTCGTTAGTGCTCGTTGGTGCTTTAATCGATTTATTATCAAAATTAACAATCGGTTTGTATTTTAATTATTAATATTAATATACCCACACACACGCACACGCACACGCACACGCACACGCACACGCACACGCACACCCACACCCACACCCACACCCACGCACGCACGCGCGCACGCACGCACGCACGCGCGCGCGCACGACGCACGCACGCACGCACGCACGACACGCACGCACGCACTACGCACGCACGCACACGCGCACGCTCGCACGCACGCTCGCACGCACGCACGCACTCACGCACTCACGCACTCACGCACTCACGCACTCACGCACTCACGCACTCACGCGCTCACGCACTCACGCGCTCACGCGCTCACGCGCTCACGCGCTCACGCACTCACGCACTCACGCACCGCTCACGCGCACACGCACTCACGCACTCACGCACCCACGCACTCACGCACTCACGCACTCACGCACTCACGCACTCACGCACTCACGCACTCACGCACTCACGCACTCACGCACACGCACTCACGCACTCACGCACTCACGCACTCACGCACTCACGCACTCACGCACTCACGCACTCACGCACACGCACTCACGCACTCACGCACTCACGCACTCACGCACTCACGCA
>JARFJB010000125.1:877500-990000 GCA_036346205.1 Vesta saturnalis | reverse complement strand
ACACACACACACACACACACACACACACACACACACACACACACACACACACACACACACACACACACACACACACACACACACACACACACACACACACACACACACACACACACATATATATATATATTAATTACTTTAACGTGGTTTCGCAGTAGTTTATTGCGCATGTTGCGCCGTAACTTATTGCGTAGGAGTGTTGCGTCTAAGCTCTTCGCGCATTATTGGGATCCACATGTGTTTCATTTCTATACTGGCTTGGGTTATTGGATTTTCTGCTACTGCGATATGTGTGGCTTTCTTGGGTTTCCGGCGAGTTGTATTCTCGTCCTTTGCGACTATCTGTATGTTATCCCATTGAGTTCGGTGGTCTTCGTTCCAGACATGTTCGACAATTCTTGATCTTTCTGTTTCGCTCTTGCAGATGTTGTTCTTGTGTTCCTGAGTTCTTACTTTGAGTGGCCTACTGCTCTTCCCTATGTATGCTCTGATGCATTCGCATGGTAATTTATATACACAATTCTTGGAATTCTGGTCATCATTATGTGGTTTGCTTTTGGTTAGTATTCCCTTGAATATTCTTTTCGATTTGAAGGCAGTGCGTATCTTGTATTTGCTGCCTAACCTTTGTACTTTGTCTGAGGTGCTGTGTATATATGGTATTATCGCTGTACATTTAGGATCTTCTTTTTCGATTACCCTTTCACTGTTTGGGTTAGGCGTTAGATTGGGATAGCCATTTCCTTTAATTCCCCTAGCGATATTTCCTTTTTCTTTTTTCATGTCTTCTTGTTTTGAACATATTGTTTTCCCTTTATCGTTCAAGCATCCTGCCACGCCTAACTTTACGTTTTTGGTGTGATTGGAGTTTTAGTCTGGGTACTTCCCTGTGTGGGTAGGTTTCCTGTATACATTTGTCAAAAAGTGTTATCATTCCCGTGTACAAGTACATTCAGGAATGGCAGTTTTTGTTCCGACTCCAACTCCATTGTGAATTTTATGGTGAGTGCGCAGCTATTCAGGTATATGAATTCATCCAGCTTATGCTTGCCGTGTTGACAAACTACGAAGGTATCGTTCACGTATCTAAGCCACATCCGTAGTACGTATATGTCAGGTTAATGCTCCGTTAGTGCCCTTTAGCGCTTTTCTCAAAGTATTCTAAGATAATATGATTTTCATTTGTTCTGACTAACCTTACACTAGTAACATGTTTTAACCGATCAAATTACAACTCACTTATTACATTTAGTGCTTTTCTTGATACTCTTCAGTGCATGGACCAGTTTTCACAAAATTTTAAAGACAAAGTCTCAGAACACAATTCGGTTTGTTCTGGAAATGGTCACACTATCATAAGGTATATTTGGTTAGTGCTTCGTGAGTGCCGTTTGGTGTTTCAAACGTTTCCTAAATAGCCTCGCAAATAACGACGAATTGGATCACAGCATGTATCAAATAATTTTTTGCTGGCAAAGAATTTTACCGACGTCAAATAATTGTTTGATCATTCGTTACTGTTTCATAGCGCTTCGAAGATGACAGGTGGCACTTAATTATTACGCTAGCACCAGTATTTGACTTATGGATATATCCTTATATCCTTGGTTTTCTTTACCCAAGCATGAACATTTTTAAATATTCATTAATACGCAGGAGTCTCAGAAATCAGTCTGTATCATGCAGTGCATGTATAAGTGTTTGTTATGTTTGTGTGTGTGTGTGTGTGTGTTGTGTATGGTGTGTTGATGTGTATCTTATTTTTTGCGATATTTATCATAATATTTGTTGTATTGTTGCCGTGTGTTGTGTGTATGCGCGTGGTGTGTGTTGTCGTGTCGTGTGTGTGCGTGGTGTGTGCTGGTGTCGTGTGGTGTGCGTGTATGTGTGTCGTGTGTGTCGTGTTTAGTCTTGGTTGGTGCGTGCGTGTGTGTGTGTGTGCGTTGTTGCCGTGCGCATGTGTGTGCGTGTGCTAGTCACGAGCGTGCTGCGCATGCGTGTCGCATGCTGTCGTATACGTGTGTGTGTGCGTGTTGTGTGTGTGTGTGTGCGTGTGTGTCGTGGTGCGTGTGTGCTGTGTGCGTGTGTGCGTGTTCGTGTGCGTTTACGTGTGTCTGTGCAGTACGTGTCGTTTGCGTGTTCGTGTGCGTGTGCGTGTGCGTGTGCGTGTGCGTTGTGCGTTTCGTGTGCTGCGAAAGGCGTGCGTGTGATTACATAAAACGTTCTGCATTATGCTTTTCATTGTTAAATAGTACTTACACTTATGGATAGAGCTATTTCTTTGTTAGATTTAACTGTTATTTCATTTGATTTGCCAGCTTTTAATTAGTGTAACATGCCGTTTACCTTTACAAATAGCGAACAAGCCGACATTCATTTTATTTATGGGTTCGCAAATGGGAATTCAAGGTACACAGCTAGGGAGTATCGGAGAAGATTTCCAAATAGACGACAACCTCATCATTCCGTTTTTGTGAGTATCCATCGTCGATTTGTTAACCAGGGTTTGAAAAATGTACATGGGGGCCGACAGAACAACCGTGGACGAGATAGAATTGGAGAGGGTATATTACGTGAATTTAATAGGAACCCCACGACAAGTACTTGGTATTTCCCAAAGTAAAGTTTCCCGGGTTTTAAAACCGGATCACAAACGCCCATATCATTTTCAACTGTTCATGGTTTATGTCGAGGTGACGCCGAACGAAGACTTAATTATTGTAGGTGAGTTCTTAACTCCATTCAAAATAATAAAGATTTCTTATCCAACATACTGTGGACTGATGAATCTAGTTTTACTCGTCGTGGTATCGTAAACTTTCACAATCTGTATATATGGGCAAATGAAAACCCACATGCCATTCGACCAAGAAGTTTTCAACATGAATTTAGTACAAATGTCTGGATTGGAATTTACGGCAACCACGTGTTTGGACCTTATTTCTTGCCACAACGTGTAAATTCAGAAAATTTCCTACAATTTTTAGAAGAATAACATGTTAATATGTGGGAAGACATTCCTTTGAATTTAGGAGGACATTCTTGGTTTCAGCTTGATGGATGTCCGGCCTATTATGGCAGAAATGTAAGAAATTGGCTAAACAATAACTACCCGGGGAGGTGGATAGGTCGCGGAAGTCCAGTGGCGTGGCCTCCTAGATCCCTCGATTTAACACCACTTGACTTTTTTGTATGGGGATTCATGAAGGAAAAAGTGTATACCACTCCGGTTAATACACTTGAAGAACTTCACAATCGCAATGAAATAAGGGTGCATCATTTAATTAACTTAAGACGTTCTATTGTACGTCGTTGTGAAATGTGTATTGAAAAGAACGGTTTACATTTTGAACAAAGTGTCTAATTTTATTATACTGGTGTTATTTTTATTTATTTATAAATCGTTATTGCTAAGAATTCTTATTAATTTCACAATTATTAATTAAGTATTGTTACAATAATAAATAAGGATTGTTAAAATTAGTGTACTAAACAGATTTCAATTACAAAAGTCTTGTATTTGAGTATGGCTTGATACAGTGGCGGCTCTTTAATGAGAGCAATTGAGCAGCGGTCTATAACTTACCTACCTATTTATAAATGAAAATGTATTTGAAATTTTAAAGAAACGATCGTTAGGTACTAAAATGGCTCTAAATGTTTTATTATATCTTTTTTATTAAAAACTTTATATTCAATTATTCACATAAAGCACATTACTTAACTTAGTACCACATCAAACACTAAAAATCAAAATAACTCGGAAACGCACAGGAATTTCGAAACAGAAGAAGGTACGTTATTTTTGTTAAACTGTATGTAGATAATGAAAATAACAGTTTTTTTAAAAATAGTCATTGGCGTAGAAGTTCTGTTTATGAAAGGGTTGAGCACCCCTCCACTCCGCCACTGTGCAAGTTTGTGAACATTTTATCGCTTGTTTTATGCCCCTTAATTAATAGACATTATCCCCCAACATGAAAAAATCTAAGCATTCGTTTATGAGTTATAATGAAAATTTGAGAAAAAAATTATATTCAACACCCTGTATCTCGGAAACGAAGCCTTCTACGACATATGTTGATAGGAATTTTTCTTTTAGAAACATGTGTTCTATCTCCTGTTTAAGTTTGTCTACAAAAAACTATTATATATATATATATATATATATATATATATATATATATATATATATATATATATATATATATATATATATATATATATATATATATATATATATATATATATATATATATATATATATATATATATATATATATATATATATATATATATATATATATATTGTAACAACCTTTTTTATTGGTTGTATTAAAAGTACATTAATTTAAGAATCGTTCATCTATTTGGCATAATATTAGAAAAGTTTTTAATTGTTAATATGTAGAATTGAGAATGGCAATTTAATTGGCATTTCCTAGAACATATCTTTTGGGTGTAATATTACATAAATAGTTTTGGGTGTAATATTACATAAATAGTTTTAGTTCCCTTTCTTAAAAAATTTGATCTATATTATTGTATTCGCGCAAGCGTGAGGACTTTTAGAGGGAAATACACTTGAGTTATTCTGAAAGCTTTTCTTAATTCACTTAATGCTGAATGTTAACAGCAATAAGTATGATTTTTACTTAATTTTTTATATTTTGGTGCCATCAGAATTTTGGTGCTAAGTTATTTTTTTCTCATTATATTTTAAAACTAAAGCCTTTGATTTCTTTAGGCACCTTTCACCTTTTACTTACTTTTTAAGTACTTATTTTTCAAGTATGCACTTTTATTTTTTTAAGTACTTACTTTTTAAGTACGCACCTTTTTAATCACTTAATTTGTATACTTAATAATCTTTAATGGCACGTATAAGTCAATAGTTTATTATATTATTTTATATGGCAAGTTTTACATGAGTTACCTTTACAACGCAAGTTCTACATTCTTTACAAATAAATTTGAATAAACTTCAAGGAAATTCCATATTTTAAGGATAACTACAAGACATTGACTCAATATGAACCATTCTGCTTCATAGTACCTGTAACAATGTATATACAGAACGGGTAAAAGGTAAAGTTTTTTTATAATTTAGTATAGTTCATGATTATTGAATTTTTCTCGTTTTCAAACATATATTAAATAAACTTATGTAACTTGTTATTTTATTTTCATTTGTGTTAATTATTTATAGTATTCAATAACTAGGTTTTGTTGTTCCTAGATAGATATATAAAAAGAAAGACAACATGGCGCTCGAGAATTTATTATTTTTTCGTAATTTTTGATAACATTTTTGGAATTAAGTGAAAATAATCAGCAGAAAAGAAGCAACTAGCATTTCAGGTAGCTTAATTAAACTATTTATTAGAATCCACTTATATTCATCTACCGATGAGCCGACGGCACTTAGCGATTATTAAGGGTAATTTTTATATTAATTAAATTACTTGATCAATTACGAATGGTATATTACATCATCGTTTTTATTAATGTTACAATTTGATGCCTTTTAATAATTGTTGTTATACTTTGGCTTAAGTTAAGGTTATAATATATAAGGAAAAAAAAATTTTTTATTATTAACTAATTGCTTAATGTTATCAGGCTTGCGGCTAACTAGGATCTTAATACGTTTAAAACTCTTTGATATTTGCCAATATTTCAAGCTTTTTATTTTGTTCCTTTATCAAGGCTTCAAAAAAACAATGTTAAAACAAGTCAAGTTGCTTACGTTACTTACATCTAAGTTATTCTTTAAAAACTAGCTGGTTATACTTCATAGATAAATTTGCATTATTATGTTTGTTTACCATTAACCTGTCATTGTTAATTGATGATTAACAGAAGCTGGAGTTACATTTAAAATTAATTAAAACATTTTTTTTAATTTTATACCATGAAAGACACATGTGCTTGCATTGTTACAATTTTTCTGTCACGTTGGTTACATTTAATTTTGCTTAGGTTAAGTCACTGATATAAATAAATGCGGAAAATTTGAATTCATACAATAACTAATTGTCGTCAACATTAAAATTAAGGATGTAAGAATATACTGCTGACAGTTGTTCAGTATCAGATTTGTGATTCATAGAGTTACCCTCTTTTTTTATGTGGCACATTTCCAGAAATAATCTGGATTTGTATACTTTTTCAAAATTGAGAATTTTGACATTGTTGAAATCGGGTTGATGATTTAGTGTTTTACTGTGGTTTGCAAGAGCAAACTATTGCTTTTTTTGTCAATTCTACAGTCACTTCTGTGTTGTGTAACTATTACGCAGCCAATGTGACGTCTGTCCTATGTAAACTTCCGTGCAATCAAAGCAAGGAATTTGATAAATGACATTAGAGTTAAGCAACACTGGAGTGGTATCCTTGACTTTAGAAAACAATTTGTTGACAGTTTTTAAATTATATTTGCTAATTTTCATGTTGAAGTCCTTAAATACATTTGTAATTTTGGGTGTTAGATTTTCTATGAACGGTAATTTACACGCTTCGTTTAGGACCTACAGGGTGTGAAAAAATTTAATTTTCTTCGGTTTTATGTTAATTTGAAATTTGGGACGCTGTATCAACAAGAGTATCAACAAATGTCATAAAAACATTTGTATCTAAGCAACAGCTTGACATTTTGTTTTAGTCAAAGCCTGCTAAAATGGCAAGAGATTCAATAGCTGGTTAAATAAATTAAACTGTTCATCAACCAGTATCTCGAAAACGGTTGATCTGAGAGGCATCGACCAAGTATACCTTTTTTGCTTAGAACTGAAAAGGAACAAACTAATTCAAATGGAACGTCAATATACGGTGGTAAAAAATTAAGGCCAATTAACTTTAGCATACCACTGTAGATGGGCTGCAGGCAGCATCAAAATCAATAAAATATTTAAGTTTCTCGACCACAAATGTGCTCCAAATTTCAGGACATAATCAAATTTGTTCGCAAAATATCGCCATAAAACCGAGGAAAATAAAATTTTTTCACACCCTGTAGGTCCTAAACGAAGCGTTTCCGGTCCTGGATTTATATGAACTTTTTTTCTTATTTTTGGGTCTAGAATCACTAGGCAATGTTTGTCCGTAGAGTTTCTGGACACCCTGTATATATATATATATATATATATATATATATATATATATATATATAGTGCTAGTCAAAAGTCCCTTCCCCCCTCGTATCTTTTGAACGGTTTTACTTACACTAATGAAATTTGGAGGGTGCATATAAACGGATATAAGCTTCTCAACTAGTCATGACAAGTGAAGTAATAGTCATATATGACGTCACAGGGGCACAAAGACCAATAATTTTAAATAATACCTTGTGGCAAATGACATCTCGTTTGAAAGGTATTAAAATTGCCTATGCAGTAATACTAATTTTGTTAGGGTTTAGGTTGATTTTGATAGAAAAATTAAATAAATACTAAAATTATGGTTTGGCATTTAATTAATCAAGATTGTAAAGTCTGCGTCTGGTTAATTGTAAAAAAAGTTGACGTTTTTAAATTATCTCGTTGTTTTTACTTTGATAAGTTTTTATACCTTGATCATTCAGTTTAATTATTCTTTAACGCAACGTTTAAGTGTCTACATAGACAAAATGGTACGTACGGTAGCCGACAAACTAGCAGATATCTTAATAATTAGTGAATGCAGAAACAATTTCCATGCAGCCTGACACCATTAGATTTTTTTCTGTGGGGTACTTAAAATCTAAGGTTTACACTACAGCACCTGGCAGTATGCACATTTTGAAACAAATAATTGTTGAAGAATGTAGAGCAATTTCCGCAGACACATTTGAACTAGTACGACAAGAGTTTAGCAATAGAATGCATTACTGTCAGGAATTAAGTGGAGCACATTTCCAACATTTACTATAAGAATTGGCCCTTGTATCTTTAGTATTTATTTAATTTTTCTATCAAAATCAACCTAAACCCTAAAAAAATTAGTATTACTGAATAGGTAATTTTAATACCGTTCAAACGAGATGTCACTTGCCATAAGGTACTATTTAAAATTATTGGTCACTGTGGTCCTGTGACGTCATATATGACTATTACGTCACTTGCCATGACTAGTTGAGAAGCTTATATCCGTTTATATTCACCTCCAAATTTCATTAGTATAAGTAAAACCGTTCAAAAGATACAAGGGGAGACTTTTGATTAGCACTGCATGTATATATATATATATATATATATATATATATATATATATATATATATATATATATATATATATTGGATTACTCAGTGGCTCAGCGGTAAAGGTGCCAGACTTGTAAGTGAAAGTTATCGAAGTTCAAATCTGAGAGTAGTTAGGTGCTTGGAAAAAAGTCATAATAAATGAATTCGACTTAAGTACGAAATCAGTCCTTCTCAGAACTAAGCCTGATGACGGAAGTTATAAAAGCAAAAGCTGTGGCAGATCAACTCAACTTAAACAATTCTTAAAGATATTGCCACTAGTGAGGACGATATCTGTAATTGTTATCAAAACGTATAGGTTTATGGAAAATATAAAAGTAAACCATTTAAAAACCCAAAAGCTAAATATTTTAGCGTAAAACTATTGGCTTAGTGAACAACTTGAATCTACTGAAAAAAAGAGGCGGTAGTATTGTAGAAACATTTCGGTCCTACAACCTACGGAGCACTCTACATCTATTTGAACTAACAAGTCATTACTCTAGCCAGATTGATTGATTAATTCTTTAACAAACATATGGGAGGCACATCGTTATAATTTTTTCTTGGTCGTCTGTTACGGAGACAATAGAGCAACAGCCTACCCTAGTCAGAATCTAATTATGTCAATCGATAGTATGGCACCTATAAAAGTGTACATTCTATTTTGACTTTGATCGGATGACTTTCACTATATCGAAAGTGAAGGTCGAACAGTTTTGAAATCACACTTAATGGCAATGTGCTTTCATCTTTTCATGTAGATTGCAAATACGTATTTGATTCATCTCCACTCATGAGAAATTTATCGTGAAGTACAGATGTCAAGCTCGACATCTGTAACGATTTCGCAGAACCTAGTATATTGTCGAGAGGGTATATTCGTATATTTGTTTTCTATGTTACATAAAATAAAAAGTTTATCTTTTATGAGCTTGTATATAGATAATAATGCAACACTCTAAAATGTAAATTAATTCATTTACTAATTACTAAATGTACATATACATGTACAGCTTATTAATTAGTGTGAATTATGTGGAGATTTGAAATTAGTGGGACGTTTCACGATTTATAGCCACAAACAACCATCATTCTTACCTTCATAATGTGAAACATAATGACTGTGTTATAACAATTACTTTTTAGTTTAACTAAAGCAGGAAAACAAATATACCTACACATTTTTTCTTCGTTAACTACAACAAAAACGTACATTACGATTTTTACGGTGGGTGACGATGAGTGAAGACACAAAACTATAGCAGATGTAAAGTTTGGTAGAATCTAGAGTTATATACACGAGTCATTAAAACTTAGATATAATAAATCATTTAGTATACACTACGGCGCCAAATTTCCAAGTAATCCAAAATTAAATGGCACCTACAAATGTTTAAGATATAACAAAGTCTGGCTTCTATGTAAGGTTTATGACTATATTAAAAAATTTTAATTATACAGCAACATCTCCTAACATCCTTCAAACGAATTTTGTGATAGTAAATACAGGGCCAAAAAATTTATAACTCATGTTTTAGTAGTTATGTAAATTTAAAAATTTTGAAACTTCAGCATAATAACATCGAGCGACAACGAAATCGTTTTATGTGGAATCGCTCAATTATCTTAAAAGTTTCATATTTGGTTTATAGACATAGTTCACCATTACATATATTTTTAATAAAAAATAACTCGATCACGCCAGAAGGGCCCCACTCAACCTAAATTTTTGTATTTCAATACAGTGTCAGCCATATAAAATGCCATAACGTGACGATTTATATTATATCAATGAACAGATAATTTTAAGCTCTAACTGTTCAAGTTTGATTTGATCCACCTTCCGGACATACCAGAAGTGATATGTTTTTTTTTATTGAAAGAAACCTAATCACAAATTCGTCATCTGAGATATAATTAATGGTATTTTTTAATATGGTTCCTTTCCCTAAAGGGATAACTTTGCTAAGCGAAGCATCGATCACAAAATAAATATTTTCACGGAAAAGTAACAGCATTAAAAGCTATGTAAACACTTCCAAAAATCCGTGTTTGAAACGGGTACACGGTTATAGCACTTTTGAGAGTGTGTAATGTAACAATTTAAAACTTTATAAGGTACTATTTATGTTCGAAACTAAGCGACTTTAAAGCACCTTGCTACACTACGTTATCTGCCATAAATACTATATAGAACAGAAGCCTCTGTAGGTTCTATATTCAACAACAAGATTGTAAGATTGTCAAACGCAATATTGCCGAATTTTTCTTTAAAAATTTAGTTAAAAACTGAAAAATTTACGTGTAATTTAATATTGGCCTAGTTCATACTGAACTATCGTTACTTTTGGATACAATCATATAGGGTGTCCAAAATTTTTTCTTCGAACATTAATATCCACAAAGGCGAAACAGAAAGATCAAGAATCGCCGAACATGTCCAGAACGAAGACCACCGCATCCAATGGGATAACACACAGATAGTGGCAAGGGACCAGAATTACAACTCGCCATACACTTAAAGAAACCACATATATAGGACTAGCAGAAAATCCAATAAGCCAAGCTAGTGTAGAAATGAAACCCATTTTGATCCCAATATTGCGCAAAGAGTTTAAGCGCAATACACCTGCGCAACAGGTTACGGCGCAACATGCGCAATAAACCACTGCGCAACCACGAAAAGTTTAATATATAAGTTCCAAATATATATATATATATATATATATATATATATATATATATATATATATATATATATATATATATATATATATATATATATATATATATATATATATATATATATATATATATATATACATTGGATTATCAGTGACTCAGTGGTAAAGGTGTCAGACTTATAAGTAAAGGTACCAAGTTCGAATCTGAGAGTAGACAGCTTGGGAAAAATCTAAATACATGAATTGACTCAATGAGCCAAGCTAGTGTAAATGAAACCCATTTGGATCCCAATATTCGCAGAGAGTTATGCAATACACCTGCGCAACAGGTTAGGCGCAACATGGCAATAAACCACTGCGCAACCACGAAAAAGTTTAATATTTAAGTTCCAATGTATATATATATATATATATATATATATATATATATATATATATATATATTGGATTACCAGTGGCTCAGTGGTAAAGGTGTCAGACTTATAAGTGAAAGGTACCAAGTTCGAATCTGAGAGTAGACAGCCGCTTAAAAAAATCTAAATACATGAATTCGACTCAATGACAAGTAGTGTAGAAATGAAACCCATTTGGATCCCAATATTGCGCAGAGAGCTTAATGCAATACACCTACGCAACAGGTTAGGAACATGCGCAATAAACCACTGCGCAACCACGAAAAAGTTTAATATATAAGTTCAACATATATATATATATATAATATATATATATATATATATATATATATATTGGATTACCAGTGGCTCAGTGGTAAAGGTGTCAGACTTATAAGTGAAAGGTACCAAGTTCGAATCTGAGAGTAGACAGCCGCTTGGAAAAAATCTAAATACATGAATTCGACTCAATGAGCCATTAGTAGTAAACGAAACCCATTTGGATAATATTGGCAGAGAGCTTAAGTGCATAACCTAATAAGGTTACGTCAGCAATAAACCATGCGCAACCACGAAAAATTTAATATATAGTTCATATATATATATATATATATATATATATATATATATATATTGGATTACCGTGGCTCAGTGGTAAAGGTGTGACTTATAAGTGAAAGGTACCAAGTTCGAATCTGAGAAGACAGCCGTTGGGTAAAAATCTAAATACATGAATTGACTCAATGAGCCTAGTGTAGAAATGAAACCCATTTGGATCCCAATATTGACGCAGAGGGTTATAAACATTGCAACAGGTTACGGCGCAACATGCGCAATAAACCACTGCGCAACAAAAATTTGATATAAAGTTCTTAACATATATATATATATATATATATATATATATATATATATAATATATATATATATATATATATATTGGATTACCAGTTCAGTGGTAAAGGTCAGACTTATAAGTGAAAGGTACCAAGTTCGAATCTGAGAGTAGACAGCCGCTTGGGAAAAATCTAAATACATGAATTCGACTCAATGAGTCCAAGACTAGTGTAGAAATGAAACCCATTTGGATCCCAATATTGCTGAGAGATTATGCAATACACCTGCGCAACAGGTTACGTTGCAACATGTGGTAATTTAAAACCACTGCGAACCACGAAAAGGTTTAATATTTGTTCAATGTTATATATATATATATATATATATATATATATATATATATATATATATATATATATATATTATTGACAGTTTTAAGTTCAGTGGTAAAGGTGTCAGACTTATAAGTGAAAGGTACCAAGTTCGAATCTGAGAGTAGACAGCCGCTTGGAAAAAATCTAAATACATGAATTCGACTCAATGAGCCGTAGTGTAGAAATGAAACCCATTTGGATCCCAATATTGCGCAGAAGTAAAGTAAATATACGCAATCATGTATTAAATAAACATTTAAAACCACTGCGCAACCACGAATAAGTTTAATATATAAGTTCAATATATATATATATATATATATATATATATATATATATATATATATATATATATATATTTTGGATTACCAGTGGCTCAGTGGTAAAGGTGTCAGACTTATAAGTGAAAGGTACCAAGTTCGAATCTGAGAGTAGACAGCCGCTTGGGAAAAATCTAAATACATGAATTCGACTCAATGAGCCAAGCTAGTGTAGAAATGAAACCCATTTGGATCCCAATATTGCGCAGAGAGCTTATGTCAATACACCTGCGCAACAGGTTACGCGCAACATGCGCAATAAACCACTGCGCAACCACGAAAAAGTTTAATATTAAGTTCCAATATATATATATATATATATATATATATATATATATATATATATATATATTAGGATTACCAGTGGCTCAGTGGTAAAGGTGTCAGACTTATAAGTGAAAGGTACCAAGCTCGAATCTGAGAGTAGACAGGTACTTGGGAAAAAATCTAAATATATGAATTCGACTCAAGTTCGAAAACTCACAGACTAAGTCTGATGACGGAGGCACAATCCGCTTCTGAATCGTCGCGCTATAAAAGCAAAAACTGTGGAAACGACTAATTAACATTTATTTCAATTGAATTTCATAAACACAACATCCTGTATGCTATTCTGTCATTGGAAAGCTTTGCCGTATCTATGTCAACCTAATTACTATTATACTTTATTTGATTAATTTTACAAAATCTTGCAAAGTGATTGTGGTTTACTCTTTACAGTCTCTATTGACACTATTTACAGTCTCTACTTTCCTTACTTCACTTACACTCACCCTCCCCTTTTTTTCTTCTCCCATTAACTGCCTTCTTCTGTTCCATGTTTCTTGCATCCACTCCGCTCCCCTTCCTTCTTCTAAAATCTCTTCCACCGTCCTCTCCTCCTCTTTCCCTGCATTCTTGCAACTATGTACTTAATCGTCTCTACCTCTACTCTCTTCGTCCTTTCTCCAGTACATGTTTTCCCTCTCTTCGTTTCCACATCTAAATCTCGCTATTATTTTCTTTCTTTCACTCCTCGCTTCCCCATTCAAATATCTCGGTATCCCTTCGCCCTTAATGTTTCTATAGTTTACATTGTATTTTCCTCCTTTCACCTTCGACCATCATTCCTGCTTATGCATATCCCTATCCCTTCTAATTATGTCCACTCTCACGTCCACTCCTTCCTTCTTAGTCTTTATACTTTTTTTGCATATCCGTTTCTTTCGTAATATTCTTTCCTGGCTTGTTGTCCATATTCTATTCTTCCTTCTCTTGTAGAATTTTACACTCCGTTCTTCTACTCATTTCCTCCTCGTACTTTACTGCACTATTTCCCGCTTCCACCCTTATTTTCTCTACTTCACCTCCTCTTTAATAATATATCCTGGTGTTTTTCTTTGCACTCCCAATATCCACCTCCAGTATTTTTCTTGCAGCCCTCTATCTGTTTGTATTCTTTCCACTAGCACAATTCCGCCCCGTACAGTACCACACTTTTCATCAGTTTTCCTTGTGTCCATTCCAAACTGTCTTTCCCCTACACTCCACACTTACCCTATTAGCTTATTCCCTTCTCTCACTCGCTCATTTATATGATCCCCATTTTATTGTCTTGTCTGATTGTGTATCCCAGGTATGTAAATTCCTTTACTTTCTGTATCTCCTCAACTCTCGATTTCCATTCCTCCTTTTTCTTTTTCCACCCACTCCCATCGACTTCAGATCTTTCCTTTTCAAATATCTGTCCAACGTTTTAACATCCCCTTCATTTCTTTTTCCTCCCTTGCTATTAACACTATATCGCCCGCGTATGCCAGCGTCCACACTTTCATTTTCCCCACCACCAGGCCTCTCTCTTGTTGTCCACTTAATGTCTCCTCCAGGTCTCCAGTATATACCGCGAGTAGGCTTGGGCTCAGTGGAAATCCCTTCCTCGTTACAAATCCTTCACTCAGTTCCCCATTTGCTCTCACACTGTTCCTCGTTTCTTCGTATATTTCTTCTATCTTTTCAATTAGCCTTCGCTTATCTTTTTTGTGTTTTGTATTGTAGTCCAGTTGTTTTAATAAAAAAGTTCTAAAAAACTCCATGGCTCTTCGTTCTCTCAAGTGTAAGGCTAAAATCCTCCACCACCTGTCAGAAAGGGAATGGGACCTATTTGCTGAAAGTCTCGTAGAAATCTTGCAATGAAGGAAGAACGTGACATGGAGTATACAGAGAACCATGTTTCTAAAGAAATCAAGGTAACAACCACGGTAGAAGCGGAAAATGAAATCACAACACACTTGAACCTGAAGGAAGCACCAGGGTTTGACTTAATCACTAGAGCAATCCTCAGGGAGCTATCTAGAAAATAAATAGTTATGATGAGCTACCTTATTAACACAGCCTTTCGTTTGAAATATCTTGTAGATTTGTGAAGAGTTGCGGAAGTTATAATGATACCCAAACCAGGAAAACCGCCAAATGACATGTTGTCTTACCAACCTATATATTTTTGCTCCCAATTATGTGCAAAGTATTTGAAAAGCTGCTTCTAAAACATTTAAACCCACTCATTGAAGGCAATCAACTAATACCAAGCTACCAATTTGGATATAGACGACAGCATTCCACCATTGGTATAATTTACACTTCTACGCCGACGCCAATCCACATTTTATGAGCACTGTTGACTAGAACGTAACTGGAGTGTAAATGTATGGGAAGGAATAATTGGAGACTACATGAGAGAGCCCATTTTTTTTGTTCGACACATAAATGGGTATCTTTTTCAAAATTTGTTAAGCGAAGAAGAAATATACCACTACAAATATTGAGAAGAATGTGATTCCATTGTTTGTGTAAAGTTTCGGAGAAACCTTAGTATCTCAAAAGTAGGTTGAGATAGATACGCAAATACATTTTCAGAATAGCACACTTTAAGCTTTCCAACGGCAAAGTAATATATGTATAGATTGTTGCATATAATAAATTCAATTAAAAGAGAAGTGAGTGTAGAGATGTTTGCAGAGAAATTTTGAACACCATGTATGATAGAATCGAAAGTAAAGATAGTTCAGAACACCATGTATGATAGAATCGAAAGTAAAGATAGTTCAGGATCAACTAAGCCAATATTAGATTACATATAAATTTTTCAGGGAAATTTTCGAACTGTGGGAGGCATGTGTACCCCGTGCCAGCCGGGGAGTACCACCATACTTACCATGGACTCCTTAATATTAGGTCTCCGATTTTCTGAGCTTGGTAAGGGATGCCGGTCACCTTTTCTTCATCCTTAAATTATTCTCATACTTATTCTTCCTTCTCGCCTTCCCTGTCTTCTTACCAGGTTGATTGTCCAAAGTCAAAAGTTACAAAAAAAAATGGCTGTGGTTTTTGGGGTAATAAATGCAGTACGTAAAATCCTGTCCCATTCGGATGTCCAGGAGGGCAGGGCCCAAGAGCAATTTCCCCAATTCAACCATCACTCTAACTTTCGATATAAAGGAGGCGTATGTGCTTATATCAAGGATATAAAAATTTCGACGTGATTTGATTTGAACATTCTTGTCCTAAATTTGTAAAATTTTACAGTTGCATTTTTAGCATATACAATGACAGTAACTTTCAAGACTTCTTCGATTACCTTAGTTTTAAAGTTGACTATCATCTGTCCCTGTTTCCTTGTTGCGATATCCCATTTGTAGGAAATTTCATTGTTCATAGCTCTGATTGACTTCAATTTCCATCTACTACTAATCCAGCTGGTCATAGTGCAGAAACATTTGCAATTGCTTGTGATCTCACACAAATGATTTCTGAACCCACAAGAACCCGTGATAACCCAAGCCATACTACACACCTTCTATATCTCGTTCCTACATCAAACCAACTTGTTTAAAACATTTCCGTTCTTTGCCCTCTAGGTCTATCTGACCACTATCTAATAGAAATAATTTCTACTGTCCCTAATTCCGCTGTTGTTCGCAACACTACTAGAACCTTGTGGTGCTTTAAGTCAGCCAGATGGAGTGATTTACGAGACTTCTTTGCAATCTTTCCATGGCGTGAATATTGTTTTAAGCCGTCGATTTCGACGGACATTGCTCTTTCAATTATCTGAAGTCATCCCCATGCGCATGGAGTTATACATTCCCAAAAAACAGAATCGTATAGGTCATTTACGTTCCCAACCCTGGTTCAATAAGGATTGTGCTGAAGCAATATCTTTGAAAAATAAATCTTATTTTAAATGGAAATCTAATAATACGGTCTATAGTCATATGTTAGTGCTAGAAATAATAAAAATGTTTGAACAACGAAAATGCAGTGAACCAGCTACATCTCCTTTGGGCAGTCGTAAATTTTGGTCTTTAGCTAAAGCTATTAGTAAAAACTTTGGTACATCTTCATTTACCCCACTGCGATATTTTGACGGATCTATAGTTGGTGATTCTGTAGGCAAAGCCAATGTTTTTGTGTATTTATTTGAACCAAACTCGTGTCTCAATGAATCTGGAGAACATGTGCACCTAGTCAACTCTTCTTCATACACTACGAAACCGATTCATTTTCGGTACAAACTTCTAGAATCGATTATGAGTAGGCTTGATCTCAATAAGGCGATTGGCCCAGACGATATTCCAGCTATTGTCTTAAATAAATGTTACCCCTAACTAGTACCAGTCCTACCTAAGCTCGATTCAATTTCTTCTGGGGAATTTCCTACATCATGGAAGTTAGCGTTGAAGCTAACAATCTCCTTAGTGACGACCAATATGGGTGTAGGCAGAGTCTTTCAACAGGTGATCTTCTTTCATATGTGACCCAAGTTTGTAATAGTACATTAGAACAATCCGGTGAAACAGTTGTAGTCGCTTTAGATACCTGTTAGGCATTTGAACCAAGTTTGGTAGTGTGTACTTGCCAAACTCACCACGTTTGGGTTAAATGACATGCTCAGCAACTGGGTTTCTAGTTTCCTTGATAAAAGACCAATACGTGTCGTAGTTGATCAGGGATCAGTTATTGCGCTTACACTTTTCCTGCTATACGTAAAGGACCTTATTTCTTCAACAACTAATCCAATCCTATTGCTTTGCTGACGACAGCACTCTTCATTGTTGTTCATCTCAGTCGACTCATAATGATAATCTACCTTCTATGTCTCAAGACATTAAAGCTGAAATGGCAAATTCAATCAACAAAGACATTCAATGTAGACTCGAATGGGAAGCAATAATCTAGTTAAATTTAATGCTAACAAAACTCAGTGTTGCCTTGTGTCCACCATAAGAGATCGATAATTTCCTGTTGTAAGTATGAATGGCTCAGATCTTAAGTTTTCAGACTCTACTACTCTGTCGGGAATGACTGTATCTTCAAATCTATCATCGGTTGCCCATCGTCTGTCAGCTACCAGAACAGCTGCTCGTAAAATAGGCTCTTTGTACAGATCTAAGCAGTACTTTTCCTCCCGATAACTCCTTCTGCTGTATAAGGCCGAAATTCTACCTCGTCTAGAATAAAATTCTCACCTCTGGGTTGGAGTTCCTCAATGCACAATTATAACTAAAAAGAGAATAATTTGAAATATATATGGATTTGACTAAATTTTTAAAGCAGATCTCACTGCATTTGACAGAGGCTTCAAAAAAAGGATACAAGTATTAGAACGAGACGTAACTGTCATCCACTTTGTGCATAACCGGCTGGTGTAAATGACAGTTTAATTTAGACTATCGTATGTCATACGTTTTCAAAGATGCAACTCATAGATGTAGGCGTAATTTTTATTTACGGAAAACCGACCCATTGAAGCCGCTTCACGTGAATTTGTTGTTTTTTTTACCAAATACTAAATTTTATTTGTAACAGTCTTATAATCTAATTGTTCTTGTTATTTTTTATTAATCTATTGAATGTAAATAACTGAATAAACACTTTCGTTTATCTGACACTCAACGCCAGTGATTTTCACTTTTGACAACTTCTGACATTTGATAACCGTCAGCTCCAATAATCATAGCAGGTTTTACGTAACAAGATTACCTTGACGTCTGCTTCTAATACTTGTACCATTTTATTTAATACAACTGTATAAAACTAGACTTCCATTTAAGAGAAATATAATTTCTGATACTGTTCTCTTTTGGTACACCTTGTACCCTTGAGAACAATTTTGGGTTGTAGCAAATAAGACAAATTATAGGTTGCACTAATAAAAACTATTGATCGACGCGTGTTGCTTTTGACGTCAGCATTGCCATAAAGCCGTGTTTTCAAGGTAATCGAAAATTGGTGAGTACGTATTTTACAGTGATGTTACCTCATATTTTTACTTGCTAATCCAAATACCACTTAATTGAAGCAAAACAAGAAGCCAAACGCAAATAAAGTTAGCATAGCCATTGCAGCACAATCGTTTGAAACCAATACCATAATTTGGTGATAATTTGTTACCACTAAATATATTTGGTGCGCCTATAATTAGCAAAAAATAAAGACTTGAGTCTGCTCAACATAAAGTTCTCACAGCCAATGTACAAGTATTAGCTATTTTTATAATATTTTGGGTTAAGAATTTTTGGCATAACCCTGTAAATTCAGTAGCTGTATCTGTGTCCACCACCCCGTCGGTGATTGTTCCTAAATAAGAATAGAGATCAAACCCCTGCCATTATAATTCCACCTAGGTACTAAAAGCAAACTAGAACACAATCTAATCTCCCTTAATTAGTTAACTAAAACCGCTCCTGTTAGTTAAATAAATCCCGTGAGACATAGTATGTAGAAAATTGCGATAAAATTGTATTGAATATTTTAGGTTTAAACTCTTGAAAGGCAAGCAGTTAAAAAAAATTCAAGTTAAAAGTAAAATATTCATTTTATTTCTGACCTAGATAGTCCAGGTCGCATTGGCCGCTTCTATTACATCTTTAAAAATATTTTATCGAGAAATACAAATGTCACACCGGCCTTAACTGTAAATAAAAGTTACATACTTCTGTGTTCTACCAGACAGGGACGTAATCAAAATATTTCCTCCATTTATGTATGTTGAGTTAATTATATACTAGTGTAAATTTCTTATTATAACTGTGCCATTAATCTTATTTTCTTAGCGACCCCAAAAGGAGCAGTGGGAGTGACCGCCGTCAGACGAGAGCCGCCCCCTATTCGCCGTACCAGGACGAGTTCTGTAAATTTATAGATCATCTTCCTTTCTTTGTTTAAAGTAAAAAAGAATTTGTTGTTTTAGTTCAGATCCATATGTATCTTCGGTTTGTTATTGTAATTAATATAGTATAAGTGTATATATTTAGCTTTATAAAAGATTTAGGATAATATATGTATCAAACCTTTTCTTGGTTATTGGTTAGAGCGGAATACCAGGTAGCGATCATCCCTATTTAAAAGAACCTACGCCCATCCCCGATTTGAGCTATAGCAACGGAAAACAATCACAAAAGTAAACTAACCCATCATGCCAGTACAAGCTAAAAACCAGATATGCAAGTTGTTGGAAAGTAATTGAAATACAAAGAAAAACGACAAAGTTATGGAGTAATTATTAATACAGCCAGTGCACACGAAATATAACTTATTTTTATGTGGTATTATTTCAAAATGAAAGTTGAGGTTGAAACTGAATAAGTTCCATGTAATAACTAACATTTATGACCTATGTCAACAAATAAAAATCGTGCAGTTTATGCACTCCTGCTTTTTTTTAATGAAACATATTAAGACTGTATTAATTCTCCTCAACGTTATTAGAGGTAGCTTTACATTAATGTTTGCAAAACAATTCATCTAATTTGACCTCTATTTTGTCCCCGATCAGGTGACCCCATTTAATCAACGGTTAACCAAATCTTTAATGGACACCGGTTAGCAATATAGGCATCATTCGAAAGCATTTTCGTGAAAATTTCAAATCACATTGCCTCTATTTAGAATCAATCATCACGAAAAAGGTCATAGAAAATACGTTAAGCTCAACGCACGACGTCGCGATTTTATAATGTAACCTACTATATGGTTGAGCGGATTTATTACAGAGTTAATTTGTTGAAATTTTACTACAATTTATCCGGAGGAGGTCAGAAATGGTCACACCAGAAATATATGATCTTGTTTTAGACTGGAAACAATAATTTGTCGTCATGAAATAGGAAGTGTTTTGTAATCGTATAACTGGTAGCGAATTATTTGCTAATGCCTTTTGAGACGGAACATCGCTATTATGGTTGAGTCATGTATAAGGTCTTTGAAAATTTTCCCCGAAGCATAAAGTCAATGAGCTTTGTCACCATATGATTAAAACAGGTAAATAACATTAAAATTACACTGAAAACACGCCATGGAAAATTATCAGTCTTGATCAATCGGTCGCTAGCTAACAGTCAAATTTAATTACGGAAAATTTTCGTACGAATGCCCCTCGAACAGTGATAAATACGAATTAATTTTATGACAACTTCCTCAAGCCTGTTGCTATTAGGTAACATCATTCCGCCTTCGGCGTCGGGATGTTACCATAACAACATGCTTCCGAAAACTGTGAAAATTATTTCGTATTTATCACTGTCCTTGGGATATTACTATTGATAATACTGTACATGTGTTGTACGTCTATTTTTTAACTCTATAAGTAGGTATGTGAGAATAGGAAGGTCTTTTTTTAATAATGTGATTTAAGCTTGTGTATAATTAGGCATTGGTTATGCCCGCCGTTGAAATTTAACTTTCCACCACAATATTATAAAGACGACTAACTTCGCAGAGCAGCAATCTTTGGGATAAAATTTTGCGCCCGCATAAGGTAGAAGTTACTGTAAAATTACACTGACTCGGCTAACTTCACAGCCTCGAACTTCTACATAAATCAAATTTTTTTCATGCAGTAATTATGCACTGCTTCGCGCCTCTAAAATAAATTTTGGCTAACTTCACAGCGGTGAACTTTTGCATGAATCAATTTTTTCTGGTGCATTAATTAATTAGAAGCGAATTAAGCGCTGTCGTGCGTTGCTGATATAAAATTTTTCGACCTCATAGGAAATAGGTTATTGCAAAAATTACATAAACGCAACTAATTTCACAGCCGTGCATAAATCAATGTTTTTCTTATGCAATAATTACATCCACAATATGCTCCATTGCGCGCTGTTAAAATAGAATTTTGCGCCCTTACAGGAAAGAAGTTATTGTAAAATTACATTGACATGACTAACCTTACAGCCTAAATCAATACTTTTCGTGGAATAATTAAGCTCAAATTATGTTCTGTTTTGCTTAAATAAAATATTGCACCCTCGTGGGAAATAATTTATTGCAAAAATTAGATCGATCCGGCTAACTGTGGTATAAATCATTTTTTTGTTATGCAGTGGTTAGGTGCGAACTATACTCCATTGTGCGCCGTTCAAGTAGAAGTTATTGTAAAATTAAATTAACACGGCTAACTTTACAGCCATGATCTTCCGCATAAAATGAATTTTTTTGTATTTTCGCTGCTCAAATAAAATGTTACGCCCTTATAGGAAACACGTTACAGTACGACTTCATAGTTGTGAACTTCTGCATAAATAATTTTTTCGTTGTGCAGTAATTAGGTTCCAATTATGTGCCGTTTTTCGCTGCTAAAATAAAATTTTGCGCCCCATAGGAGATAAGTTATTGCGAAATTTACATCGGAAAGGTTCACTTCATGGCATTAGGAATAAATTAATCTATTTTTATACGATGATTAGGCGTTTAAAGCCGTTAAAGTAAAAATTTTGCGCCGCTGTAGGCAACAACTCTTGCAGAAATCACTTTTTTCTAATGCATTAATTATAATCTTATTCTGAGATGTTTTGTGTCGCCAGTAGGAAATAAGTTATTGTAAAAATTATACCGACGCGGCTAACTTCACATTCGTGAACTTCTGTATAAATCAATTTTTTCTTATAAAGTAATTATTCGCCAATTTGCTCTAAATGCCTTAAATTAGAATTGTGCGTCCTTATAGGAAAGAAGTTATTCTAGAATTAGATTAACACGTAAAGCGTAAAACTTTACGCTCCATGGGAAGTAAGCTATTGCAGAAATTACATTAACACAGCTAACTTCACAGCCGTGATCTTCTGCATAAATTTCTTAATGCTTTTATTTGTTGTTTACCTGTTTATTTGCTTAAGATGTATTTCTCTTATTATTATTTTTAAAACTCCACTTCTTTCATTCAAGATGTATTAATATTTAATTATATTTAACCCAGTTTCTTACATTGTGGCTGTACTAAATTTTTTCCAATACTAACTTAATTGGATTCTACGTTATTCTTAACCCTAAGTGAAGCCCAACACGTGTGTCTTTCTTTATATATGCTTACTGTTATAAATTACTTATGAAATATTCTAATATACAAATGCCTATTTAATTTTAAAGCTACTTATCTACGTTTTAAATACATAAGGTTCCTTATCCAGTACAACACGGTAAATAGATACTAATAATGCACTGTTTCACGCAAAACAGCCCATACTTGGCATCTAATTAGCGCGCAGGGAAATAAGAATGTTCTACATACGTTCACCACTGTGAAATTCGCACTGTCAGTATATTTATTAATGGATGCCTAATTATCACGTAAAGAAAGATTAGTTTATTTTTAAGGCTATGTAGTTAAGCTTGATGTAATTTTTGCAATAATTTATTTCCTATTAGGGCGCAATATATTATTTTAGTGGCGCAAAATGACGCATAATTGAGGCTTAATTACTGCATAAGAAAACAGTGATTAATACGGAATTTTCTAATTTTACAATAATTTGTTTCGTATAAAGAAGAACGGCGCATAATCAGTGCCTAATTATACAAAAGTTTAAATCACAATGTTAAAAAAAAAATCGGAACTTGCGTTTTCTAGTCGTATTATTTCCACATGTACGGTTGCTGCCACGGAAAAGTTACCAGTTACATTTATCTAGCAATCGGTTTTTGAAATTTTTGAATAGAGTAAGAGGACTTTTATGTCAATATGACGTTCATTTATAGTGGCGTATCATAATGCAATTAATTAATGTCAGAGTGACAGCCTATGGTGACCGAACTTTCATTTTAATCATGTTCGTACGCCAATGATTTTCCATTGAATTATAATAGAAAAATGATAGTGGTACCTTTTCCCTGGCCACATTTGTACAGGTTGCGCCATTTTCGTATGTTTTACGGGGTATCTCGCTTATTTTTTAGGTTAGAACCTTGCGGTTTTCGCGACACCGTGCTATTTTTTAATGAAACTAAAGATACACTAATCAAATTTGCCATAGCCATCTTAGTTTGTGTGCTACAGGGTGATTTTGGAAAATTTGCTTTTTCTGCCATTCCCTGTAACTCTGTTATTGTCAGACATATTAAAAAAGTAAAAACTGATATTTGTAGATTTTTTATGTAGAATCCAGTGGCGAACTCAGATTTTCTTTAGATGTCACAGTTTTTGAGATATTGACATAACCTACTTTTTTTTATGGAACACCCTATATATTTGTTTAAAAACATTTTCCACTTCCCAAGAGCTTTTCAAAAATATAGCATAATCTATATTTATTTTCATAAATAACGTGACAAAATGATCTTTTTCTATAATTTATGTTGATAGTAGTGGATAGCCGTGGGTAACCATGGTAACGCAAAAAACAAAATAATTAACGTTCTGCCATTACTTAGGTATTTGATTTTTCAAGTTTCTGCTTCTCTCAAATTATTCCTGGTTACATTTTCCCAAATTTAGTGCTGATATTTATTGTTATTCGTTGTTTTTGTTTATTGTTATCGTTCTTGTTCTTTTTGTTGTTGTTGTTGTTGTTTAATTATTTTTTAATATGGCTCGAAACCAAAAATTTGGAAACTTTGAGAAATATGATATGAATACCTGCTTCATATTATCTAATGAAAACGCAGACCAGGCCTTAGAACTCTATCTGAACAGGTCAGTTAATCTTTACCTTAGAATTTGTATTTATTTTATATACCTATTTTGTCATATAGATATCTCGAAAGAAGACAACCCGACAGAAGAATATTTCAAAAATTAAAATTTAATCTTTGCCAATATGGATGTTTTGACAAACCTCAACCCCGACTTTACCACAAAGAGAACGAGGAATCAGAGATCAACGTTTCAGCAGTTGTTCAAGCCACTCCTGAAACCTTGTGCAGAAAAATAGATGAAGAGACCGGTGTGTCTAAAACAACAGTGCAAAGGATTTAAAAAAAACATAAATTCAAACCCTACAAGTAGAAACTTGTTCATCATCTGCATCCTGGTGATGCTGAACGTAGATTGGAGTTCTGTAATTGGTTTATAAATATGAAAACTGGACAATAATTTTGAAAAAAAATAATTTGGTTTGACGAGGCACATTTCACAAGTTCGGGAATTCTTAATAGTAAAATGGAAAACGAAATTTAAAATCATTTTAACGTTTGGGTATTTACTTATACCATTTTCAAAGAGTACATCATGCTATAAAGCTAATTACATTTTATAATGTACTTATATTAATAACATGACATTACAAATTTAAAGTTTACTTTAACGTCAAAGTTGTTAAAGTAACCTCAAATTTGATATTTCCTGTTGTACATTTATATATATATATATATATATATATATATATATATATATATATATATATATATAATATATATACAGAGTCTCCTTTATGTCCAGATCTGATAAATTACTGGCTCTGTCCAAGATTGTAAAGTCCTCATGTGTGATGTTGTGGTTTTCTTCAATTTTATGTTTAAAGATAGCGGAATCAGGTATTGTTAGAGAGCGCTTACCAAGTCGAGGAGTAACACCCAAGTGTTCACATCTACGAACAGCAAAGTGACGACGGGTTTTACCGACGTAAGTAGCATTACAGCTACTACATTTAAATTTATAAATGATGTTCGAAGATATGTCATTCGGGATTGTGTCTTTGACTCGAAAAAGAGAACCGATGCGTTCAATGGTTGTAAAGGCAATACGTAATTCAACTTTCGGAAGATGTTTTTTAATGTGTTGTTTGAGGATACGACGTATTTGTAGGCTATGAAGACCTGTATAAGGAAGCCTTGTATATATAATATGTTTTTCTTCTCGGGGTTTAGTTGATGGATTAAGTTGTTTATTAAGAAATCGTCCAATGTATCTATCCATGAACCCTAGAGGAAAACCATTCTTCATGAAAATTGACTTGATCTTGTAAAATTCTTCATGGAGAAGATGGTAATTGGAACATAACATATATGCACGGTGTAGTAATATATTTAAGAGATTAATTTTGTATTTATTAGGGACGAAACTGTCTATGTTTTGATACAGTCCTGTGAATGTGGGTTTTCTGTAGATGGACGTGGAAAAGCCAGAATCCGTGCGAATTATGTTTATACCCAAAAATGGTAAGACGTGATCTTTTTCAATTTCATTTGTAAATTTGATGTTGGGGTGTTGTTAATTTAAATAATTTAGAAATTCTGTAATATGTTCTTGATGTTTAAATAATAAAAATGTCTCATCAATGTATCTTCTGTGTAGAAGGGGCTTGAATCTAGGAGGACAATTGGATAACCATTGTTTTTCATGGAAATTAAGAAAAGCGTTAGCAAATGTTGGACCTAGAGGATTTCCCATCGCTACTCCGTCAATCTGTTGGTATAGATTTTGTTTAAATAGGAAAATAACTTTCTTTTGTAGCAAGAGTGAGTAGATCCTTAAATTTGTTCTTTCCAAGATTTAAAATTTTATTAGTTGGATCAAGAAAAAGGGAATCAACTATGATTTCGATTGTTTCATCTAATGGAACATTAGTAAATAGGCTTTGAATGTCGAAACTATCCATGATTGTGTCCTTGTGTAAATTGGATGAAACTATTTCTTTAGCAAAAGAGAAGTTGTCTTTAGCTGAAAATTCATTTTCAGTAAGTGTCTTCAAATGAGGAACAAGATGTTGGGCTAAAAGGAAGTTTGGGGTACCAATTGCATTGAGGATGGGTCGAAGCGGGAAGTTGTTTTCATGAATTTTAATTAATTTAATCTTTAAAAGTAAAATTGAAGAAAACCACAACATCACACATGAGGACTTTACAATCTTGGACAGAGCCAGTAATTTATCAGATCTGGACATAAAGGAGTCTCTGTATATATATAAATACAAACCACCCTTAAATGTACAACAGGACATGCCAAATTTAAGGTTACTTTAACAACTTTGACGTTGAAGTAAACTTTAAATTTGTCATGTTATTAATATAAGTACATTATAAAATGTAATTAGCTTTATAGCATGATGTACTCTTTGAAAATGGTATAAGTAAATACCGAAACGTTAAAATGATTTTAAATTTCGTTTTCCATTTTATTATTTTAATCAAGTTTAAAGGCAAGTTCTTATCCAGTTATTTATGTGAAAAATATGACCGATCAGTTTTAAAACATTCAAAAAAAAAAACTGAAACAAATCTTTTTAAATACCGACGATCTTGTTTAGATATAACATTTTTGAATTCATGCTTGGAACCATACCAAAATTTTTAAACTTCAAACTTTCAAATCAATTTCTTCAGAATTCGTCTATAAGAAGAAACACCCAACGAGAGCTAATCCGCCAAGAAATAAACAGACATCAACGTCGTTCAAAATTTTTTCAGAAGAAAGCCCAAGAAGACATTCAAGCTTTTAAATAAAGTGTTTCTTTTTTAGATTTTATTTGGATCACATCGCAATGGCATAAATACAACAACAAACGCCTAAATAAAATACCTTATATACATAAAAAGAAATTAAATCAACTATGTAAATTTCAACATTGTTCATCCACCATAACACCAAATGAAGTCATTTTTAACTACTCTTCATACCTGTTATCAAACATGGAAAAATCAATTTTATGTAAAGGTTTGAATTATGCAATATCCCCACGTAAAATAAATTTTATGCACTTCGCTCTACCAATGGAGAACATCGCTCGAAAACTTTTTAATTTATACTTTAAGAATTCAGAAAATGATAATTTTACATGGGATTGTGTTACCACTAAACTTAAAGATATTGCTTTAAATTCTACAAGCTTTTTTCGACCACCTACTCCTAATCTGACAAATGAAGAACTTCAGACCCTTCGAAACCTCCAAAGAAAACAAGACCTAGTCATAACCCGACTAGACAAAGGTAATGGCGTAATACTACTAGACCGTACAAATTATGAACAAAAACTTTTTGAGATAATCTCGGACACCTCTAAATTTTGCCATATAAAATACAATGATATCTTTAAAACAACTTTATCAATTGAAGATTCTTTTAAAAAGAAGCTGAAAACAATTTCAAAAACCATATATAATGAAACTTCTCCTACAGGTTCCTATCCAGGTAGAATTTATGGCTTACCTAAAATTCATAAAAACAACTTCCCGCTTCGACTCATCCTCAATGCAATTGGTACCCCAAACTTTCTTTTAGCCCAACATCTTGTTCCTCATTTGAAGACACTTACTGAAAATGAATTTTCAGCTAAAGACAACTTCTCTTTTGCTAAAGAAATAGTTTCATCCAATTTACACAAGGACACAATCATGGTTAGTTTCGACATTGAAAGCCTATTTACTAATGTTCCATTAGATGAAACAATCGAAATCATAGTTGATTCCCTTTTTCTTGATCTAACTAATAAAATTTTAAATCTTGGAAAGAACAAATTTAAGGATCTACCCACTCTTGCTACAAAAGAAAGTTATTTTCCTATTTAAACAAAATCTATACCAACAGATTGACGGAGTAGCAATGGGAAATCCTCTAGGTCCAACATTTGCTAAAGCTTTTCTTAATTTCCATGAAAAACAATGGTTATCCAATTGTCCTCCTAGATTCAAGCCCCTTCTATACAGAAGATACATTGATGACACATTTTTATTATTTAAACATCAAGAACATATTACAGAATTTCTAAATTATTTAAATCAACAACACCCCAACATCAAATTTACAAATGAAATTGAAAAAGATCACGTCTTACCATTTTTGGGAATAAACATAATTCGCACGGATTCTGGCTTTTCCACGTCCATCTACAGAAAACCTACATTCACAGGACTGTCTCAAAACATAGACAGTTTCGTCCCTAATAAATACAAAATTAATCTCTTAAATATGTTACTACACCGTGCATATATGTTATGTTCCAATTACCATGTTCTCCATGAAGAATTTTACAAGATCAAGTCAATTTTCATGAACAATGGTTTTCCTCTAGGGTTCATGGATAGATACATTGGACGATTTCTTAATAAACAACTTAATCCATCAACTAAACCCCGAGAAGAAAGACATATTATATATACAAGGCTCCCTTATACAGGTCTTCGTAGCCTACAAATACGTCGTATCCTCAAACAACACATTAAAAAATATCTTCCGAAAGTTGAATTACGTATTGCCTTTACAACCATTGAACGCATCGGTTCTCTTTTTCGAGTCAAAGGCACACTCCCGAATGACATATCAAGAAAATACCCACGTGATTTTTCCTAGAGAGCGTCAAGGCAGGTTCGGATTTAATGTCTCCTGCTTTATTTTTAACCGAAAAATAGTTTAAAGATTTATGAAGAAAACCTAAACTCTAATAGGTACTTACAAATTCTACAAGAAAAAACTATGAACATTTTAGAAGATATTCCACTGGCTCAACTGAACGATATATTCTTCCACCAGGATGGAGCTCCAGCCCACAATGCTAGAATAATACAAAACTGGCTAAATGAACGTTTCCCCAGGAGATGGATTGGAACTAATGGACTTGTTCGATGGCCACCACGATCACCGGATCTCTCGGTTTTGGATTTTTTTTTGTAGGGGTATTTAAAGAATAAAATTTATTCAAGGCAATATGCCAACATGCAACAATTAAAAATTGCAACGGAAAATGCTTTTACGGAATTACGAAGACAATCATTTATTTTGGAAAATGCTACTAAAAGAATTTATAAACTCTGTGAAACTTGTAGGAGACATAATGGTCTGCAATTTGAACAATATTTGTGATTAATTAATTATTTTGTTTTTTATCAATGTAAATTATAGAAAAAAATCATTTTGTCACGTTATTTATAAAAATAAATATAGACTATGCTATATTTTTGAAAAGCTCTTGGCAAGGGGAAAAAGATTTTTAAAAAATATATAGGATGTCCCATAAAAAAAAGTAGGTTATGTCAATATCTCAAAAACTGTGACCTCTAAAGAAAATCTGAGTACGCCACTGGATTCTACGTAAAAAAATCTACAAATATCAGTGTTTACTTTTTTAATATGTCTGACAATAACAAAGTTACAGGGTATGACTGAAAATGCAATTTTTCCAAAATCACCCTGTAGCACACAAACTAAGATGGCTATGGCAAATTTGATTAGTGCATCTTTGGTTTCATTAAAAAATAGCACGGTGTCGCGAAAACCGCAAGGTTCTAACCTAAAAAATAAGCGAGATACCCCGTAAAACATACGAAAATGGGACAACCTGTACATTTTAACTTTTTGTGTGAACTGTTTTAGAAAACAAATTCTCCAAGACTTTACCTTTTCAATAAACCCGCAGTAAATATCCCAAAGTTATCAAACCTTAATGTGATGCTCAATTGTTACATTATACAGGCCACGTTTAATTAATGCGTGAAATGTGTGACAACGCATTGTTAAACAGTAATAATAATTATGACTTAATAGCAATTCAATATAAAAGAATAGGCCCAATTTAAGCCATACTTAATCAAAATTTTCTAATATAACAAATTGGTTGCGTCAATTTTTTATGATTCTGCTTCGTAAAGCATATTGAAAAAATAACGATGTAGGTTTTAGCAATAAGAAAATTACATATTGAAGATTCTCTAACAATTCTAACGATTGACAGGACAAACAATTTGTAAACAACGTTTTCTGGTTTAGGTAAACTAATACTTTATATTGTGTATAGATCTATTGATTTTCGATTCGTATTTTTACAATGAATACGTTCTAACTCAATTCATTGCATTTTTATACAATTCATAAAATATCTGGTGTGGGACACCACACGAACTTCCAACCTACAAAATGGAAATTAAAAGAAATGAAATAATTTTAATAACAATTTTCTTAGGATAATTATGCAACCTTTTTCATAAAAAGTTAATTACCAAAATAGGCAACATTGTAAAAACAAAACAATAATCTACGACAAACAGACGTTTAAAACTTCATGTTAGATAGAGGGTAATAGACATCTATATACGTCTCAGAGTGGCGTACTTATTAAAGGCACATACTAAAAGGTCTATAAAATACACTGCTAAAAATAATTAGTGGGACACATATTTACGTCTTAAAAATTTTACTAATTTTAACAATATAGAAATCTAATAACGCTAGTTTAAAAGAATCATGTTTTGTGCGAATATAAATAATTGTTTAATGAAGCTTTTCAAACACCAGGAAGTTGGTTTTAATTATTTTTATTAAAAGAAAAATAAACACGTCAGTACAGGAATAACATCCAACACCCTCCCTCAATAAAAGTATTTTACAAACAAAACTGGTTTTCTGATTTTAATTTAAAGTAAACCCATAAGACCCCTAAATTTCTCAAAACAAACTCTAGGTAATGGTTTAGTTAATATATCAGCTATTTGATCACTGGTGTTCACATAATCTATATCTATGACACCTTGAGAAACTTTTTCTCCTACGAAATGATATTTTATATCTAAGTGCTTCATGCGCTTAAGTTGTTCATGATCGAATAGTTGACTGATTATCCTCAAATATCGTAATTGAAAAAACATCATACAGATTTAACACGAGAATTAGGTTTCTCAACCAACAAGCTTCACTGACACAATTAGTGAGTGCCACATACTCAACCTCACCAGATGACAAAGTTACAGTTGGTTGTTTTTTTGGTACCCATAGAACCAAATTTCCACAAACTTGAAGACAGTAACCACTTGTGGATCTTCTGTCAATTGTATTGCTGCCCCAGTCAGCATCAGTGTAACCTGTCAGTATGCTATCACTTATGTTTGACTTATATATTAGTCTCAAACTTACAGTACCCTTGATATATCTGAGTAAACGCTTCAAACATACCCACAAATCGTTACTAGAACAAGTCTGAAAACAGGACAAAAAAGTTATACTAGAACAAAGATCAGGCCTTGTACCTAGCATGGCATACCTAATACAGCTAATCAGTTTTCTACAACGTTGTTCTAGAATTTCACTTTCAGACTTATCCCTTAGTAAAAGTGACAAATTTAAATTCGGATCCATTGGAGTGCTTACAGGATGGCATTCAGACATATTAAATTTATCCAAAACATTCTTTAGATATTGAATCTGATCCAAAGTTGTAATACCATTCTGCAAATCCTGTTTTATACTCATACCTAAATAGTAGCTTGCTAGCCCTAAATCTTTCATTTTAAATTTACTTTTTAACATATCAATAATGTGAGTTAACGTAGGACCATATCCGGTACATGAAAGGTCATCCACAAAAACTAGTAAATAAACCTTAGAATTTTCATCTACAAAAAAATACCAACATTGATTTGACATTCTTTTGACAAATTTTTTACTCAACATAAATTCATTTAGGCTTTCATACCAACACTTAGGTGCATTCTTTAAACCATACAAAGCTTTCAGAAGTTTGCAGCACTTATTTTTAGGGGTAACAAAGTTATTTGGTAAAGTTATATAAATATCTTCTATAACTAAGCCATTTAAAAAAGCACTGCAAACATTCAAATGCAAAAGTGGCCATCTGTTTTTATTACTTAATGCAATAATTGTTTTAATAGTTGCCATCTTAACAACAGCGGAGTAAATTTCACTAAAATCTAAACCTTGTCGAACATAACCCCTCGCAACCAACCTAGCCTTGTACAAATTAATCTTACCATTCTTATCTTGCTTCACTTTGAACACCCATTTAGTGTCCACCACTAGCACATCACTCACAGGTTCACCAACGATTTCCCAAGTGTTGTTTTCTGCAAGAGCTGCCATCTCCGTTTCCATGGCTTGAATCCATCTTGGAGCTTCTTGTGATGATAGTGCTTCCTGAAGTGTGGTTGGCTCACCCTCAGCAAATGCCAGGTAACAGTAATAATCCTCTGTTAATTTTGCTGGTGGCTTGGTTTGACGAGTTGCTCTCCTGTTGGTCTGGTTACTTTCAGTGGTCCCCTCAGTAGTAATACTGTTGTCTGTTACGCGTTCCTCTATCTCATCCTGGATACTTTCCTGCTGTACTTTATTTTCTAGCTCTTCCATAGGTTCTTGATTGTCTTCTATGAAATCTGGCTCAAAATCTGTCAAGTTTTCCATGATTTGACTAGGAAGTGAATTGTCTCTGTGTGGTCCAAGAAATACTTCACGCTCTACTGAACAGACTTCTTTATCTGGATAATAAATCCTAAATCCCTTTGTGTTCCTGTTCTGTTTAACACGTATATAGCCATGTTAACAGCTTCGGCCCATACATGTTTCTTTAAGTTCTTTTCCCTTAACATTGATCTTGCAGCCTCCATTACTGTTCTCATCTCTCTCTCCACTTTTTCATTTTGTGCAGGAGTATAAGCTACTGTAGTTTGATGATCACTTCCATTTTCATTTTTATAAAGTCTCTACAGCCTTATTTACAAATTGAGTTCCATTGTCTGTCCTAATCACTTTGACATTTATTCCTTGGTTTTTCAATAATGCAAGAAATATTTTTAATTTTGAAAATACCTGGTTTTTTCTTTCAAAAAACAGACAGTTCTATAATGTGAAAAATCATCTTTAAGTAGTAAAAAATACTTTGGGCCTCCAAGAGGTGTTTCCTCAACTGGTCCACATAAATCTGTATGAATCAATTCACCTGGAGCTTTCGTTTTTGTAATGCTTGTTGTGTGTAGTTTTTTACATTGTTTTCCTTCAATGCATGCAACACAGAAATTATTTTTCAAACAATTTACATTAATATTATTCTGTGAAAGAATATTTTTCACATGTGAAAAATGCTGATGAGCAAACTTGTGGAACTCAAACAATTCACAATCATTTTTCCAGCAATTACGTATTGGGGCCGTTGAGCTGACGCTGGTTAAGTCTAAACCCTTTTTCTCCTTGGCCTCAGAAAACACATTTTGAACATTCTATCTTCACGCTTTGCATTTGCAACTGTTGATTCGCTTTTTACAAATTTGCAAATGGTATTGTTTGACACCATGCGTAAGTTTTTGTCCAAGGCACTAATAACACTTTTAAATCTGGAACATGAAGAACATTTTGTAGATGCACCATGTTCCACGCCTCTCCGTTGAAAGCCTTCAGCCAGACGTTGCCTTCGCCCATAACTTTTACTTTGGTACCATCACCTAACTGCACCATACGGTTATAGTCCAACACTTTGTAGTTTTCAAAATAAGATAAAACCTTACACATATGATGAGTACATCCACTGTCCATAAACCAAGAATCAGTCAACTACTGATAAGCTCTAGCAACTAATGCGGTAAAATCTCCTGGCTTCTCAGTCTCCCTCTGTTTTTTTGTTTATTTTTCTTGTTGAAGAAACAGTATTTGGCAATGTGCCCTTTCTTTTTGCAAATATCACGTTGCTTGTTCTTGTAGCAGTCTTTACTTGCATGTCCAGATTTCCCACAAGTTGCGCACTGCCCTACTTTGACTCTGGATACCAAAGCTGCTGCCACTTGATCAGTACTAGACCTTTCTTCTTCAAGCAATAAACGTTAAGAATTTGTTGTTCTACAGAAGCTGACTCCCAAGCTGACCTAAAGTGTTTGTAGAGACTTGTTCTGGTAGTGACATCTATCTTTGTAATAGTCATATTATCAGAGATTTCCTCTCCAGCTTGCTTCAACTTTGACCAGATCTCTTCAATTTTAGATAAAAAAGATGACATAGGTCCTTCACCAAAATCCGTCATGAAAAACTTTTGTTGAAGAAGATGGACACTAACCACCGACTCCTTGTCATAGACTATTTTTAATTTGTTCCACATCTTATATGAGGTCTCACAAGATAGAATATGTGTGAGCGGTCCATGCTCAATTCTTGTGACGATAATTTCTTGAGCTCTAGCATCTTGTTTAATCCAATTTGACTTGCCTGCTTCATCCTTTGGTTTCACTGAAACTCCAGACCCAATTTCAAACAGTCCACGTCCTTTCAAGATGACTTGAGTTTCAAATTTCCATGCTTGCCAGTTATCACCATTAAATTTCGACGCTGGATTAGCCGACGCCATTTTATAGTTTCTCGTGTGTTTTCAGAATCGGTTTTTTTTTTACAAAACAACAACCGAAACTGATTTTAACTTGTACTGTACGTTCCAAGCTTCCTGTTATTGTAGGGTGTCTGGGCCCATAACCAATTGTTTAATGAAGCTTTTCAAACACCAGGAAGTTGGTTTTAATTATTTTTACTAAAAGAAAAATAAACACGTCAGTACAGGAATAATCACTAACAACGATAATTATGACAAGTGAGATTTTTTTTTCCCGGTAACTTTTATTGGAACATCCCACATAAATAATGCAAAACCTTTTTTCTTATCACTTTTATGATAAGAAAACGATTACCAATTCAAAAAACTAGAAGAACTACAATGGGGTAAGCAATGAAAATATTAATTTTGAAATGTAGTAAAAAATTTTGACAATTCATCATAAATTGTTAAGCTTTACACTAAGTTTTACAAAATAAGACATTTAAATGAGGAAGAAGTCATTCATGTTGTTGTTTCGTTCAAAAATGGTACCAGTATTCGACAGGTGGCAAGAAATTTTAATGTCCGCCCTTCCGTCATCCATCGTGCTTGGAATCGATATGTAGAAACCGGCGGATATAAAAGACGCATCGGACAGAGTCGTAAAAGAAAAACAAACCGAAGTCAGGACTCTCACATATCGACAGCCGAAGATCTTCAAATTAGACTCAGAGCCACTCATAATGTTGAAATATCCGAACAAACAGTTAGAAATAGACTAAGAGAAACCAACCTGAGACCAAGAAAACCTGTGCGAAAACCTGTTTTAACTCCTAATCACATAAGGTTGCGTTTAAATTTTGCTCGTGAACATGTCATTTGGCAACTTCCACTGTGGAAACCAATACTTTTTACGGATAAATCACGATTTCGTTTAACTCGTTGTACGTGTATGCCGACGTCCACATGAACGCTATTCTGCAGCAACCATACAAGAAGTTGAAAAATTTGGTGATGGATCTGTGATGGTTTGGGCTGGAATTAGTCTTGATGAAAGAATAGATCTTGTGGTAATTACAGGAAGATTAAACGCTCAATGGTACATTGATCGCATTATGGAGGATCATGATATACCGTCAGCTTATGGTACAGGTCCAAATTTTGTTTTTGTGCAAGATAACGCAAGGGCACGTACTGCGGCAATCACCATGAACTTCCTTCAGCAACACGGGATTCAAACCATGGACTGGCCACCATTGAGTCCTGATCTAAACCCCATTAAACATCTTTAGGATATGCTCGAAACACGTGTTCGGAGGCGCCCAGGGCCACCTCAGACCCTTCAACAACTAAAAGAAGGTCTAATCGAGGAGTGGGATAATATACCTCAACAAGATATCCGTAGGCTGATACGCAGCATGCAGGGAGATGTCAATGCTGGTGGAAGACATACATGTTATTAAGAACCAAATTTTCTTCATAACTTTACGTTAGAGAGGTGGGATGCCTACTTATTCCACTTTAGTTCTTGTAGTTTTTTCGAGTTGGTATGGTTATCTTAAAAGTGATATGTAGAATTTGTTTTGTTTTTGAAAATTTATTTGAACATCTTTACAACAAGCGTTATTAGATTTCTATATTGTTAAAATTAATAAAGTTATTAAAACATAAATGTGTTCCTTTAATTATTTTGAGCAGTGTATATTAACTTTTCAGTTTCTTATGTTCGTAAAAAATATTTTAAAAAATATACTTGTAATTGTAACTTTGGCCTATTAATATATAATGTTTGTTAACGTACACTTAATCTGTCTCAAGTTTCAGCAGAGAAACCGTGTGTACTAATTACACTATTATCCAATTATAAGTATTTTAGAAATATGACTCACTTAATGGGGGTTGCATTAGGATGCAATTACCACATTAGTTATTTCAAAAGCACTTTAAAATGTTCACTAATTTTCGAGTTTTGGTTGAAAACGATGGTGAAAATGGTGTGTTCCGATTTTTCTCCAGCAAAACGTTTGAAACTTAGTTTATTCACTGGAAATGAAAAAATTATATCACTCTGTTGTTCCAATATGACGGAGTCGGGAACTTAGCATTACATACAGATTATCAAAGGAACAAAAGGAGGGCGTTTTGATAAAACCGGCTAGCCCAACCGTAAGAAAAAAAACGTATAAGTGAAGAAGAAAAAGTTCATATTAGAAGAAAAATGCATTCCTTCTACTTCAATAAAGAAATTTCTGACCTCAACAAAATAGTAGCAGTAATAAAAGAAGACGTTGATGGACCACAATTGTCTCGGTCGAGACTACACAGGACACTACAGGAGTTGGAAACAAAATTCGAGTACATCCAGTGGCTTAGAAGTTCAACCTGAGAAACCCTTTCAACCTGGCCGTATCTCTGTCACTGTATTGTATAATTGAGTGCCGTGTGCATCAGTTTATGACTCGTGTAGAGTGAGGGTAATGTACATAACATCAGATTGTCTGTGTATAGTTCCTAAGAAATCAAAAGAAACCGTCCCTTTCTTCGAAACTTCAACACCCTGTATCTCAAAAATGGTGGTCTTTGCACAACATGTCTGTTTGGCAAAATTAGCCTAATTTCACACACAGAATATGTCCTAGATATTTTGTAAGACTTTTTTGAATCACCGTGTACAATTAAGGTCTACATATTGGTATTTTTATATCTGTACAATATACAACTGTTTCAGAAATACATTATAAAAATTAAAAGCACCACCCCCTCGGCCGCAGAATTTCTTCCAAAATATAATCATCTTCAGGCATAATAAAAACTAGCGTGAATACAAAATTTTAGGTACGTACGTGGTTCTGTTCTGGAGTTATCGTGTATATTAACACACGCATACGCACACGCACACGCAGACGCACACTCACACGCACACGCACACGCACACGCAGACGCAGACGTACACGCATACGCACACACACACACGCACACGCACACGCACACGCACACGCACACGCACACGCACACGCACACGCACACGCACACGCACACGCACACGCACACGCACACGCACACGCACACGCACACGCACACGCACACGCACACGCACACGCACACGCACACGACACGCACACGCACACGCACACGCACACGCACACGCACACGCACACGCACACGCACACGCACACAGCACACGCACACGCACACGCACACGCACACGCACACGCACACACACACGACACACACGCACACACACACGCACACGTACACGCAAACGCGCACGCACACTCACACGCACACGCCCACGCACACGCCCACGCACACGCACGCGGACAAGCACACGCACACGCATACGCACACGTACACGCACACGCACACGCACACGCACACGCACACGCACACGCACACGCACACGCACACGCAGACGCACACGCACACGCACACGCACACGCACACGCACACGCACAAGCACACGCACACGCACACGCATATACAAATAGCCAGCAGTGTTAAGTGTTAATCAAAAATAGATATGAATTCTGGAATAAAGAAAAAACCCTTAGAGACCTGTTTGGGAGACGTAAAGGAGAATAACCAAATTTGATGTATTTTGAATTTGTCATTGTGGTCATTGCAGTTATTGTCGTTATTGTCGTTATTGTCGTTATTGTCGTTATTGTCGTTATTGTCGTTATTGTCGTTATTGTCGTTATTGTCGTTATTGTCGTTATTGTCGTTATTGTCGTTATTGTCGTTATTGTCGTTATTGTCGTTATTGTCGTTATTGTCATTATTGTCGTTATTGTCGTTATTGTGGTTAATGTCGTTATTGTCGTTATTGTCATTATTGTCGTTATTGTCGTTATTGTCGTTATTGTCGTTATTGTCGTTACTGTCGTTACTGTCGGTAGTGTCGTTACTGTCGTTACTGTCGTTACTGTCGTTACTGTCGTTATTGTCGTTACTGTCGTTACTGTCGTTACTGTCGTTACTGTCGTTACTGTCGTTACTGTCGTTACTGTCGTTACTGTCGTTACTGTCGTTACTGTCGTTATTGTCGTTACTGTCGTTACTGTCGTTACTGTCGTCACTGTCGTCATTGTCGTTGTCATTATCGTCATTCTCGTAATTGTCACCGTCCACACTGTCGTCATTGTCGTCGTTCTCGTCGTTGTCGTCATTGTCGCCATTGTTGTCATTGTCGTCATTGTCGTCATTGTCGTCATGTTCTTATTGTAGTCATTGTCATCATTGTCGTCTCTATCGTCAATGTCGTTATTGTCGTCATTGTCGTCATTATCGTCATTGTCGTCATTGTCATCATTTTCGCCATTGTCGTCACTGTCGTCATTGTCGTTGTTGTCGTTGTTGTTGTCGTTGTTGTCGTCGTTGTCGTCGTTGTCATACTTTTCGTCATTGTCGTTATTATCGTAATTGTCGTCACCGTCGTAACTGTCGACACTGTCGTCGTTGTCGTCGTTGTCGTCGTTGTCGTCGTTGTTGTCGTTGTCGTCGTTGTCGTCGTTGTCGACGTTGTCGTCGTTGTCGTCGTTGTCGTCGTTGTCGTCGTTGTCGTCGTTGTCATTATTGTCGTCATTGTCGTCATTGTCGTCATTGTAGTCATTGTCGTCATTGTCGTCATTGTCGTCATTGTCGTTATTGTCGTCATGTCGTCATTGTCGTCATTGTCGTCATTGTCGTCATTGTCGTCATTATCGTCATTGTCATCATTGTCATCATTGTCGTCACTGTCGTCACTGTCGTTATTGTCGTAATTGCCATCATTGTCGTCATTGTCGTCGTGTCGTCATTGTCGTCATTGTAGTCATTGTCGTCATTGTCGTCATTGTCGTCACTGTCGTCACTGCCGTCATTGTCGTCATTTCCGTCATTGTACTAATATTATTATTTACGTTAGTATTGTTTGTGATATTTAACCATTGCCTTTACTGATTTAGAGCCAAGCTAAGATGTTTTTGGTATGATGTTAATAAGCTCAATTTACCTTTGCTACCATCTGATGATAATTTTTGTGAATATTGCGAATTTAGGTAGTATTTATTATTTATGCGGTACATCACAATTTATACATAAGCAATGCTTATATTATGTAATTTACATTCCGTGCAATTTAAATTTAAATAATTTAATTTATGCAAAAGGTTTTATAACTATATTTGGATGGATATTCTAGTTGAGAATTATCCATATCAGTTGGGATCATATAATTTATCATACAGCTAGGTATTCAGATTACGCAATCCGCCCTCGATAATTCATTGGTTTTTAATGCAAAGTAAAAGCATCAATATAACTGTTTGTGACGCCTACAGTCTACTCTAATGTAAATAAATTTATCCTAAATACTAAAAATTCTCCTTTTGTTGATGTTTCGCGCCAGTTTTTAATATTATACCACTTGTTGGATCTATTTTCCATGTTTCACTTTCACAGAACCCTGGTAGATACCAAGAGATTTTCAAATTATTTTGAGGACTGAGACCATAAAAACCTTAGAGTAATTTGAGTCGGCGAGGCAATATTTGCTTTAAATGTCCATGTGAACATACAAAATTGTCGTTATTGGGCAACCGAAAATCCTCATTGGTTCACGGAATATTGCACCCAAAATCCTCAAAAATTGAACGTTTGTTGCGGCATAGTTGACGGAAGAGTTATAGGTCCTTACTTCGTTGAGAATACTCTCTCTGGCGCGAGATATTTAGACTTTCTTCAAAATTACCTCATCCCAGCTCTAATAACGTGTCCAGAATTAGAAGAACTCGCTATGCACCACCGTGACTTCTTTGTTCAACAAGATGAGGCGCCACCACACTACGTTTTACCTGTTTGCGCGTTTTTGGATTTCAAAAACGTTGGATAGGCAGATCGCCATATTGAAATCCTGTAAATTACTTCTTGTGGAGATACTTAACGAGTAAAGTATACGCGACGCGATCGATCAATTTAGAAGATTTAAAAGCACGAATTCGCCAAGAAATTAGAAACATTACCGCAGATGTTATCGACGACGTTCAAAAATCATTTGTTAATCGCCTTAGCTATTGTCAGATTGTTAACGGTGCTCTATTCGAACATTTAATTTAAGTCATTTGAGTATTTCTTATTAGAAATGATACATGGTATCCATTTAGGTATGATATTTTCTTCAAAATGACCACATCTTCTAAACTACTCAGTATAACATCATCAAACCTTATTTTGAAAGAATGTCCGAAGTGAGCTAAATTTTAAATAACATACAGGGTGTTGGACTTAAAAAATTCTATGTTTGATTCACCCTGCATAAATGTAGCACTCTGTATAACCTAAAATAATTCTAAACTATGCTCGTCTTTCTACTACACTTCAGAATGTTTTCCTATTCCATCAAATAAGGGAGGTATCCCCGCGGACGCAAGTTTGGGACAGCCTGTATTAATATCATCCATATGTACCTTGTCGACTGTAAAAAGATGTACCCTTTCTAATTCTGTAACAAAAATAATATCGATGACGTCACGTCTTTTTCTTGACACACCCTGTATATTTCACTAAATTGAAAATAAAAATCGATGGATCCGAGCGTTTTCTTCTTAAACTCCCATTCGAATTTTAATAGAATTTATCCGCTACTTGACGAACGCACTGTATAATGTTCCAAAACAAAAATTTAGTGTATCATAGATGTAAAATTGAGAAAAATTCTTAACATACAACCATTTTAAATTCCTTTGGAGACTACACATTTCGTATTTTTCCAGTTGGACACTTTTCAACTTCGCTGAGTTTTGTCTTGTAATAAAGACGTGGGTTTGTAAAAAACAAAAGGTTCTGAAAATTTTACTCGAGTCATAAATAAGAGCCGACCGTATATATGAACAAGACAAGTGATCAATAGACCGCTTGTATTTAAGAACAACTAAAAGAAAATTAAGCACAAGTGACCCGAACCGAAACGATAAAAATGAAATGCTAGGGAAATATAAATAATGCATATACATATCAACTATCGATTTGACAAAATATGTGAGTGATGGCGTTAGAAACGTTGTGATCGTCACTATTGAACGCGATGGAAATGAGAAACATGCCGGATTTCCCTTACAAAACGATGATATATACTTTAGATAAGCGGCAAATACAATTTCAAGTGTGACAGTATACATTTAAAACGTAAGGTGAGTTGAAATAAGGGCAGGATATTAGCATATCAATATTTAAATGCATGACATTTGGGATAGATCTGATTCGGATTTGATGCAATAAAGGCACGCCACACCAAACATCTGAAAGACGTGAGAGACTTGCTGATATTTTTCAGTTGGTTTTTATACGTGAATCGCTATATACCTACATCCCTAAAGATGTAATATTATATTTTCCATTCCCCTAACCTACACCTCGAGTATATTAACTATTTTTAACTTAATATTAATGTACAGACTTTCACGCTTTGACAGAGATTTCAATATAAAAGCTGGAAATGCTTTGAAGTTTTGTCTCAATATGTACTTTGCCCGTCGGTTGTAAGTTTACACGCGTTTCACGCATAAAACTGGTGTACCGTGATTGAAACTTTTCGTTTTGACATTCATACCATTTGCTTAATACAAAAAGTCAAATGTAGTAGTTGGCGGGTCATGGTTAACCTATTTCATGAAAAATTTCTTGCACAATTATCTGGACACTAATTTTTATCTTTTTTTGTTTAATTCATCATTTTTTGAAAATATGTAATTCTTTGAGTGGACATGAAAAGTAGTTTTACTCTTAACTTCCTTGTTTCATTTCACCATAAAGCTTTAGGTTCAACTATATTGTGACGTGCGTAACTTTACTTATATAATAATTTTTGCTTAATTGCTGCTATTTATTTAAAGTCTACCTTAGAAGTTGGTAATTTGTTTTAATGGCAGGCTCTTTCGTTAAAAATCTTGTCGATAGGATGAGATGCGCACCTTGAACAATTTTTTGTTTTGTATTAATTACCAAAATATATATATATATATATATATATATATATATATCCTGCAGAACTTCTCCAACTGGGCTAACCACTAACCAGTGGAGAGACTCCGTCAATCCCACCAAAACCCAAACTATCCTCTTCCGCCATCATAATTACACTGAAGATAAGTTCCCAAAGCTACCCTCCAGAAATGTTTCCCTCGCCCTAAATCAAGAAATACTCCCACTCCAAGATGAAATCACTCAGCTAGGAATCCTCTTTACTAGAACCCTCAATCGGCTTCCCGATGTTAAAAAAATACTCAATAGGATTAGGAACCGCACAAACCTACTGGACCCCCTCCGGGGTAGAATCAGAGGTTATAATGCTCCCCTACTTTTGGGTGCTATACTTATATTGCGCCCTTCTGGTTTGGTAACCCAACGCGGTTTTACTTTGCCTCGGCTTTGCTCAATCGGGTTTATTTTATAAACGGGGTGTGGTTCGTAGTAAGTACTGGATGGGCTTAACACTGTAACCTTAAATAAAAACCGTAAAGCATTTTTAAAATGTATATTAAAGAAATATCAACAATAAATAAAATAAAAAGGTAATTAACAAAATGTATGGGGCAACTTATTTGTCCGGGTCTGGCGGCTGGTTCTCCTGGTTGGCGGCCCGTCACTGTGTGCGAAGTCGCTTCTGTGAACAAAGATAGTCTTTTTAATCTATTCCTTACCTAAGAGGTAAAATTTAGATTACGGTCCTGTATGTACAGTAGCGAGAGCGTTACTCTTGATACCGTTGTTGGTCGGGGCGCCAGCGCAATGAACTCGAGTCGGTGTGGGGATTGAGAAAATCGATATCGTACTTAGACTTTAGTAACTCTGGAGCGCTGAAGCAAGGATGTCCTCCTCTCGGGAAATAATACACGCGAAAGGCGCGTAGGCAAACGCGAGATCTCGGGCCGGTCTTTCTCTAATTATAACCGGTTTAATGTAGGTAATTAGATTATTTATCTAACTAAATTAATTACTGATCTCTATACTAAGTTTAATTATTTATAATTAATCAAGGGATCAAAACTACTTAATATTAAAACTACTCTAATCGGTTTACGTAAAGATAAAAAAATCTACGTACTCTCTAATTTATTTACAAACGTTCGTGCACCAAGTATTTACGATGGTTCGGTGGACGACAAATTTATTATATTATAGGTTATGGAGGTACTCTTCTGCGATTCACAGACACTGTGTATGGTTATTGTGTTTGTCTGTAGGTAGTGTGTGAGTTTCGAGCGCGATTTCAGTAATGCCCAGAAGACGTAGGCGACGGCCTGTCTTTACTGGATATACTAAGAGAAAGGTCGTAGGTCTTTACAGCCCTGTAACAACCCTTCACCCTCAAGTCTTTGCGAGATACGGCGGGGGCTACCCCTGCGTGACTCTAGGTGTACTTTGTAGTGGCGAGTGACGACGGGATCTACCCTTCGTGGCACTCCAGGTGCTAGTGTACTTGGTATTACGTCGGGGGTTACCCCTGCGTGCTACTCTAGGTGCTAGTGTACTTTGTATCTGCGAGTTACGTCGGAATCTACCCTGCGTGACTCTAGGTGTATTTGGTATAACTCCTGGAGGCTCAGCCCGGAATTATTTACGGTCTGTAGTGTTTGAGTGTAAATTGTTAGATTGTATAACTTTACAACTTACGTGTCTATCAATAGCAGTACAGAATTGAACTTTAGGTTGCCCGGTGCGTCGTGGTGCGCGTTATCGCCAGATCGCGAAGGACTCTTCGTCGGTGAACAACAGGTCGGTGCTTACACTAAGCAAACGGAGCGGCTGCGGCTACTGGTTTTTGGAACGGCTTGACTTGAATCTACCGAGATTCATTCCTTCTTATGCGCGTCGTGAGTTTATAAAGGTGCATCTATGGGCGGCTTCGCGGCTACCGTGCGGGGAAGGCCGTTATGTGATTGGTTAAAATCGTTCTGACGTGCAGAAACTTACGGTTTCTTAGAAATACACGTCAGCGGTGATGAATAAATTATTCGTTGTGCAATATCGCGTAAACTTATGAAATCTTACATACAGGATGGTCCGCACCTAATTTATTCTAAAACACATACGTACAGGACGCTGGTTCTTTACAAGGTTGCCACCCCAAAACACTTCTACACACTTATAAAACATACATCCGCCTAGTTATGGATTTCCGATCACCAATATACACCAATATAAACCCCAATCACCTTTCCTCTACCGCCTCCTGTGAACTCCGAATCCTCAGACGCATACACAGGTTACCTCTCAGGTACCTTAGCGACCTCACAACACAACAAGCAAACCTCCCAACCATCACACACAGAATCCAAACACTACAGAAAAACTTTGCACATAAAAGAATCTTCGGCGGCACTATCCCTACCAAAGAGATCCTTACCACACCCTACAACTACCGTTTTCCCCAATTCCCACGAATAAAACCTAAATTAAAATTCAAACATCCCCCGCGATACTTACACAACTCCTCGACGACCTCCCCGAGGAGATAGAAGATTCCCTGGGCAACATCCCATATGCCCTCCGCATGCCCCCGTCTATTCGATGACGACCCAGCAAGAAACCGGACGACGAATCTAATAATCACACCAATCACACTACACCCCACTTAACAATACACACATTTAAGTCAATTAACGCAATGTTAAATATTAAATAAATAAACCTTTTTTCTTTTTTTTACACCAAAAATAAGCACATCTCATGGTTGTAAACTATACAATAACAACAAAAACATCGCAACACCAACAAACATGGATTGACCAGGGCTGAAGAGGCGAAGGACTCCTGAATAGTCCACGAATAAGATATATAAGCTATAAATAAGTAAATACTAACCATAAGCATGAGCATACTAACAAATAAAAAAATAAAAAAAAGCGGAATCTTTATTCGAATCCTTTCTCGCTTAAATTAGCATTCACCTGATGTAAATCACAATCTAGCGAGTATAACCCAACAGTTAATAAAATAAATAGGGCACTTCAGATCCGTCATCTGAAAATTTATTATTTGTACTGTGTGGTAAGCATAAGCCTTTTTAGTGGTATTGGTAGTCGCCAGCAATTTTTTAAAATATAACCCTAAAAATTCAAAAAGGCATAAGACAGAAGGAAAAAATTTCAACTGGCACATGTATAAAGACACAAATAAAGCTATACCAGAAATTAAGTGTCCAGTAAATCATAGATTTTTCGTTTATTCAATACACATTTACATATACAATAACACGAAATTTTGTGTAAATTGTATATTTGCACCATGAATATTAATTAAAAAGCGAGACCTCAAAATATATTATCGCAACTTTAATTCTGCAGAAAGTAGTAACACATCGAAGTAATTTGTTAGGTATAAACGTTTCTTTTTACTCGGCGCAATAATTATAAGTAACACTAAAAGTAACGTAGACCGGTGATCTCCAGAGTTTAAGTGTATTAGATTAAATAAAGAGCTAGTAATGTTAGTGAGAATAGAGAAATAAACCCTCATGGCACATAATCTATACCCTAATTGAAACATAAATACAAATAAAATAAAATATGCATTATAGTTCTTTGTGCATAATTCTAAGTAAAGTTGGGACACTAAAGACAGTTGTAAACGGTACAAGAATCACTGTTATATATTGTCGATGTAATATGACAGTTAAAAAAAATAAGTAAACAAGGGTTAAAAGTTATTATATACAATCTACACACACACACACACACACACACACACACACACACACACACACACATATATATATATATATATATATATATATATATATATATATATATAGCATTAGAACCAACTTTCAACATTTTAGATAATGTACACCTTACAAAATTAATCAAACAGTTCACCTGAAATCACTATATTCAAAATAATAGCTATACAGTCAGGTAGTTGACTGATGTTGAGTCATTAGTTATCATAAAATCCTTACCTTTATAACCAGGTAACATGTAAGTAATTGTAGTAAGTGTATCGGTAATGTAGATAATCTTTTATCAAGTTAGATTATAACTCTACCGCTAGATGTTGTGAATTTCTATTAAATTTATATAATTATACCAATAAGTTAATTTTAATGTGGAAATAAGTAAATAAAGATATACAACGATGAGTTAAATAATTATGTACATAAAATAGAAAACTACGATTTAATAGAGAATACATAATATGAAGATTTTACAACACCCAGACAAACATTCGTAGGGAACGGAGCTTAATTATCGGAATCGTTACCTACTTATACCACCAGAAAGAAAGGTTGCTTGCCTAAATTCTGCTGGCCCGCAGTTTCCTCCACGCTGTACAACGGATGTGATTGCCCAGGATGTTACCTAAAAACTTACACATAAAACACACATACACGCCGTCCCAGAGACCTAAGTGTGTTGTTGGATAGAAACCCTTGGAAATTTCGTAAATAAAAGTGCGTAGTAAAATTATCCCACTTAACATAATTGTCCGTTGCTGTATCTGATTACCCTCCCTATAACGCATTACACTATACCTTAAAGACTAAATTAAAGAAATTTCCCTGTGCCAAGTATTCTTTAATACCAGGGTATGTAAAAAAATTAGTTTCATCCAACCCGCCTGCCTGAAAATATAATATATTCACGTCATCTAATATTTGCCAAAGGTTCAAACACCTTCAATCTCTATTTCAAACGGCAAATTCCCCTTTAAAAAAAAGTAAATTCAGTACCCACCAGCTATCTTTTTTCCGTCACCTTCACATCATTGGCAAGTCCGCCCGACTACTCTTACTCACGGATAGAAATTAACACGATAGAAAAAGAACCCTCTCATTCTAATTTCAGTTAATTACTAAAAACTAATAGAACATCGTCCTGTAAGTTAAATAAATCACGTTAGAAGTATCATACTACGTTAAAATTCTATTAAATAATTTAGATATAAAACTGCTAAAACGCAAGCAGTCACTCAAACTTGAACATATCGATTTTGTTAAACTGGCGTGCCGTTATTTCCAATATACCCATCTCCTTGAAAATATTTGAACGAGTAATAAAACGTTGTAGTGCACTTTTAACAGTAAAAATTTAGTCCTGTTATTAGAGCTACTACAGATCAGAAATATATTCAGGAATGTTTTCTGATCTTCTTTTCTGTATTTTGAACTAGTTTATCCCCGTGTGGGTGCATTAATTTCACCTGTACAGTTAACATTATTTTTCTCAGTTACCGTAACAAGATTTGGGCCGACTACCTGAGTGGATTAGGAATAAGCCGCCGGGCGTTCCCTACTGAAGAGCGTTTGTTTATTTTGGATTAGAGTAATTTTTGTTGTTGTCTGGATTAAGTGAGTAGATATTTGAAAAAAATTGGCACGTTATAGGTTAATATATGTGTAAAACTACATTCTGTTTATTCGTCAGTGTGAAACCCCAGGTAGCAGACAATCAGCCCTATCTAAATGCAATGCAAAAAAACACAAGGTCATCTCTGTCCAGCAGCACGTCTTTTAAAACTACGTCTGCAGACGATTCATGACGTTTCAACAATAGATAACAGTAATATTCTTACCTATCGTACAAATAAGACAAACGCTATTAAAAGAAGCATTTGGAAACAAACATTCGGAAAGTTCGGCGCCATTTAGGGAAGAATTAATCCAAAACACGAAGAATCAATCGAAAAAGCAGCAGTTAAGCCAGTTAACAGAAATCTCTCTAAGGAGACTAAACCAAACACTGTAAAAAGTTGTCGCAAAAAAGTGAACCTACTGATACATCTGAAGAAGAAATAATTATGTCATATTCAAAAGATGAAAGTGAAGATGACTTCCAGTTTATTGAATTGGAGGAAAAGGCGTATTTCCTTACTTCCTCAAGGCGGAGAGCGGGTTGCTTGAGCTTTCCAAGTTCCTTCAGCCGCGGTGATGAATTCCCAACGTGTATACATTAAGTATGTATGTATGATGGGACTAAGGCTGGGTGCGGTCAAGATCCGATTGGAAGAAACGGAGTGAATATTTGAGGAAAGTTACTAGCTCAGAATCTCAATAGCCGCACATGTATGCGTGTTCGCAGTGAGCACGCCGCTATATATGCATGAGGAAGATCCCCTGAAGAAAACCGCATCCAAGGTAGACGGTAGCGGGAATCGAACCCACTACCTCCAGAATGCTAATCTGATCGTTTTACCAATGACCTACTAATTCGATTAATTAATTGGACGGCGTTCGACCACATGAAGAATACAATACCTTTTTTTAGAAACAGTGGGAAACTTCAAAAGCATTGTTTTGCCACTTAACATAGATGTCTCTCTTACCAAGAATACGGACATTAAACTGGTTTTATGACGATTACATTATATGATTATTATAAGCAAATTTATTTCAATGTAACCGTCTTTTTATAGCCTGCGGATGTCATTATGACCCCGCGTACTATAATAAAACACCAAAAATTGAAAACAATGGGCACAAAACTATGAGTTCATTTAAAAATATTTACAATGCAATTATTACAATTAGTTATTCATCTTATATCTGGAAATACCTCAGTTATTGCGTTTAAGACTAACTAAACGAAAACGTCAAATGAATTATCAATTCGTCATGCCTGCTTTTTTGCACTACTTTTCATGGTAACGCACCAATACCTAATATTATAAGTGAGATCTATTCCTTTTGAAAACAACGTTGTAATTCAATATATTATTCGTGCATACAATTTTGTATGCATTTCGAGCATAACTAGTTTTATAGTCCTACAGCGCCTCGGACCATTAAAATCTCATTATTCCTTAACACATAAATAACTATTACCGGTCACCATACTACACGGTAAAACAAAACCCCAACAGTCGTTTTATTCTTAGGTGTGTCCTTTGTCAATTTGGTCGATTATACTATTTTTCCTTTATTATCGGCAGTCAAACCAAAAATTAGTTTAATTAGTTACGTTTTGTTAACAGTCCACGGATTTATTTGAAAATAAAGTATTTAAATTAAAAAAAAATTTATTTTATTTGGTCTTGCTATTTCGCCATTTTATTTGGGATTAGCGTTTCTGTGCTGCACTATTGCCTCGGTAAGTCGGGATAATACCGTAAATAACGTCTTTAAAAAAAAAAAGATGTTAGGTAAGTATTTGAAACATAAAAAATATACAGAGTATTAGTAAAGTAGTGGATAAATTCGTTAAAAACGTAACGAATAACTTGTGGGAAAATCGCTCAAATACTTCAAATTTTATTTTTATTTACGCATTTTTTCCATTAAATTCGTATAGGAGGTATGTTGTCATAGACACTTTCTTTAAATGGCAACCCCCCATTTTTTATCACGGAATATGAAAGAGCACATTTTTTTACGTACGGTAAACTATACAGTGGGGAAAAAAAGTTTGGAACACGTAAAATATCTTGCAAAATACGTTTTTCTCGAAAAAACGCTCGAAGGGGTCAAAAGGCATTTTAAACTTGTCGTCTTTTAAAATACTTTCATTTTATGTACAGTCTCGTACGTTGAAGATGCCAAAGGACGCGCCTTTTTTTTTAATGACGACCCCTATTTGTTGTTCAGTATAATGAAAGAGCACATTTTTTTTTGGAATATTGTAGGGCAATAAAGTTTCGAAAAAGAATGCAAAAGTAGAAAGGAGACACCTCACCTTTCACTTTTTGACGTCATTTGACCTTGGGATTCCCCACGCTCGCTTACGTGTAGGGCGTATTTTTTCACCCCTATTTTTGCACATCCACGTGTGAGACCGGATTTTCCACCCTTATTTTTACACGCTTACGTATAGGACGTATTTTTTCACCCCTATTTTTGCACATCCACGTGTGAGACCGTATTTTCAACCCTTTCTTTTCGGAGGCCTTTTTTCAACCCTAATTTTTACACACCCACGTGTGAGACCGTATTTATTACCCTTATTTTTATGATTTTGGGATTAAACCTTATGGTTGTATTAAGGACCTTTTGACAGCTAGGACTTTTGCTAACGCGAGGACAGAGATGGGGGCTGGTCTTGGCTTAGGGTTGTACTTAGGGCTGGGGCTGTATGTAGAGCTAGGGTTGGAGTTTAGGGCTGTATTTAGGGGTGGGGTCTGGGGCTGTATGTAGAGCTAGGGTTGGAGCTTAGGGCTGGTCTAGGGGTAGGGTTGTTTTTCTGGTAATTATCTTCAGCCTTAATTAAGGTCCTTTTGGCTGTAATCCCTGAAGGTTGCACACGCATACAATGTTGGAAATTGTATAAAGATTATTATTTAGTCTATTGCTTTAAAAGGGTTAAATGCTATTGGAGAAAACGTATTTTCTAATAATGATGTAAAATAGCAGCTGTGTTAAGGATTGATCTTGCGTGGGGGAATTTGAATGACAGTAAAATTTAATTATAGAACACTTATTTTTATTGTCATAATTAAAAAAAATCCTCAGTGAACTATAAAAAATTACTGACACTCCTAATGAAACAATTTTTTTATTAAGTTAGTTAATTACATAACAGTTTGTGTTTTCTAAAACGAGTATTAAAACATAGTTTACCTGCATTGAAATAATATCCATCCGCCCGTTAAGAATGTTGTAGCTTAATATTTTTAAAGAAACTTAATGCTTGTGTTTTATAACTGTAATTAAAAATCTGTAAATAAGTAAAGGGTTAACACCACACCTACCAGCTATGTACTTAAACAACGTTTTAAGGCACTGATTTACGAGTGATAGTTACTGTTTTATGCTGCATGTCAAACTAAAGAACAACTTTCTAGGTTGTGTAAAACCACCTATAATTAGAGTGTAAAATATACAACCTTATCATCTTTATCGCGCTTACTGCAACATACATTTACCTTTCTCTTAAAATAAATCGGTTTGAAAAATATTCACATACGGATACACAAATTGTTTTTATAAAAAACCATATTAAGTGTTTGGAATGTTTAAAATTCCATAACAATATGTAGTAAGAAATCACTGTTCACGTTCACTTTTAACTAATTACCGTGTAATTATATAACACTATTTAATTTAATAGTCTAAAAACCAATATAAATGGTTAATATAATTTCTAAAAAATATTATTAGAGTTGATATGCCGTTTTATTTCAAGTAATTGTTTCAATATATATAAAATGTGTAAGTGGACCTGTATTATTTGTTGTAATATGCGTTATTACACTTTCTTTTTAATTACCGGTTGTAACCTTCTAGTTACATAACTTCAACATATACAATAATTAATAACGACCTCCACTAGTTTATAACACAATCACTATGTAGCGTGTTTTTTATTTACACCCGTACTTCTATAAACTATTAACGCTCCATTTTAATAGGGCGATCAACTATCTGAAAATGGTTTACTGTTAAAGTATACGATGAAGATCGTTTAAAGCAAACCTGTATTATTCTTATATACGAATGATAATTCAAAAATACTAGTATAATTAACATGAAGATTTATAAATCTACATCCAGACAAGGAAACAGTTTTAAACACAAAGAATTTATCTGTAAGGGGCAGACAATGCTATTACATAAGACGTTTTTACAAAAACGTGGTTATTCCACATTGAGAAAATTGTTAGTCATGAGAAACAAGCTGGTCTTGAAGTTAGCCTTGAACTTAGCTAGTCATAGGTTTTGAAGTTTACCTTGAAGTTAGCCTTGCGAGCAACTTTTATAAAAAATGTACACTTGAGTTTAAGTTGACGTATATTGGTTTATATCTATTTTTATTATTTTAAGAAAAAATGTTATTAAAAAATGTTTTCTATTAATTACCCTTTGTAGACTATATGCTTTATCTATACACGAAATTTTATTTCACAACAGCATACTCATTCTACCTTGAGAAAATTGGTAACCTTGAGAAACAAGTAGGTTTGAAACTCAAAAAAAACTCCCTGTTACCATTCTCGTCAATGTAGATAGAGGTCCAATGCTGGTCAGGTTTGTTTGCAGGATCCGTGTTTACGATAATCGCACACGGTCGAAGTGCGTGTCTGGGTAGTTGATTAGAAGCACATACAAGTCGAAAACACATTCTTCTTGTGGCTATGGGATCAATTTCAAGCATTTCAACACTTGTGACGCATACATCTTTCTTCAATTTTTATATGCACTCTGTTTCGAGGCTGTAGTACGTTTTTCTAATACATAAACAGAATCTTCAATACTGTGATACGTGTAGCAGCAAAACACATTAGCTAGTTAGTTTCACCTCTATATCACTTTACATGCAAGCCTGATCTTATCATAAATAAATACATCTGTCAAAAAAAAAGCTAATTAAACATAACTCCACGGCCAGGGTATAACAAGCAACGCTTCCAATTATAGCTCTTAGTCAACACAATAGGGCCTACAACTACATACAATCGACTAGCACTGCTTTAGCACGAGGATCAAACGAAAAAACACGCATGCACGCACGCACGTACACACGTACGCACGCACGCACGTACACACGTACGCACGCACGTAAGTTCACACGCTCGCACGTACGCACGCACCCACGTAAGCATACACGTTCGCATGCACGCAAGCTCGCACGCACGCAAGCTCGCACGTACGCTCGCACGTACGCACGCACGTACGCACGCTCGTACGCACGCTCTCACGTACGCACGAACGTACGCACGCTCGCACGTACGCAAGCTCACACGTACGCGCGTTCGCACGCCGGTACATACGCTCGCACGCACGCACGTATGCACACACACACACACACACACACACACACAAGAGAGCGAAAACATGCAAACATGAATCAAGACGGTGGAGCACCGCTAGGAAAAAAACAGGTTTATTAACAAAACCGAAGGAAAGCTTAACGTTTTGAAAATATATTATTATTATTATTATTATTATAAACAACAATACATCATTATTATTTAATAACATGCTTTATCGGTTTTCTTCTTCTTGAACCGTGAGTCGTCCTCATCATCATCATCATGATTTTGAGATTTGCCCTTCCCCCCTACCTCATCGCTCTTCTTTCTCTTCTGTGAACCATCACCATCATCTTGGATGTGAGATACACCCAGCTCAACCACGTCATCGCTTTCATCATTATCTTGAACGGTTATGTTGTAATAGTTTATTAACAAGTCAGTAAAATTTCTAATGTCCGCTGATGTTGGCTCATAAACAGGAGAATACATTATAGTAATACTCACTCGATGACAGTTACACTTTAAAGAGCGAAACACACGAGAAACGAGAACGCAGCTAGCCTTGGGTCTTGTGCGCAAGCGTACTCGTCAATGTTAGGGTAGGATCGGACATCTTCGGGGATGTCTGAAGTATTGACCTAACCACACTCTAACATAGCCCTGGGGCATGTTTATAAATCTAAACGCCTCTTTTATGGTCGAGGTATTTTCTCCTAAGACGCCAGAAAGCAGCTAGCCTTTGGTCTTGTGCGCAAGCGTGCTCGTCAATGTTCGGTAGAATCGGACATCTTCGGGATGTCTGAAGTATTGACCTAACCACACTCTAACATAGCCCTGGGGCATGTTTATAAATCTGAACGCCTCTTTTATGGTCGAGGTATTTTCTCCTAAGACGCCAGAACGCAGCTAGCCTTTAGTCTTGTGCGCAAGCGTGCTCGTCCATGTTCGGGTAGAATCGGACATCTTCGGGGGATGTCTGAAGTTTTGACCTAACCACACTCTAACATAGCCCCGGGGATATGTTTATAAATCTAAACGTCTGTTTTATGGTCGAGGTATTTTCTCCTAAGACTTAGGTTATGTAAGTAGAAGGTTACAACCGGTAATTAAAAAGAAAGTGTAATAACGCATATTACAACAAATAATACAGGTCCACTTACACATTTTATATATATTGAAACAATTACTTGAAATAAAACGGCATATCAACTCTAATAATATTTTTTAGAAATTATATTAACCATTTATATTGGTTTCTAGACTATTAAATTAAATAGTGTTATATAATTACACGTTAATTAGTTAAAAGTAAACGTGAACGGTGATTTCTTACTACATATTGTTATGGAATTTTAAACATTCCAAACACTTAATATGGTTTTTTATAAAAACAATTTGTGTATCCGTATATGAATATTTTTCAAACCGATTTATTTTAAAAAAAAGGTAAATGTATGTTGCAGTAAGCGCGATAAAGATGATAAGGTTGTATATTTTACACTCTAATTATAGGTGGTTTTTACACAACCTAGAAAGTTGTTCTTTAGTTTGACATGCAGCATAAAAACAGTAACTATCACTCGTAAATCAGTGCCTTAAAAACGTTGTTTAAGTACAGAGCTGGTAGGTGTGGTGTTAACCCTTTACTTATTTACAGATTTTTTAATTACAGTTATAAAACACAAGCATTAAGTTTCTTTAAAAAATATTAAGGCGTACAACATTCTTAACGGGCGGATGGATATTATTTCAATGCAGGTAAACTATGTTTTTAATACTAGCTTTAGAAAACACAAACTGTTATGTAATTAATTAACTTAATAAAAAAAAAATTGTTTTATTAGGAGTGTCAGTAATTTTTTATAGTTCACTGAGGATTTTTTTTAATTATGACAATAAAAATAAGTGTTCTATAATTAAATTTTACTGTCATTCAAATTCCCCACGCAAGATCAATCCTTAACACAGCTGCTATTTTACATCATTATTAGAAAATACGTTTTCTCCAATAGCATTTAACCCTTTTAAAGCAATAGACTAAATAATAGTCTTTATACAATTTCCAACATTGTATGCGTGTGCAACCTTCAGGGATTACAGTCAAAAGGACCTTAATTAAGGCTGAAGATAATTACCAGAAAAACAACCCTACCCCTAGACCAGCCCTAAGCTCCAACCCTAGCTCTACATACAGCCCCAGACCCCACCCCTAAATACAGCCCTAAACTCCAACCCTAGCTCTACATACAGCCCCAGCCCTAAGTACAACCCTAAGCCAAGACCAGCCCCCACCCCTGTCCTCGCGTTAGCAAAAGTCCTAGCTGTCAAAAGGTCCTTAATACAACCATAAGGTTTAATCCCAAAAGAAATCATAAAAATAAGGGTAATAAATACGGTCTCACACGTGGGTGTGTAAAAATTAGGGTTGAAAAAAGGCCTCCGAAAAGAAAGGGTTGAAAATACGGTCTCACACGTGGATGTGCAAAAATAGGGGTGAAAAAATACGTCCTATACGTAAGCGTGTAAAAATAAGGGTGGAAAATCCGGTCTCACACGTGGATGTGCAAAAATAGGGGTGAAAAAATACGCCCTACACGTAAGAGAGCGTGGGGAATCCCAAGGTCAAGTGACGTCAAAAAGTGAAAGGTGAGGTGTCTTCTTTCTACTTGCAAATAAGGTTTTAATTGTGAAGATTAGTTTATTTTAATATTACCTAGAAGGCATTGAAACAATTGATTTAATGTCAGTTACGTCAGTTTGTGTTGTGTGAAATCTAAAAAAAAACCTTAGTAATAAGGTCTTTTTTGGAAAAGGGTCGCATAGAAATTCTTGTGATATATGGTTCTGGAGATAGGGGAAGAACTACAGTGGACGTTTACGCTATCTTTAACGATGCTCATCAAGATTGCTAGCCTATAGCACGTTCTGCAGTCAGTAAAATTTTAAGTAAATACAGAGTACATGGACATGTACGTGTACCCAGAACTAGGCGCTGAACATTCAATGCTGAACCACAACTTAATATTTTATTGAGAGTTGAAGAAAATCCACATTCTAGTTCCCATCAGATTGGTTTGGACATGAATTTAAGTCACGTTACAGTGCTTAATATACACAAATTTCATCCATGTAAAGTTATATGACTCAAGAATTATCAGAAGACGATTTTGATCGACGGGTGAAATTCTGCAAGGATATGAAAGTACGTTGCAGTAATAAGAACATGTTAAAAATACTATTTTTTTGGATGAAGATGCATTTTGCCTTAATGGTATTGTCAATAAACAGAACTGGTTATACCCCGATTCAACGCTTCCCGATTCAGCGGTCCTCGTTTAAGCGGTCTCGTTTCAGCAGCCTCCATTTCAGCGACGACCCGTTACAGCGGTTCCCGTTTTAGCGGTATACCTTTTCCTTAGCTCCTTTGCCTATTTCGTAAGGGTAAAAGGATGGGGAGCTCACCTTTTGAAAAAATTCTTTCACATTACGTTTTTCTCGTTTTCCATAATATACTTTCAGTTGGTAGTAAAATAGATACATAAGTAAATGATGCTGCTATTTTGAATATAACCAGTAATTACATTTGGTGACAACTGTACTTTTTATTCTTTTTTCTGAACAACCAAAGTACTTGATAAGTTAATTCATTGTTTGGTCAATGTTATGCTAATGCAGCTAGGTCCACTTTCGGGGTACGCTGGAACAGGGGCCGCTCAAACGGGGCACCGCCGAAACGGGGACCGCTGAAACGGGCACCGCCGAAACGAGACATCGCCGAAATGAGACCGCTGAAACGAGGACCGCCGAATAGGGGCTATGCCACAGAACTGTAGGTATTGGGTTTCACAGAATACCCGGTGGATGGATGAGTCACATGCTCAGCAAAGAAAAGTAAACGTTTCGGCAGGCATAGTCAGAAAGAGAACTTTAGGTCCGTATTTCTTTTATGACAACTTGACTGCACAACATCCATATTCAAAAAGATGTTCATTATATTGAACAAGCCTCTTAGGCCTCTTCAACATACTACGCCATTGAACAGAGAACTAAAGTATTTCAAAAGACGACTAATTTAAAATACCTCTTGACCCCTTCGAGCGTTTTCGAGAAAACTGTATTTTGCGAGGTATTTCAGGTGTTCAGACTGTTTTTCCACACTTAATGTGAATGTAGGTGAAATAAAAGTAAAATAACGAAAACGATTTGACAATTTAAAAAGTACGAAACTTAACAGCGATAATAACTTCCAAAACACCTAATCTTGGGGCGACATATCTGATAATATAGAGGCGTACCACCTTCTTGAAAATTTCTCGGAAGATAAGGTTCCTGTAGATCTGGATATAATTCTATTAGTGCAGGAATTAGGTAATTTTGAAGAAAATTCGCTAGAGTCATGTCAAAGAAATAGGGCCCTTGAATTGTCCCATCATTATGACGCACCACACTCACGTTCTGGGGAAGTTTGGTACCATAGTCTATCATCCATCAGGGATTCTCGGCAGCACAATAACGGCAGTTTTGTCTATTGGCATGGCTGTTCAAAGAAATGATATTGTTTACGAAATTATTATTATCATTATTAAATAACTGTTGCATTTGGTCACAGAATTCACTTCGTGGATCAAAATGGTCTTCAAACAGCACATGGACAAAGCATGCCTTATAAGAACGGTACTTTGGATATTTTCACAATCTTATGGAATATCGATGCTGACAACTTGTTAAATGATGAGTGTGGATTTTCATCTAATGCCAATAAAACATTCAAATGGTCGTCTTCTTGTATTGAAGGAAAAGGAAAAGGCAACGTGTTCCATTCCTTCCCCAGACGGCGGGGTGCTTGACCGTCCCAAGCACCTTCAGTCACTGTTATGAATTACCATCATACGTACGCTAAGTATGTATGTATGGTGAGATTAAGGATAGGTTCGGTCAGGAAAGAATATGAAGGCACGGAGTTGGGGTTTTGAGGGGGAAGATTACTACCCTATTATTCGACTAAACTGCCGCACAAGATTTGCGTATACGCAGTGACCATGTCGCTATATGTATACGATGGGTTGCATTGAACAATTCAACAAATACTTTTTGGGTGAGCATCTTGTCTCCAAACCCTATCATGCACAGAACTTCAATTATTTCCCTTTGTGTTAGATTAACCATTTTCTACAAAATAAAAGTTACTACTTCTTCAACACCTAAAATACACTGCTTGTAGTAAAGACAAGGTAAGAAATGACTAAGTTTTTATTGTTCCTTGGAATAAAAACAGTATTGGTCGCTATGACAGCCAACCGTGTACAATTTAATGTAGCTTATTATAAGTTTTGTTATGAACGAATAAGTTCAAAGGTAAATATGTAATTAAAAATTATTATTAATTTTATTAAATACATAAAAAAGTTCACCTCGAGTAGGATTTGAACCTACGACCTGTCCTTTGCTAGACCCCCGCTAACCAACTGCGCTATCGAGACTCAAGCCCCAATCGATGTAAATTTTGTCTTTATGTAAGTAGAACTAATGTAAATTCTGAAAAATAATAAAATAATAATTTTTAATTTATTTTAGTAATTTTAGAACCTATTATTGCCATTAAATATCGTACATTTTAAATTGTCAAATAGTTTTTCTTATTTTGTCTTCACTTCACATGTATTCACCTACACCTTAGCGTGCGTAAAAAATGTGCTCTTTCAGATTCCGTAATAAAAAATGAGGGATAGCATTTGACAGAAGTGTCAATGACATCATACCTCCTACACGAGACATCCTGTATATTTAAATTTTAAGGGAAGAAATGTGCAAATAAGAATAAAATTTGACGTGTTCGAGCGTTTTTAACTGATTTGTCCACTACTTTACGACTATTCTGTGTAGGGTTGCAAAAAAATTCAAATTAATATCACAAAAATCCTTTAATTAGCAGATGATTTTCTTTATTTATCTTTTGTATAAATTTAAACGTTTCGATAACAGTACAAAGCGTTAAACTGCGATTTTTTTTAATAATTATAGTCCTGAACAGGCTGAGCTTAGCTTACCGTGCTAAAGCACTCAGGAACACTTAGGAGGATGGATTGCAGGATATCGAGTTGCCAGGAGATACCTATGAATGGCTACCTTAAATTTTTTCATATCAGGGAGAGGAAAACAGGAACTAGAGGGATCATTCCATAGTTTAGACTTCGTGAAGAAGAATGTGGAGTGCGCCCGTTTGGTACAAGTTGAGATTTGTTCTGCAAATACATGATGTGAATTAGCGAACCGAGTGTTCCTAGCAAAGGTGACCCGAGATGGTGCCAAAGAATGTAATTAAGTAGCGCAATGACAATTGTAGTACCGATGATACAAACAGAGAACTGAAACAATTCTTCTATGTTCAAGGGACTGTATGTCAGAAGTTAAGAACGGGTCATTTATAAGCCTAATCGCTCTTTTTGGAATATTATTCATGATGTCGATAGTGTATTGAGGAGCACCAACTCAGAGATGAGAATTATATTCTAAATTTGGGCATTATACAGAAGAAATAATTGTCAGGAGGTAAAGTACTGCGTAGATTTCTACAAAAAGCCTAATATACGAGCAGCTAACTTAAGGTGGTCAACCCATTATTACCAACATAGTAATACTCCGAAAACTTAAGCTCTGAGCCATTCATACTTACAACAGGTAATGATCGATCTTTTTTGCGGACACAAAGCAACACTGAGTTTTATTAGCATTAAGTTTAACTAGATTATTATTTCTCCATTCAAGGATACGTGGCATATCTTTGTTGATTGAATTTGCCATTTCGGCTTCACGGTCTTGATTTGAGATAGAAGATCGATTACCATTATGAGTGGACTAAGATGAACTACAATGAAGAGTACTGCCTTCCGCAAAGCAATGGACCGCGTTAGTAGTTGTAGAAATGAGATCATTTATGTATAGCAGAAAAATGTAGGTGTTGTAACTGATCCCTGTAGCACGCCTGCGTTTGTCCAACTTATGGCAAACTTGGTCAAATGTTTTGAGATATCTAAACGGACTATAACTGTTTCCCCCAATTGTTCTAATATAAGCTTATATTTGCGGTTTCATATGTTTCATATTTCATAAATTTGTTTTAACATCTCAAGTAATTCTTAAAAATGTTACCATTTACTGAGGACGATAACTGTAATTGTTATCGAAACGTTTAAATTTATCTAAAAGATACAGAAAATACACGATTTAATTACTCAAAAGATAAGTATTTTAATATTGAATCAAAATGCTTAAAATTTACTGTGACTTTTTAAAATTCTAAATTTTCCAGTATATTTTTATTTTCAAGTTCAACATTCGCAATATCATTAGGGATAATAAAAACATATAAATACGTCTTCAGAGTATAGTGACCCGACTTCATAGGAAAAATAAGCTATTAATGATAACACAAATGTTGGCACTAGTATAAATTAGATCATTAATTTTGGTAGGGGGTAGGTTCTAGGAAAGAAAGCACACAATATGTTTCACATAAATATTTTTCTAGAATTATTAGATATGGTCGCTTAAAAATATTCTAATATAAAACTTTTGTGTAGGAGGTCTGTCATTAGGTGAGCAAGAACTCAATAGAAAACATCGTTTTAAGTTTCAAAAGCTTAAAGCGTTAATGTTACTCATCCTTAATTGATTTAGTCATAAAATGGAAAAATAGTGAGTAAGAATTGAGAAAAAAAGAACTGAAAAACTAAACTTGTCTTTGTACTATTCTTAATTATTATGAAGATTATACGAGGGACAAGCCATTATTATTGAGAATAAAAGGATCAATGTAACTTTTTAAAAATTTTATCTTAGATATGTTCAAAGTAGTTGTCTTCTGCTATAATGCACTTGGCCATTCTTTCATTCCACTGCTTAAATACTCCAAGCCAAGCAGCTTTAGGAATACTATTAAAATATCACCGAACAGCAGCATCGATCTCTTTCTCTGAAAAAAAACCTTCCTCGTAAGTTCTTTTTTAGGCTAAAAAAACAGCCAAAAGTCGCACATTGCCAGATCTGGTGAGTAGCGAGGGTGTTCGATTACATTATTCTTGTGTGCCGCCAAATACTGCCGAATTGGCTCTGACGTACCATTTAGCTGTGGCAGCCTTCTGCTCATCTAGCCTAGTAGCGCTCACTAGACCGGTACTTCTAAAGAACACAGCGTACATTACTTTCTTCAATGCTCGCTGCTTTCTGATTATTCTTGGTGAGGTCTCGTTTTCGTGGATCCAAACGCGGCTCTCCTGTCGAGTTGGCATGTCTAATGATGGTATGTAAGTTTCATGGCCTGTTACAATTTTCGACAAAGTCTGGTGTCCACTATTCTTAAGCAATGTTAGAGTTTCGTGGCAAATTCGTACTCGTTCTGGGAACGACTTACGATTTTTTTTAAATGAAGGTGGTCGTGTATTATTGTTTTCACAGATAAGGATCCAATCCCCAGTTGAGCCTCTATTACGGCGTAACTGGGGGGCCTGCGACGTTCTGGTGACCAATTGTAGTTCTTCCACGTTAGAATTCCTAGTACCATCTATAAATTGTTACCAAGGATCCCAAAACTTTCTTCGCGGTCATACGCACTTAAACCTTCCTTAAAGTCATCATAAATCATTATGCAAAAATATACTCGTGTTACTTCCGTGTTTTCACACTTCCGAAACTTAAAACTATCTTTTTCAAATGCTATTTTGTTGCAAAAACACTATTAACGTGACTATTGCATACGTATAACCTAAAATATCTGGTGGAATACCACACAGCCTAATAATCTATGTCAAATAGACGTTTAAAGTTTCATGTCTGGCAGAGGTTAATAGAAATCTAAATGCTAACCTATTTATACGTTCATAACGAAAACAGGACACATTGTAAAAACAAGAAAACAATCTATGTCAGAATGACGTTTAAAACTTCATGTTACCTTAAAAAAACATTCCAAGGCCGCCCGCTTCTATAAGATATCAATAATACAGTTTAACCATTTTCATTCATATTTAATTAACTTTTAGACTTACCTATATTAAGAAACTTTATAAAGAAATGTAAAATTATCCGCACACGGACACGGACACGAACGCCGACGCTGACGCGGACCTTGCCACGGACACGGACAAGGACCGGACACGGACACGGACACGGACCGGACACGGACACGGACACAGTCACGGACACGGACACGGACACGGACACGGACACGGACACGGACACGGACACGGACACGGACACGGACACGGAGACGGACACGGAGACGGACACGGACACGGACACGGACACGGACACGGAGACGGACACGGACACGGACACGGACACGGACACGGACACGGACACGGACAAGGACAAGGACACGGACACGCGCACGGATACGCACGCGCACACACATGTCATTCAAATTGTCGTATCAAACAGCGCTCATGCATTTCGTCAGCCAGTATTATTGGTCACTACCCACTTAATACATTACTGTTGGTAATTCCAGAATAGGGCTCTATTTTGCTATTAAGCACTTCAGATAATATTTTGTGCGCTTAGTTAATTGATATTGATAGATAATTGAAAGCATATATTGTTTACATATCTTCATTATAACTTTACCTTACAGCCCTGTTTAACTTGAATTCCGAAAGTAGGCTTTAGGTTCTTGTCATTAAAAATAGACATTTTAACTTTTGGTATGTTTAGTTATTTTTGCTGTGTGTTCCTAGATCTTGAAGTAAATACTTTACGATTAAATGTGTATAATTATTACAGCGTTGTACTGATGATTTTTTAAATTAAAATTCAATTAAACGTATATATTTTGTTTTCAATGTATCATAAATTGCAAGGTTTTAAATAGTAGCAGAAAATTTGTAGTCGTTGTATAGATATTTATTAGATTTTTAGTGTGTATTTTAATCTAACATAGGTAATAGTTAATCTACCCTGCTGTTCAATTGACAAAGTTCCTTCGGGTTTAGTGTCGATCTTCTATAATTTTTTAGTCTTATCTAATTAATCGTACCCAGTACGTAATTTATAACTGTGTTACTTGAAAAGAACGTATCTGCATTTTTAACAATTTCTGAGTAAAAGGCTTATATAACTGTTGGGAGTTAATTCTATTATTGTGTTAGATTGTTGAGCCGTAACTATATATACATATGAACGTATAGAAGGTTATGAGATTGACCCTTGTTTCGCTATCACTAAATCGACATATTAGCTCCTTTTACAACTTTTGGCCAAGTTTCGGCAAGATTGGCTTTGTCTGGATGCGTAAGCTTGTGTGTGGGTGAATGTGTGTGTGTGTGTGTGTGTGTGTGTGTGTGTGTGTGTGTGTGTGTGTGTGTGTGTGTGTGTGTGTGTGTGTGTGTGAGTGTGTGTGTACGTGTGCGTGTGCGTATGCGTGTGTGTGCGCGTGTGCGTATGCGTGTGCGTGTGCGTGTGCGTGTGCTTGTGCGTGTGCGTGTGCGTGTATGTGTGTATGTGTGTGCGTGTGTGCGTGTGGTTGCGTGTGCGCGTGTGCATGTGCGTGTGCGTGTGCGTGTGCGTGTGCGTGTGCGTGTGCGTGTGCGTGTGCGTGTGCGTGTGCGTGTGCGTGTGCGTGTGCGTGTGCGTGTGCGTGTGCGTGTGCGTGTGTGCGTGTGCGTGAGGGTGTGCGTATGCGTGTGTATGTTAGTATTCACGATAACTCCACAACGAAAATAACTACGTACTTAAAATTTTGCATTTAATCTTGTTTTTATTTGGCTTAGAGCTGATTAGATTTTGGAAGAAATCTTGCGGCGGAGAGTGGGGTTTAATATTTTATGTTTTTATCTAATACAAGCGTGGAGCACCGTTCCGCGCTATGGTCACAACACACTTCAATAACTGTTTACGATACTTATTTAAAGGTAAAATTTTTCTTATAAAAAAATATAAAACATAGCGGATACTCTATTTAAAACTATAAATTTTAAAAATTTCAAAATTCGGGAATATCAAAATCATGAATGAATCGAATGTGCCTATTGTATTGGTCTGAAACCATCTTCGTATTATTGCCTTTCTTACAAAACCTTTTTTGAGCACATCGGTTGGATGGTTTCAAAGTCTATAACGGACATAGGTAGAAGCAATTTTGTGTTTTATATATATATATATATATATATATATATATATATATATATATACATATAGATTTCTAAAACAGCTGCATATTTCAAATATATAAAAATACCTAGATATAGACATTAAAAATACCGATTAAGTATGTTCTATGCAGTTTTTTGATACGAAATGTAATTTAGCGGCAAAAAAGGTTCCCAAAGTAGAATTTAAGTATTAGTTCAAATTTCTTCATTATCTGAATAACGATTAATTTTATAAGAAAAAGTGTAGACGTATTTTTTAAAGAAAATTTAGTTTTACATTTTAAAGTTTCTTAATATAACGCAAGGTAAGTCAAAAAATATGAATGAAAACGGTTATACTGCATTATTGATATCTTGTAGAAGCGGGCGGCTTTCGAATTATTTTTAAGTTAACATGTACAGGTATGGAAAAATATTATCGAAGGTCTGACTTATAATAAGTAAAACAAAGACAGTACAATTAGTTCATGTGTTAACTGAGAGAATACACAACAAACTAAAGCGCTTATGCCATACATGCGTCTTTTGAGTAGACTAGTATCAATGACACATTTAATAGCTACTATCAACGGGAATTGAAAATCAGTGTTTATGCAAGTCCGGCACAATACCCATGTATTAAATATAGATTATTAAGTGGTATTATTCAGGAAGCACTGCACAAGAAATAAGGGGCAGGTTTGATTTTTCCTTTGAAAACAGGCCAATTCCATCAGAAAGGGCGATTATGCGTACTTTTTGTAAATTTGAAAGATGTGGATGTTTAAATAATTATAGAAAATGCAGTAGCATTGATAGTAATGTAATGATGGTGAGCATCCTGGCCGTAACTTAAACGAAGAGAGCGAACTCCAAGAAATTGCAGTGAGTAGGTTTAGCAGAAAATAATCTCCCGTGCAATAGTACAAAAATTGCTGAATAAATGAATATTGAACCAAGAATAGTTCGCAATATCTTGAAAAGGAATAAATACCGTTGCTATAACTATACAAGAAATTTTTCCAGAAGATCATCAAAAGCGTATGGAATTTTGTGAAGATATTGGGCTAATGAAAACGAAAGATTTATTGACAATATTTTGTTTACCGACGAGTGTTCTTTTAACTTACGTGGCCATCACAATCCGTCTGTCGCTGTTGGTTACTCCCGGGAAAACAAACACATTAGTATTCCTTACCGGACCCAATACCCCCAAAAAGTTAATGTGTGGGCAGGAATTTTAGACAATTCCATAATTGATCCATTTTTTATCAACGGAAACTTGAATCCGGATAAATATTTACAACTGTTAAGAAACCAGATAGTTTCAGCTGTTCAACACCTCAATATAAATTTTGATGACATTTGGTATCAAGAAGATGGCTGTCCTGCTCATACTGCAATAAGAGTTCCACAGTTTTTGGAAACTACGTTCCTTAACCGTATCATTAGTGGAAAAGGTACTATTAAATATCCTCCTCGCTCATCTGATATCGTGCCGAACGACTTTTTTGTTTGGGGATACGTATCCCAGCAAATTTATGGGCACAGGCACGAACGTGCTAACACTTTGGACGAACTTCGTGTCAAAATTACAGACTCTTTAAACAGCATCACCCAAGAAATGTTAGAAAACACCCGAATTGAATTTTATCACAGATTGGGTTACTGCCTTGCGCAAAGTGTATTCTGTTCATTTTTAAAAAATAGTTGGTTTTTCAATAAGAATTATAATGCTAAAGTTAAACCTTAAACTTAAGCTACACTATCAATGTAAATGTTAATGTTCTTGTTGTGTAGCTCTCGCAAGTTTCTTCTTGGTTCTTCTTACGAGAAGTAATCGAACCATGTCTTAAATTCGCAACTACAATAAACTTCGATGTTTGAGGTATTATCACATAATGTTTAAAGGTAAAGTATTTACTTAATAATTTTTAATTACATATTTACCTTTGAACTTATTAGTTCATAACAAAACGTAATAAAATATTTACTTAATAATAAAATACTCATCTTTTTTGGGGTTTTTTAATGGTGTACTTTAAATTATACAATCTAAACGTTTCGATAACACTTACAGTTATCTTCCTCAGTAGTAATGTTTGTTAAAAATTGTTAAAGATGTTGTAAACAAATTTGTCAAATTTGAAAAATTAAAACATAAACATAAGCCTGCTATTAATATAACAGTTTGAGAAACGTATAAAGCCAACTACAAAATTATTTTTTTTTTAGTAAACAATAACTAGGTCGCAAAAATTAAATATTTTTAAACTGCCTCAAAGATGACAAACCAGAACACTCTCTACGACGAAAGCTAACAATAAAATTTGTCAGCCAAAAAATACATTTAACAAAATTTAATCGAGTTATGATGTAAGTGTAAAGTTGTGAAAAACTTCAATTTGAAAATGATAGAAGCATTCACAAATTCAAACATCACATCAAATAAAATAACCCAGTTAAATCTAACAAAGAGATATCTTTATCAATAATTGGAAGTGTTATTAACAATGAAAAGCACAATGCAGAACGTTCTTTGTAATTTTTAATTTTAATTTAATTTCAACTGCTTATGTTAAATTATAGTGCTGTGGTAATTTAACATATAATTGGTAAAGCATCTGCTTCAAGGTCTAGGAAAAACACAGCAAAAAACCTAGACATACCAAAAGTTAAAATTAAAATCAAAATCAGGACGTATCATTATACTTTTTTTTAATTATAAGATGCCAAAACCTATTTAAACGGAGATTTTCTTCTTGTCTATTAAAATTATTCGGGTGTTTTGTGGTTCCGATGTATACTTTTCCACATGAACGTGATAACTTATACACTCCGGAAGATGATAAAGGGTTTGACGCATCTTTAGGTGATCTTAAATGCTCTTTAATTTCCCTTGTAGGTTTAAAAATAGTCCTAATGCCATATTTAATTAGGATTTTTTCAATTCTATTTGTAACATTAGCTATAAAAGGAAGAAAAGCGGTACCAACGTTAAGAATTGGTTTTTCTTTAAGGTTACGCCTAGAAGGTGTAATAACATTATTAACATCTGTAAGTGAATATCCATTATCTTGTAAGGATTTTCTTAAATATTTATATTCATCATCCAAAAATTCAGGGTCACAAATTCGTTTTGCCCGATCTACTAAAGATTTAATTACGCTAATTTTTTGACGTGGATGGTGGTTGGATAATTTATGAAGGTATCTATCAGTGTGTGTCGGCTTTCTGTAAACCTTAAAAGATAGTGAATTATTATTTTCAGATATTAATATGTCAAGAAATGATAAACTTCTATTAGTTTCTTTTTCCATGGTAGGCTGAATACTAGGATGTATACCATTTATAAAAACCAAAAACTCATGCAGTGCTTCTTCTCAATGTCACCAAATAACAAATGTGTCATCTACATATTTATACCATACTGAAGGTTATTTAGGTGTATTTTGTAACGCTAATGTTTCAAATTTTTCCATATAAAAATTAGCTATAACAGGACTACGGGGACTACCCATTGCTACACCTTCAATCTGTTCATAAAATTTACTATTCCACTGAAAATAAGTTGTAGTAAGACAGTGCTGAAAAAGAATGGTTATGTCCTTTGGAAAGAGATGATCAATGTATTCAATAGTTTCTTTTAGAGGTACTTTTGTAAAAAGTGAAACAACATCAAAACTAACCATTATATCACCCTCTTCAATTTTGAAACTATGCTTTTTTTCAACAAAGTCGGTAGAATTTTTTAATGTAATGGGGTGTTTTTCCTATATGAGGTTGTAATAACAATGTGAGATGTTTTGCAAGGCTATATGTAGGAGAACCAATTGCACTAACAATGGGCCTTAAAGGAATATTAGGTTTATGAATTTTTAATACGCCATATAGTTTTGGTGAAATAACTTCAGAGTTAGTTAGTTTCCTTTTTATTTCTTCAGGAATAGATGATAATTTAATCAGCTCTTTAGTTTTTAAAAGAAACTTTTTTGTTGGATCTTTTGGTATTTCACGATAAGTTTCTGGTCCCAACAATTGTTCTATCTTAGTGTTATAATCGTTCATATTTTATATAACAGTTGCATTACCTTTATCTGATTTTAATATTATAATACTTTTATTGCGTTTAAGATCAAGTAAAGCACGTCGTTGACGAAAGGATAAGTGTAATTAAATCTTTAGTAGATCGAGTAAAACGAATTTGTGACCCTGAATTTTTGGATGATGAATATAAATATTTAAGAAAATCCTTACAAGATAATGAATATTCACTTACATATATTAATAATTTATTACACCTTCTAGGCGTAACCTTAAAGAAAAACCAGTTCTTAATGTTGGTACTGCTTTTCTTCCTTTTATAGCTAATGTTACAAATAGAATTGAAAAAATCTTAATTAAATATGGCATTAGGACCATTTTTAAACCTACAAGAAAAATTAAAGAACATTTAAGATCACCTAAAGATGTGTCAAATCCTTTGTCATCTTCCGGAGTGTATAAGTTATCATGTTCATGTGGAAAAGTATACATCGGAACCACAAAACGTAGCTTTGATACAAGACGTAAAGAACATATGAGATTTTGTAGATTGGGTCAACCAGAGAGGTCTGCTGTGGCTGACCATGCCCTGAATAATCTAAATCATGACATTCAATTTGACAATATGGAAATATTGTCAAGACAAACTCATTACTATGTTCGTTTGCAACGTGAAACTATTGAAATATATAAACACCCGAATAATTTTAATAGACAAGAAGTAAATCTCCGTTTAAATAGGTTTTGGCATCTTATAATTAAAAAAAAGTATAATGATACGTCCTAATTTTGATTTTAATTTTAACTTTTGGTATGTCTAGGTTTATTTGCTGTGTTTTTCCTAGACCTTGAAGCAGATGCTTTACCAATTATATGTTAAATTACCACAGCACTATAATTTAACATAAGCAGTTGAAATTAAATTAAAATTAAAAATTACAAAGAACATTTTGCATTGTGATTTTCATTGTTAATAACACTTCCAATTATTAATAAAGATATCTCTTTGTTAGATTTAACTGGGTTATTTTATTTGATGTGATGTTTGGATTTGTGAATGCTTCTATCATTTTCAAATTGAAGTTTTTCACAACTTTACACTTACATCATAACTCGATTAAATTTTGTTAAATGTGTTTTTTGGCTGGCAAATTTCATTGTTAGCTTTCGTCGTAGAGAGTGTTCTGGTTTGTCATCTTTGAGGCAGTTTAACAATATTTAATTTTTGTGACCTAGTTATTCTTTACCAAAAAAAAAAAAATTTATAGTTGGCTTTTTACGTTTCTCAAACTGTTATATTAATAGCAGGTTTATGTTTATGTTTTAATTTTTCAAATTTGACAAAATTGTTTATAACATCTTTAACAATTTTTAACAAACATTACTACTGACGAAGATAACTGTAAGTGTTATCGAAATGTTTAGATTGTATAATTAAAGTACACCATTAAAAAACCCCAAAAAAGATAAGTATTTTATTAGAGTGTTAATGGTGAAAGTTTACATTTTCATATTTACTTAATAGTTTCAAAGAACACGCGACTTTTCAACATCATCTTAATTGCTATGGTTTCGTTAGAAATGTTGAAGCTAGATTGAAGGAGACTTTAGTAGTTCATATTTTGTGCCTACATGCAAATATGTGCAAGTGGCAACATCGGTAAAGTTATGTCTCTCTCACACTCATATAATGCTTATTGAGTTTCTGTCTAGCTTATTATAAGTCAGACCCGCAATAATGTTTTTCCATACCTGTATATATTTATTTATCTGACATGAAGTTTTAAACGTCATTTTGACAGATTATTTTTTAGTTTTTAAATGTTGCCTGTTTTCGTTATGAACGTAATTAACTTATTATAAAAAAGGTTACGTTCATAACGAAAACAGGAAACATTGTAGAAAAAAGGACAATAAGACAGAATGACGTTTAGAACTTCATGTCAGATAGAGATTAATGAACATATGTAAATACATATTAACTTCCAAAGCCGCCCGCTTCTAAAATACAGTTCAAAATTTTCATTCATGTTTAATTAATTTTGAGATTTACTTTGCGTTATATTAGGAAACTTTATAAAGAAAAGTTATGTAAAGTTAAATTTTCTTTAAAAAATATGTCTACACATTTTCTTATAAAATTAATCGTTAATCAGATATTGAACACTTAAATTCTACTTTAGGAATCTTTTGCCGTCGTATCAAAAAATTGTGTAGAACATAATTAATCGATACGTTTAAGGTTTATATCTGGATATTTTTATATCTTTGAAACATGCAGCTGTTTTAGAAATATTTGATAAAAACCAAAAAATTCCCCTAATAAACGCTGCAGGATTTCTCCCAAAAGCTAATCAGCACAAAATTTTAAGTACGTAGGTGTTTTCGTTGTAGAGTTACCGTGTATACTAACATGCATCCACACACACAGACGCACAGACATCCAGATGAGGTTGCATAACCTTCTATACCTACATGTATATATATGTAGGTTTGAAGGTAAAAATCAAAACTGGGAAAAGAATGGTTAGATAATGATAATACTGTAATACATGCTTAGAAATGCATAATGCTTAAAACCAGAAAATTACAAATTAAAATATTACTTCACGCTTAATTTCCTTTTATGTGCACTAAATTATCATCAATAAATTATTATATTAATGATTGAATTATTGTTAATAACAGAGACGACTTAAATAATAAATATAATGATAAAAAACTATACAGAAATTAAGTAGTTTTGGTGTAAATGAAAATCATACGGTAAAAAGATTTAATCTATATCATCTTTATAAAATTAGGATTAAATGACTTAATTGAACTTGATCTAAATAGAGAAGAAATTTTTGGGTCATACTCGTTAATATGTTTATAATTTTTGGAATTCACATTTCTTAATCTTTAGAAATGTTGTATATCCGTAATTATTTGAATATTAAGATTTATAATTGTTAAGACTCATTAGTCCGTACTGTATTTATCACAGAAACCGTTCATTTTAAAAATATAGCAATTAATATTACATTAAGTTGTCATTTTTTTTTAAACATTATGTTCTATTTGGATTTCATGCAATCGTACGTAACCGGGTTAAGATAATTGATATTTTGGATTATTAAGGACACCTTATCGATATAGGAAATAGTAATAATACTTAGTCATTATTGGTTTTAAATTTTTATTTTAAATAATGTGAGTAATAAATATATTATCTGGTCAGATGAGTAATTAGTGATTGTAGTGTTATTATAAGGAAGCACGCGTCTCCTTGGAGATTAAAAAATTATTTAAATCTATAGGGGTACCAGCTGTATCAGTATTTTCTAGCAAGGACGTATAAAAGGTTGAAGATACCGGATACCTGCCTTTATGTCCTTAGTACGTCTCTTTATCTATACGTATGCGGGTACCCACATGACTACATTAGGTAAAGGATGTACATGTATTGATAGGAAATATGTCAACCAATGCCAAATATTTTTATTTACAAGACCTTTATACATGAGCCGAGTGACTAAGTTTTAATTGATTAAAAAAAGATCTATGAAATGCAATTGGTTTTAAATTGAAGGACAAACTTGTACTGCATATTAGCATACTTACCTATATTTATTGTGTAATTAAATGACTAATAAGCACATTGTAAAATATAGGACACACGTGCACGTATCAATTTATATACCTTATGGATTATTTTTATATATAAAACGCATTAACTGAAAAAAAAAATGCACGTAACTAATATAAATTATAATGCGGAAATGTTAAAAGGGATTTATTTATATATTAATCAAAAAGTTAGAGGTCTCTTTATAAACCAGTTACATTTAATATAACCATTTAAGAATAATAGGAGTGTTTTATCCTTTTGACATTACTCAATATTGCTAAATAAGAGTATTCATCATTATATTGTAATGGAAATAAAATGTGATGAAAGTAGCGTCAACCTTTAATAAAAAGTCAATAAAGTTTACTGATTTGCAAAAAATTGTTCTAAAAAAGTATGGATAACCAGGTTAATTAAAATTTTCCAAAAATTACTGAAATAATTAGAGTTGCCTAACACCACTATAAACTTTTATCGAAGTTGGTTGGATATATCTCAAACAGCTGCAAGGTATTCCATAAACTATTTCTAAATTACTAAAAATTACCTAAAAGCAGATTGATCAACAAAATTGCTTTAAATTATTTAAAATGCAATTCAAGGTTAACAGTAAATTATTTGACCATCATAATTACACATTTTTTTTAATCGCACAATATTTGTGAAATATCCTTATCCTTTTTATTTCAATTTAGTTGGAGGTTAAAAGATTTTAATTAGGATAACCATATTTTACAGTAACTCTTCAAAATTAGGCTATAAACTTAAGCTGATAGCTGAATGATAATTCATCATAAATTAGCTTTAACTGCATAAATTAATTTAAATTTATTAGAAATTACTTGTAGTTGTCTAAAAATGTTAGATTGCTTGAAAATGACTTCGCCTGCTGTGATTTTCATCGCTCCTTGTCCTTACTTAAGATTTTCTAAACGTTCCCTCTTTATCCTTGAGGCCAAGTGTTTTCATACAGAAACTAATTATGCATAATCGTAGTGTCATCTATCGGCAAACGTACCAAGTTTACACTTGTTGCAATAATAATTTCCATAAATCGTGCATGTTTGTAACAATAGTAATTATATATATATAGAGGGACCAAAGTGCAGCATTTAATCCCGAGTGGGGTTTGTTGCCTCGACAGCGAAGCCCGAGGGCAACAACCAGTCAAGAGATTTAGGCACTTTGGTCCCGAAGTATACAGGGTTTTCCACGGTAGGCGTTCGTTAAAAGTTTATATGGTTAGAAACAATTTAGAAATCTGAATTTTTGGACTTAAGCGTTATTTAAGATTCTCTTTCGTTCTAAAATATTTTCAAGGTCATGTTACTTCCGGTAGCTTGTATATTATTTTATTTTTGGATTCTTGACAAAATTTTAGGGTAAGTCTTATAACTGTCAACTGTTTCTTAGATATCTTGATTTTTTTCAAAAATTTTGAAAGATGTAACCATATTTTCAACACTGCTTGTCTTACTTATTTTTGACTGAAGGAAAGTGCTTCTGGAGTAGACAGAAGCATAAGAACTATACTTTTGAAATACTCATTGACAATTGATTTATTGCATACATGGTGTTCAAAATTTGAAAAACTTTGTTAATTCAAATGTGACACCCTGTATATTATTGGATGAATAGATGCAGCATTTAGTTATGCATTGTTTTCTTGTTAATCAATATTTTCTACTTTAATGTGATTTTTGACAGAAACTGAAATGTTTTTCAAAATTAAAATGAACTTAATTCAAACTACACAAATTCTGTTTTATTAAAACAATGAAATAAAACAAGAAGATAATAAAATTAAGAGCATAATAACAAATGAAAAACATAAAACAATTATTTGAACATAACTAGAAGAAAAGTGATAAAAAAGATAAAATGAATCATTACAAATATTCCACATGACCGCCAATTTGATTTAACCCTTTGAGTCACAGCGGTTTCACTGTGAAACCACCTATCTAATTGATTCTACAATGAATCGAAACATCAATGTCACTAATATTTTTGAATAAGATGTCGCTAATGGTGCCATCTATTAACTAGTAACGGAAGTTTTCATCTTGAATACTATAGTTACTTGAAGTTGTCATTACAAAGTCTGGATTGCGTAGAGTGAGACGAACTGTCAGGCGTGTTTACATTCGATTTGTTTTTAGTTATAAATAATCGCTTTTTGGTGTTATTATTTTTAACAGGACTAATCAGTAAGGTATGTAATCACAGAATAAGTAATAAATGCAATAAAAGTTTAATATTTTTTTGTTAAAACTACAAAAATGTTGGTGGTTATGCTGTAATACCACTATGAAACTCGTGTCTACATAGATGCGGTTTTTTTTCAGGATGTCAACTTACGAAAAACGAGTAGCACATTTGAAAAGAATGGGGGAAGAATTTGACGAAATTCCTTCTGGGAACGAGTCAGAAGATAGTGAGGAAGGTGATGACATTGGTGACCTAGAGGGAAATTATGTAATTGCTGCGGACAACTTTTTATTTTCAGATATTCCTACCCATCCAGATATTCCTACCACTGAAGTTGTGTCTGATGATGTTGAAATGACAACTCTACAGCAGGACCAGGAAAATGATGAGGACGATACACCGTTGGCAGAACGTTTATATAACGAAGGTATTTTCTGGCTGGACGAATATCATCCACAAAAATTTCAAGAGTTTTCGGAAAACGTTGGTCCTTGCATTGAAGCTGTTGAACCATTGGATGTGTTTATGCAGTTATTTTTTGAAGAGCTGCTGGATTTAATAGTTTATCAAACAAATTTATATTGTACCCAAAAGAATGGTGGAAATAATAACGTTCCTACCAATAAAGAGAAACTGAAAATTTTCCTGGGTATTAATCTTTTAATGGGAATTAAGAAATTACCTTCGTACAAAGATTACTGGTCCGAAATTCCCCAGTATAGGGATGCTTTTATTTCATCATCGATGCCTGTAAATAGATTCAGTTGGGATTTGTCGCATTTGCATATTAATGATGATTTTAATGCTCCAGGCAGAAATACTGAGAATTACGATAAACTATACAAAGTGCGCCCTCTTCTTACAGCCTTGTCCGAAACTTATAGAACATGTTACAATCCATCTGAACACCAGTCAATCGATGAATCAATGATTCCTTTCAAGGGAAGAAGTACGCTCAAACAATATATGCCTGATAAACCCACTAAACGGGGTTACAAGGTTTGGGTGAGAGCAGATAAACATGTATATGTTTCGCAACTTACTGGCAAGAACTACTCTTTATTTTTTGACAATTACTTTAGTTCACCAGAGCTTATGGTGTACCTCCAACTACAAAAAATAAAAGCGGCCGCTACAACACAAAAGAGGAGAAAAGATTTCCCCAAATCATTTCGTCGCGACAAAGAAATGGATAGAGGGCAGTGGGATTGGTTGTCGGCTAGAACTGGCGTTACTGCGCTAAAGTGGATGGATAAGAAAGGCATTAATTTTTTATCAAATTTTCACGATCCAACCCAAATAAATGATGTAAACAGGAAGCTGAAAGATGGTACATCCGAAAAAGTTACCTGTCCACCAGCTGTGCTTGACTACAATATACACATGGGTTACGTTGACAAAGCAGATATGCTCAAAGCTTGCTACTGCCTTGATCGAAAATCCAAAAAGTGGTGGCATAGAATATTTTTTCATTTCCTGGATACAACTATAGTCAACGCATTTGTAATTTTTTCTTATAACTCTCTTGTCTATAAAGAAAAATCCATGACACTCAAACAGTTCAAATTAGCTATAGCGAGAGGATTAATTGGTGCTCATAATAATTTTGAAAGAAGAGGTAGAAAATCTTCTTTGAAAATTAATTCATTCAAAACAAATGTACTTCAAGAGATTCGATTCAATAAGGCGGAGCATTTACCAGTACGAACTACATCTAGAAGATGTGGATTTTGTTCTACCAAGGAGGAAGTTCATCGGTCCAAATGTGAATGTAGTGTTTGCAAAGTGGCCCTTTGTTTAAATGAAAATAAAAACTGTTTTTTTTCCTTTCATACCAAATAAATCGTCCATACAGTTCTGTTCAAAACTAACTTTTCCTTAAAATGTATTATTAATTTGAATTACAATATTAGTTTCCACATGGCAATATTTGTAGTTGTATACCTGTACATTCATAGTGGTTACAATGGGTAACCACCTAATTTTTTTTGTTAAAAATTTTAAAAATAAAAAAAAATACTAAACAGTGTTACTTTTTAATATGTTTTCTACTTATTCTAGAAATTTTAAGAGTACCAGTTATTTTTATAAATTCGTGACTCAAAGGGTTAAGCATTTTATAACTCTATCATATACTCCTTGCGAAATAGATCGCCGAATTTCGTGTGGACACATACTATTGAATTCATTGTGAACACGATTTAGCAATTCCTCTCTAGTTTGAACTGGCCTAGAGTACACTAATTCTTTTATACGATCCCAGAGGTAAAAGTCCAGGAGCGTCAAATCGGGTGATCTCGGTGGCCAGTTCCAAGGTCCTTGTGGGCCAATCCACCGATCTTCAAACATCAATGTCAACTGTTGGTGTACAGCTATAGTGGAATGTACGGGAGCACCATCCAGCTGATACCAACTGTTTGCCCTGTCACATGCAGGTAGAGTATTTAGAAAATCCATAACAAATCCACGGAGAATTTCAAGATATCTCGCCCCATTCAAATTTTCATCGTACACTTGATATGCCACTCTATTATCCATAACTAAACAAAAAACGTTAAAACTAAATTGGAACTGGTGATTACGTTCTCTTGTTACATGAGGATTATCTTGTGCCCAGTAGTGATTATTTCGGCGATTGAAAATTCCTTCTCTACTGAATTTTGATTCATCGGTCCAAATAATGTTGTGAAGAAATCTCGGATATTCGGTCATTTGTACAAGAATAAATTCACAAAAGTTAACTCGTCGTGCCTGATCACCAAGATGTAATCCTTGCACAGTTATTACCGAAAAAGGATGCATTTTATAATTCTTTAATATTCTGTGGATTGATGTTTGTGAAATATCCAAATCCAGTGCAGCTGCTGTAATTGAAGTTCGTGGATAAGCGTGAAAATAAGCTAACACGTTCACCTCGTTAACTTCATTATCTATTACTGGCTTTAAATGCGTTCGAGTTGCCCTTATACTTCCAGTTGCAATAAATCGAGCTTCAATTCTTGCAAATTTTCCAGGTGTCATTAATGGTAGGTGTGGATACCGTTCGTTAAACAACCTGCATGTTCGCCTAACAATTCGTCCACATTCACCATGCGTGTAAAACAAATTTAATAAATCAATGTTAGAATATTCTTGAATACATTCCATTATAAACAGTACTTAAAAAAAATACTTAAAAAATTACAAAATCACTTAAATTGTACTGATTTGACATTAAATCAACAACAATGTTTTAATGCGTGTCAAAATCATGGCTCACTAGATTTCAGTTTTGGAATTTTATCGGCTTTTATAAAAAACACGGAGTTATACGAGTTATAAAATGCTTAAATCAAATTGGCGGTAATGTGGAACATTTGTAATGATTCATTTTATCTTTTTATCACTTTTCTTCTAGTAATGTTCAAATAATTGTTTTATGTTTTTCATTTGTTATTATGCTCTCAATTTTGTTATCTTCTTGCTTTATTTCATTGTTTTAATAAAATATAATTTGTGTAGTTTGAATTAAGTTCATTTTATTTTTGAAAAACGTTTCAGTTTCTGTCAAAAATCACATTAAAGTAGAAAATATTAATTAACAAGAAAATTGTCGATAATAGGTATAGGTAATGTTATAGCCAAACGATGCACAACTAAATGCTGCATCTATTCATCCAATAATATACAGGGTGTCACATTTGAATTAACAAAGTTTTTCAACTTTGAAAATCGTTTAATAGTTCATCAAATTTTGAACACCATGTATGCAATAAATCAATTGTCAATGAGTATTTCAAAAGTATAGTTCTTATGCTTCTGTCTACTCCAGAAGCACTTTCCATCAGTAAAAAATAAGTAAGACAAGCAGTGTTGAAAATAGGGTTGTTAGCACTCATATTTGGCGTGGAAGGGGCTTGTAGAGGACTTGAATTAATCGAATTGTCAATTAATGACGTGACTGATTTGGGCAACAGACTTCTTGTGAACATTAGAGCTACTAAAAATGGAACAGAGAGGAACTTCGTTGTAAAAATGTAAAGAACCAGCGTCCTTTACGTATGCTTTTTAGAATGAATTATTTGCGGACCATCCTATATCTAAAATTTCAAAAGTTTACGCGATATTGCACAACGAATAATTTATTAATCGCCGCTGACGTGTATTTCTAAAAACCCGTAAGTTTTTGCACGTCAGAACGATTACAACCAATCGCATAACGGCATCCCCCGCACGGTAGCCGCGAAGCCGCCCACAGATGCACCTTTATAAACCCGCGACGCGCGTGGAGAAAAGAGAGATGAATCGAAGTCGATTCAAGTCAAGCCGATACCGAGAAGCCGCCGCACCGTTTGCTTAGTGTAAGCACCCTAAAGTACACTAAAACCTAGCGTGTCACGCAGGGGAACCCCCGACGTCACCTCGCAAATACTTGAGGGTGAAGGGTTGTTACAGGGCTGTAAAGACCTACGACCTTTCTCTTAGTCTATCCAGTTAAGACAGGCCGTCGCCTAGGTCTTCTGAGTATTACTGAGATCCCGCTCGAAACTCACACCTACAATACTTACAGACAAACACCTGGTGCGATATCGTTTGTAAATAAATTAGATAGTACGTAAATTATCCAATATTTACCTTAAACCTATTAAAGTCGTTTTAGAGTAGTTTTAATATCAAGTATTTTGTTCCCTTGGTTGATTGTAGATAATTAGACTTAGTATAGAAATCCGTAATTAATTCTGTTAGATAAATAATCTAATTGCCTAATCAAACCGGTTATAATTAAAGAAAGACAGTCCCGAGATCTCGCATTTGCATACGCGCATTTCGTGTGTATTATTTCCCGGGAGTAGGACATACTCGCTTTAGCGCTCTAGAGTTACTAAAGTATAAGCACGATATTGATTTTCTCAGTCCCCGCAACGACTCGAGTTCATTGCGCTGGCGCCGCCGACCAAAAACGGTATCAAGGATAACACTCTCGCTACTGTAAATACAGGACCGTAACGTAAATTTTACGTATTAGGTAAGGAGTAGATTAAAAAGAATATCTCTGTTCACAGAAGCGACTACGCACACAGTAACTAGCCGCCCACCAGGAGAACGAGAGTGAGGAGCCGCCAGGTCCAAGAAGTCCCAATACATTTTGAGTTTATGTTAATTACTTTTTATTATATTGTTAACTTTATTTAAATATACATTATAAACCGCTGTAAGAGATTTATTTAAGATGACAGTGTTAAGCCCATCCAGTACTTAATACGAACCACACCCCGTTTATAAAATAAATTATAAACACGATTGAGCAAAGCCGAGGCAAAATAAAACCGCGTTGGGTTACCAAACCAGAGGGCGCAATACCTATAGCATCTAAAGTTATAGGGCAGTGTTACAAAAAATTCAGATAAAACATTAGTTATACAAAAATCTGCAAGAAATATATGTCATCGAGAAAAGCCGAAACTCCCCATTCAACATTTTTTGTTCGTTACGTTAACAAGCAGTGTACAGTACAACCTGTAGGAAAGAATATATTTGGAAAATTGCCCCAGAAAGTTGCAACATTCTTAAACCTACCAGATGCGTTGTCATATACAGGAGATTGTTGGTGGCGAACCTCTGCATCTCTACTAGCTGATTCAGTTGCGACTGTTGACGTTTTAAAAAGACATGGTGGATGGAAGACTGCAACTGTTGCAGAAGGGTATGTGGAAAATGTGAATAATAAGAACTTTATCGCCGAAAAAAATTTTGGAGGTGGAGGTGATCAAAAAACACTAGCTACCTCACTCCCAGGACCCTCGTGTCAATTTGAACGGCCCACAGGCACTGATTCATTTGGAAATGCATTCAACCTTACATCCAGCAGTATCGTTTCGGAAATCAATCGTCCGATATTTATTAATTGTAATAATATTAATGTTAATTTTTCCTAAAAAAATTAATAAAAAATATTTGAAGTTTGACATCTGTCAATGAACTCTCTAGGGGGTTCATTCCATATTTAATCCCTAGGGAATAAATGACCCACTTTAGTCCCTGTAGACAGAAACTAAAGTATCTATTTTAGTCTTGGAAATGCAAAAAATTTGTTTCGCCAGCTTTTTGTGAAAGAAAACTTACATTGTCTGGTGGTTCATTTAAAAAAGTACTGGGGTTAAACCGCCACGGGCTGCTATTTCTCTTCATAAATGGGTCATTAGGGAAGGATTCTGTAATGTTTGGTGGTTATGTAAGAATTAACGCAAGATAATTATATTAATGTTTATTCTATCAGCGGTACCAACACCAGGAAGCGTAATTACTATCTGTACTGTTTATACAGATCCTACGTACTCTCTATCGCGGTATACATTGTAACTGGCAAGACACCTTCTTTGTTGTTTCTAATTATACTACAGTACAGAGCGTCACCGATCAGCATAATAGAATGGTTAGAAAGCGTCGAACGAATGTTGGGCAATTCGTAAATACACTAGTAATTACGCCATAGCGCCGTCACTATGTGCTTTCCTAACCTCAGGCGCAAGTTAGACGCAATTTGGTCACTTGCAAGACAAGGCATACCCATAACCAAATCACAGATCATATTTCTAACCTAGTTTACTTGTTGACTGCTGATCGTGTAGAATAATCTGTGCTGCTGATATCAAAACGGATAGATGTTTGGACACTGCAAAAGAACTTATGCATTCGACGGATATCTTGCTAAACTACACTTTCAAGGACACACATAATTATTGTTTAACCATACGTTCTAAAAAACATAGTGAAAATGCAAAAGTACCGTACAGTCAGTGGTGTGACAGGTGGATTTCAAGATCTAGTACTGCAACAAAAACGAACTGGATTGTGAGGTACACCTATCCCAAACTTCAAAGATATGAATACCAGAATATGTATAAATGTCAGCATACCAGTTTTAATAAAGTGGAAAGAAACAAAGAATAGAAAATAGACTTAGAAACCGAAAATCTGACCCAACTGTATCATTTGGTTTAAACAAGTCAACAAGAACACAATAAAAAATGATAATTTCTTAAACGACGGATTGAATATTGTTATAAATTTAAGTATCAATCTTAAAGCTGCTGATTATACAGGGTAGTCCGTAACTAACGGTTCATAGAAGTATGGAAGGTTCCTGGCTTCAAAATATTACGATCTGTACCAACAAGCCTTAATCAAATACTGATAATAAGAAAAATACAGGGTGTGTAATATGGAATCTTAAAAAACATTTTCCTCATATAAGTTTAACGTTTTAAGATATCCTGTAGATTACACCAGTAACTTTTTTTAAGTATTGTATTTTATAATATTTTTTAGGTTTCTGTCAAGCACAGTCATCAGATAAAAGCTGCCAAGGCATATAGCTATTTACGATTGACAGATGGAACAAAGGGATTGTTTTTGACATATTTCATAGAAGGCATGACTCCATCCTGTCCTAAAACATACCACGAATTCCAACTAGAACATGAAAATAACGAAGGAGATCTTATAGAGACACTTAGATTAATCTAACTGATCGTCAAATTTATAGTCTACATGACGAAGTTCATTATGCTGTGAGACGTTTTAAGAATCTTTTTTTGAAATGTTTTATTCTTGTAGAAAGGCGATTTTCGATGGTCAACCTCAGCATATTAACAATAATAAAACAAAAATTATGAAGATTTAGGAATAAAAGTCGTTGTAAATAACGAGCCGCTGATAATTGTGATACTAACCCCTATAATGCTTCGGGCTAATGAGCGGGAATTTTCAACGGAAATGGTTTTTACCGATAGTAGTGGATCATGTGATGAAATGAATTCCTGCGTTACATTTGTCTTTGCTGCCAATAAAACTGGAGCTATATATTTGGCGCTGGGGCTGTGCTGCAGGCTACCAGCGGGGTCACAGGTGGCGGATAGTGAATGGTCTCTAGATATAGAGGGTAGCTGCGAAATAAGCAGATTTTTCTGACGAATAAGCAGTCCCCGACCGAGCAGACCGAATGATCGTCGGTATAAACGATCCACCTGTGTGAAAACTCAGGTCAGGGCACTCTCTTGTCCTTGGGACAGGAAACTATCGCTAAAGGCGGATGAACCAAAGTTTGGTCAACGACGTAGGATGTTGAACGCAACGGGAAACGACAACAGTAAAGATCCGTAAGGATATCCCTAGTACATCATAATGGCTAGTTTCAGTACAAAGTATTCCGGAGTATCAATTCCCCCAATCGGATCTCCGGGGGGGAATGCATTGAAAGCAGTTAATAAATACAATATGACGGCGGCAAACAGAAAGAAAACAACTATTCAAATAGCCACGTGGAATGTCAAAACAATGGCACAGGCAGGAAAAATAAATAATGCCATACAAGAAATGGAAAGGATGAATATAAGCATTATGGATATAAGAGAAATGAGACTGCCAGGCTCAGGACAGATAAACATCGAGAAGTACAGAGTATACTACTCCGGAACACCAAATGGAGAATATCGAAACGGAGTAGGAATAATAGTGGAGCAAAATATCGAAAGAGTCGTAGTAAATTTTGTACCTATGTCGGATAGATTGCTATTACTTCAAATATCAAGTAACCCAATCCCAGTCAACATCATTCAAGTGTACGCACCAACATGCGATGGAACCGATGACGAAGTGGAATAACTCTACTCAATGATAACAGAAACAATGACGAAATTACCCAAACAAGACCTTAATATAATAATGGGTGATTTTAATGCAAAGGTGGGAAAAGGAAAAACTGGAGAACATATTGGGCCATACGGATTAGGAGAAAGAAATGAAAGAGGTGAACGACTTAGTATTTTTGCGGCAAAACAGTGACTAACAGTAATGAATAGCTTCTTTGAACTCCCTCTAAGGAGATTGTATATCTGGAAATCACCAAAGGATGTAGAAGGCGAGATTGTGAGAAATCAAATCGATTATTTATTAGTAAACCACCGATATAGGGACAGTGTTACCGCAGTAAAAACCTACCCTGGTGCAGATATTAATGCAGACCACAACACTGTCGTAGGAAAAATTAATATAAGAGTGAAGAAAGTAAAAAGGAGAAACATGAATATAAGATGTGACATAAAAAAACTAAAAAACACTAAAGTGGATGAAGAAATAGAGAAGGAGCTAGCTGGTAGATTTATTGCATCAGCAGAAATTACAAATGTAGAAGAAGAAATCCATAAGCTAAACGAGACAGTAGAAAAAATCAAAGAAGGAATACTGAAGAAAAGTAAAGTAGCCAAGAAAAAATCTTGGATGACCAATGAAATCGTAGAGCTAATGGAAAAAAGAAGAAGTGTTAAAAATAAAGACATACACAATATAAGAACATACAGAAAATTATAAGACTAAAGATAAGAGAAGAAAAAGAAAATGATATCAGAGAAAAATGTGAAGAAATAGAAAATGCGAAGACTTCAGAACAATCAGCCTAATGAGCCATATCTTAAAAATATTTCTAAGATTATTCATAGAAGAATATACAAGAAATGTGAGGAACAGATAGCACCCACGCAATTTGGATTCAGAGACGCAGTGGGGACACGAGAAGCATTGTTCATCGTACGGGTTTTGTTCCAAAGATGCAGGGATATGAACTGGGATGTCCATGCATGCTTTGTGGATTATAAAAAAGCATTTGACAGAGTACATCATGAAAAAATGAGGGAAATTCTACAAAGTATAGGCATAGATGACAAAGACATAAGAATAATAACAAACCTACATTGGAACCAGAGAGCCTATGTAAGAGTTGAAGAAGACCAAACCGACTCAATAGAGATTTTACGGGGAGTGAGACAGGGATGTATTCTGTCACCGCTACTGTTCAATATCTACGCAGAACGAATATTCAGAGAAGCCCTAGATAATGCACAAGAGACTAATGGACAGAGACTAAATAACATCAGATATGCTGATGACACAGTAACATTCACGGACAACAGGCAAGACCTAAAACAAATAATGGACAGAATAGTAACTAGCATAAAGATATGGCCTTGAAATTAACACCGATAAAACCAAGTATATGATTATAAGCAAGAAAAACAGCATCACAAAACAACTGAGACTAGAATGCGGGACAATCAAAATAGTAAGCAAATACACATACCTTGGATCCACTGTAAACGATCAATAGGATAACTCACAAGAAATTAAGAGCAGAATCGAAAAAAGCAGAAGTGTGTTCATCAAAATGTCATCAATCTTTAAAAACCGAGACCTAAAGATGAATACAAAAAATAAGAATGTTACGCTGCTACGTGTTATCAGTACTGTTGTATGGAGTGGAATCGTGGACAATGACGGAGGCTACAACAAAAAAAAAAGATAGAATCATATGAGATGTGGCCATACAGAAGGATGTTACGGGTTTCATGGACGGAACATATAACTAATACCGAGATCCTTAGAAGAATGAACAAAGAAAAAGAAATTCTAAACACGATAAAAACAAGAAAACTTCAGTATTTGGGACACATCATGAGGAATCAACACAGATACAATCTCCTGCAATGTATATTGCAGGGAAAAGTAATAGCAAAAAGAAGCGTTGGAAGAAGAAGAATTTCTTAGTTGAAAAACTTAAGAACATGGTTCTCCATGACAACAACAGAATTGTTCCGAGCAGCTATAAACAAGGTTAAACTAGCCAGTATGGTCTGGAACAGATAGGCACCTCAAGAAGAAGATATCTTTGGCGTCCATTATTCACACTGAGCAAAGTGAGGCAAACTATACGTTAGTATTTTATTTATTATAAAACATCTTGGGTAATGAAGATTTTGGTGGAAAGGGTTTTCCTGCAGTTGTCATGACCGACGACTCAGCTTCTGAGAGAAATGCCTTACATGCTGTGCTCCAGAATAAAACCTTGCTTCTTTGTATATTTCACTTATGTCAACCATTCTGGCAATGGTTGTGGGGTGCTGGTCATAAAATTGATAAAGTAATGAAAAAATTACAATATATTCTACATTCAAGAACCGTGCAGCAATTCGAGGATGAATACTGTAGTTTTATTAAAAGTGATTTGATGAAAAAAACATGGAAATCTTAGGAAACGCATAAGTGATTTGAATAGTACAAAAACTGAGTGGGCCATGGTTTCAGAACTACTTACCCACAAGGGGGGAATAATACAATATTACGGAATAGTTTCTTAAATATGATTCTACGATTGAATAAAACATTGGAGTCGATTAAAACACCAACAGACACCATGGCTCTATTTGCAAACATGGAAAATGATCGTGGAGGCAAAATGATTACAGTGCAACCTACACCAGCTGGTCGACGGACTGAAAGACCTGGACTGACTTCAGATCCTGAAAGAATACAAACAAGTAGGCCTGCCTGTTGACTTTCATTATCTAGATCAGTACTGTAGTACGCTCTGTACTGTAGTATAGCTAGAAATAACAAAGAAGGCGTATTTCCAGTTACAATGTATACCGCGCTAGAAAGTATGTAGGATCTGTATAATAGTACAGATAGTAATTACTCCAGCGGGAGAAAAAATTTCATATCATGCAATACGTAACATATCGAACTAGTTCGTTTGAACTATTCTACCTTAGACCTATATTACACCCTTACCTTCTAGTTAAAGACTACAGGTTTAAACACTCTGGGGGTTTGACTTCTCTATTAGGTCTACTTAAAGCTAAAAGAACATTCTTATTCACTGTATCACGTATAACTTTAGATTCAGTCCCTGGATTATCACTTTCTTTAACACTAACACTGTTCTTTCCATTATTTCTTAAATCTAGACATTTGTCATTATTGGAAAACAAATCCTTACAATTTTCGAAAATTAGCTTTTTACCCATATACATGTAAACTAATATGACCATAAAAACTTCCTATTTGAATCATCTGATTACTATGTCTCTTCCATTTTGAATTTTTTTTTCCCGTAGGTTGACACATAAGCGAATTAAATCCTAATTTACTAACACTGAGCTATCTTACCCAAACAGATTTGTTCGGACTTTTGTAATCTTTCGTATAAACTACCTCGCTTTCTTCAAAACCAACCTTTCTGTTCCCATGGTGATACTTAATTTGATATTTTCTGGTCTTTTCTCTCATAGAATTTGTTAAAAATTCTAAATCTGTTGTAACTTTTCTATTAAGCATTAATTTGGAAGGCATGCCACCAACAGCACAATGTGGTATTACTCCTACATGAAAAAAGAAATTTACTAATCAAATTAGTAATATTTTCATGTTTTGTTAACTTAACTGTTAGTTATACTATCAACGAACTTTTAAAGATTTTGACCTTATTTTCCGTCGCGCGTTTGTGGCTGCGTAAATAAGCGTAACGTTTTAGGTGATATACCATTGTTACTTCACAATATCTCAAATTCTTCACTCACTAATTGTGAACCGTTATCACTTATCATTAGATTTGGTAATCTGTACCTAGTAAATCAATCGAGCAATTCTTTTAGCGTTCTAGACGAATCCGTCGCGGATATCTCATAAACTTTAATCCATTTAGAATATGCATCCAGTATTACAAGATACATTATGTTTTTTTAGGAACTTATAAAATACACATATATGCGATCAAACACACATTCAGCCTCATTAAATTTAGTTAACGGAATTCTAGAATTTATCGTATAAGCCCCACAATTTGTACCTTCCAACTTATATATACAAATGTATGTATAGAAAGTATCGACTTTTTGTCATTAATGCTAAATAATTCTACCTATAGCTTATTTTACAACGTTTGGCAAAGTTGCGCCAAGATCGAGAGAGTGTGTGTGCACGTGAGTGTGTGCGTGCGTGCGTCTGTGTCCGTGTTGGTGTCTGTGCCCGGGTCTGTGTCAGTGTCCGTGTCCACACGTATACGCATACACACACACGCACACGAACATGCATATCCACACACACACACACGCACGCACAAACGCAAGCAAGCATGCACACACCCGCAGACACGCACATATACGCAAACACACACACACGCACGCGCGCATACACACACGCACGCATGCACGTCGTCAAATGAGATAATGCGTCAATTTAGCGATAGTGAAGAAATGTTGATTGCAAAACCTTCTATACCTACATGTGTATGTATATGTAGGTTTGAAGGTAAATATTTTAAACATGGAGATCGTCACGTGCGTCACCTTGTTCCTAATACTTTCAGTTATTGTTGCCGTTTGCGCTAATTTATTCTGAAATCTGTATTACTAAAAATAAGATTTGCTACGTTAAAAGGCCACTGTTTAAACGAGCTCTCATTTACATATGACTACTCAAATATTTCCCTATGCACATGTGGAAAACAATATCTAATTCTCTTTGGTTTATTGCTACACATCTCTTATGAGAAATTAAAAAGCATTACTTAATTATATTAAGCTATTTCTGTCTAACAAAATTACTACTAACGCTGTCTAGCGGCTTATAATTTAAAATACGACTTCCTTGTTAAAAAATATTCTGAAATAATGTCCCAGGTTTTTGTGTGTTCATCAAACGTTTTATTAAGAGTGAATAATGAACAAGCTAACTACCTTCTAATTTACATGTTCGACGACTGTTGCGGATTAAGCTTTTAGAGAACTTCATCGCAACGTGGTAAGCAGCCTCCCTACACTTTCCTTACTTATACTGTCAGGTTGCGTTGACGCACCCTGTATGTGAGATGTTATAATGACGTGTATTACGTGTTTTGAGTACGGATGTATTAAGTTTGAACGAAAAAAAATTTTTTTTTGTGTATATGCATAATGTATGTGGGTGTATGATACGCCACTGGAAATTTAGGAGAAATATTATTCAGTATGTAGATACGTGTATTTGAATGTTATAGAGACTTTGGTGTTGGAATAATTAGATTCTGATGAATGTAAATGTGAAGAGAAATTTGTCGACGGGACGATAATGTTTGCTACTGTGTTGCTACTGTTTTGCTACTGTAAGAAATGGAATGTTGGAAGATAGAGGAGTAATCTTGACCGGAAGATGTGAGTGTATAAGTGTAGAATGTTTTAGAAAATATGTAGAGAAAGATTGGGTATGTTTAAGTGTTAATTTCAGAAAGTTTTCGTAATGTTGTGCAATAAGTTTTGAGAATACGTGTATGTATATGGGATTTGAGACCTTAGACTGTACTTATTTTTGCAAATGTTGCGGAAGGAGATAGAGCGCATGTGGGAAATAAACGTTGAAAGTTGCATAATGGTCCAGAGTGGCCACTGAATGAATGTGATGACGAGAAATGGCTTCTTCATAAAGTAATTGAAAAATTTGTAAGTAAAAACAAATATGGCGATGTATTGTAGTTATAAGCGTGCTTGTACAGATGGTAGCATCAGTCGGGACTAAGAAATTTTGAATGAATATTAATAATAATGGAGAACATAGCGCGGAAGGAAGACATGTTTAAAGATGGATGGCTGAAGGTATAAATAGGAAAGTCAGAGATTGACGAGGGTTGTTGGTTGTCGCTTTTTGGTGAGAGCTCGGTGGGAGACGCGCGCGAGGTGATGTGTGAAATTAGAATGGGTTGAGTTGGAGTTATATTTGTGAATAATATTGAAGGCAGTCATTGTTTAAACAACTGCGTAACCCGAAAGGGGGTGAATCGTATAAGACATTCATAAATAAAACAATTAATAAATTGAGATTGAAGATAAAATCAGTTTGTTTATTTTCAAGAAATTAAAACGTGCGTAAGCAGATTTATAAAAGATAACAGTTATTACGTTAAAGTGTTGAGTGCAGCGCGTGTTCTTGTAACGATATTTAGTTAAAATTATTTATGGGACCATCTTTAAGTAAATGAAATATTCATAATAAGTTAAGCCAATGTTAAGGTAATTTTATGTGACGTTAAAAGTTTATTTGTGTTAAGGAAGGGCTTAATTGTCCGAAAGGTTGCGAGAAACGTTTTAAGAGGCAACCAAATGTGTATAGTTTATTACGGTTTATTGGAGTAATAACCTAGTATAGTTAAGACTATTTGCGATTACAGAAAGAATTAAGTGTTTGTGGAATTGTGAAGTATTTGTTATGTGCAGTCAGGCAATTTAAGGAATACAAATGGACTACAAATAATTGATTTACGGGAAGAAAGAAGAAAGAAAAGCGTAGGATAAATGGACAATTTTTTTTAAGTAAGAATTATATTTAAGAACCTTGACAATTCAGTTGAGCACGATTATCTCTTTGGTTAGTTTATTTGCGTATTGTTATGTAAATTATTAGTTAATTAATTATTGTTGAAGGAAAAAGATAATCGGTCTCGAGTTATGTTGTATTGGGGTGTTTTAGTATTAAGAATTTTTGTAGAAATGCAAATTGGTATTGACGGTGGTTTATCAACCATGCGGTTGTGTATGTAAACATTTGTTTATTATTTTGGTGCAGGACAATATATTTATCGTTAACTTTTTATTTTTGTTGTTTATTTAGCCAGTTATGAGATACATTTGTGACGTTTACTTAATTGGTGACCTAGTTTTTTTTGACAACTTAAATGTAAACTTTGCATATTTTGGATTTTAAGATTAATGAACAACCTGAAAGGTTATATTTGCCAGGTTGATTGCAAACATTTTCATTTTAGTTTCTTTTAACGCAGTACACTAATGACGGATCAGCTGTTAATTAAAGTTTCATTAAGTACAACTAAGAGATTGAGTTTTGAGAACTTACATATTTACGAATGTCAAATACGATTCAGAAGTATTATAAAAATTAAATTAAATTTAAAAGATATCGTTCATGTTAGGAATATTAAACCTTCAAGGATTATTCTCGTTTGACTGTTTTGCAGCACTTTATCACTATTATATTGGAGTAACAATTATTAAGCCGATGACATTGCTTTCTTTTGATTAGGAATTTTAAAAATTAATTACCGATCATTGAATGAAGAACAATTTATTCATTAATAAGTAGAGATATAACTTTATATGTATACGTAGAAAATATAACTGTTGGTTACGTGAATGCAGTTGAATTTGAATGATAAATTTTGTTTTGGAAGTTTTGGTATACGAGGTGTATTCAAAAAGTTTTTAATAACTTGGGTAGTACTAAATATATTTGAGTTTGAGTTGAATTGTTTTGGACGAGTGTTTGTTTTAGAACCCTTGTGTGAGAGTGTACTGAGTAAGCACAATCCTACTTTCCACAATCAAGTAGGGTTAATTAACACCCAGCTTAAGACAATTATTTTAGCAAAGTTTCGATTGTGGTGGCGCCTAGAGACATATTTTCCCGGACTGAGCTGTTTGAATTTAGGTGTAAGGTGTTTGAGCGTATTAATCATTCATTTTACTTATTATTTCGACCACGCCCATCTCCCTGTTAGCTGGCTTGGCAACCCGCTTACATTAGTAAGCATACACGACGCCTAGTGCGGTTTGGACGTGTAACAATACATAGACTAGATATCTGTATTTCTTTGGGATTTCTCGTCGAGCTTGCTACCTTTAAAAAGTAATTAACTATCTATACCTTTACGAGGCTGCATACGTTGTGTTTAACCGAAGTTCCACCTGGAGATTTGGTGGTTTCCGTCCACTGGAAGGTAACCTAGCAACGTTATGTCTATTCTTATCATCTAAGGTATTAACAAGATTACTTGCGCCAAAGTTAAATTGAGCATATTTTATTTTACTCTGCCAGTAAGCGAGAGATTAAGGACATGCCTTAGTATTGCCATTGATTACTCATAAACATACGGTAAACAAAGTTGACGTTCAAGTCAGAACATAAGGATATTGTAGCATTTGTTAGACAAATCCGTTCCAAGAATTATAAATTTATGTCTCCGTAATAAACAAAATTTAACTAAAAAAACTGCTTTATATTACACGAAATAGTCAGGACATCGTACAAACTTGAAACTACTAGACGTTCAATGTTACATTTCAACGGTTTACAGAAAATACACACATAGAATCCACGATTTAGATGCATTGTTTAAACTATTTAATTTAGAAATGATCTGTTTTTGAGTCCGAGATTAGCCAAAATGTAAACAAAAGCAATTTGCATACTTTATCGTAACCAAACCTTAATTGTTTTGAATGTATGTAAAAGGAAAGAAATGTATCGCGCTCGTAATAGGGTAATATTAAATTTTAAGAAATAAATTAAGTAGATACTTACAAAAACCTGGTAGTGTTAATTCTATGTAAAATTAAAACGTGTAAGCGTAAATTCACAAGTGGCAATTTTCTAAACGTCTGATTTCCTCGAATGCTCCTTCTTACAAATCAGGCAAAGTACGAAATAACAAATTTCAATGTAATGATATGATGATGAAATAAAGCAATTAGGGGAAATGGGCCTAAAATTGGATACTTAACGTTTAATACTATACAAAGATAAAACTATTTGCCGTAAAAGTTTGCGATCGAAATGTGCTACAGTATGGTTGATACTTTATTCAGATAATTATTAAAACCAATCAAAAATGAAAAATAAATGCTTGTATGTGGTAATTACAAAATGTCTGCAATTTCCCATTTTACCTAGACTGATTAGGTAAAATGGGAAAATGTAGGAGGTAAAATGGGATAGGGATTTACCATATCAAAATATTTCAAAATAATATTTATTTAGAAAATATATTCATGACCATATTTATTTTTGGAAACCAATATCACATATGAAGTCGTCTTCATCATCACTTTCTACACCTGCACATTTACGATGAGCCCAGTTGCCGCACTGAACGCACATTATCTTCACCGCAATGATCCTTAGAGTAGTTGCTTCCGCAAAATAGACATTCCACATCGACATCTGATTCTCTGCTGCTAGATTCAAGCATTGACTTACACACCATTTTTTAATCTTTTGTTAGTAGTCTTTTGATCTAAGGAATTTTTTATTCTACTTGATTTTATTTTGTCACCAATAATTTTTTTTACTTTCTCGACAATGTAGTTTTCTAACCCTTGCTTGTAATGAGTACTCGTAAGCACAACAGCTTTGCCCCTTTTCGTAGTTTTCCTCTTTGGTACCACTGCTGTTGGATAGGGAGCAATTGTTTCAGGAGTTATTAAATGGGTAACGCCGCTAGTTTATGGTTGTTCGAGTGGTCTAATTATTTGTTTTGGTGGTGTAGATTCTCCCACAAAACCATGGTTATTATTTTCAATTACGACTTCGTTTTCAGGTACCACTTCAACAGCGGCATTACTTGTAGTGTCATTGTTTTGAGGTTGGTCATAACTAGTTGGCAAAGCTACAGCAAACGCATCTTCGGTAAATACTGTGCGGTTTATAGGACACAATCCAGTTTTTTTTCAAAACCGTTAATGGCACTTAGAGATGTTGACGCCCGGAGATATGCTTTACCAAATAAATACCCGACTTCACTTACGGTAATACACCTTCCTGGATGAGTTCTTAGCCATATTACCATTTAGGTATAGAAGGTGCTAAATGGTGCCATGAATGACACATCTAATGGCTGCATACGGTGACTTGTGTGCGGTGGTAAACATAAAATTGTTACTCCGTTATCTCGCGCTTTATCTATCATTGCAATATTTTGCGTGTGTGTTTTATGTCCGTCACGTATAAGTAATGCTGGATTGCTTTTCGAAGCCTGTGTGAAGAAGGAAATGATCAAACAATTATAATTGCATTCACCCAGATTTATGGCAAATTGATAGAGTACCCGGTGGAGTTCCGTCAAGAAATTGTGGTTTCATTGGCACTCGAGGGAAAATAATCATAGGCGGGACAAAAGCGCCACTTGCACTCATACCAATGATTACTGTCGATAATTCTCCACGTTCTGCGGACGTTAAAGAACCTACTTGCTTTCTTCCTCTAACAGCGATAATTTTTAATGGTCGAGATTGTACGGTAGTGATGCCCGTTTCGTCCACGTTAAAAATTCGTGCAGCTTGCAGAGGTTCGAAAATATCGAAAAATGAGTTAACGGCCTGTTGGTTCCAACCTCTAACCCTTACAGCAGAAGTTGCTTCAGGACTTCTAAGTGATAATTGGTTTCTTTGTAAAAAGGAATGCAGCCAGTGTCACCTGGTCAATTGGGTCTCATTATTAAAATAATGATCAATGTTGCTCCTCACAGCAACTTTATTTTTGTTTTTGAATCGTCTTTCTAAAGTTCACTATGGAACATTAAATTTCTTTGCAGCCATTAAGTAGCCACAGGTTCCACTTCGTTACGCGTCCAGTGCTGCAGATATTGCCTCTTCAGAGCAAGACTGACGGCATGTTTTTCTTTTTTACGTAGAAGGCATCTGAAAACATAAAAATAAATGAGCGAATATTGTAGGTAAAATGGGATAGTACGAGGTAGTATCTCGTTTTACCCAAATGAAAATTTCCCATTTTAACTATATGTGCATCAAAATTTTCAAACTTACCTCGCAATGAATAGGTGACCACCAGTGCAAATTTGCCAACACCACTTGTTAGCTACCTTAACAAAATAATACAGAGTTCAATAATATTGCAAAATCACAAACTGCTTTGTTGCAAGGGTTACGCTGTTGAACACAAATATTACAGTAACACCATTAGCAAACAATAAACGCAGTCTCCTTCCGCTAACAACAAACCCATCGTACGTTTGGGTCTACACTGAAGACACTAGCGGTCGGCTGCGCGCACGTAATGCAACTACGTGGCGTTGCCAGCTGTATTAATATGAAAAACAGCTATTTCCCATTTTACCTACATATCCCATTTTAGGCCCACTTCCCCTACGTACGAAATTCAATGATGCAGAACGTATACTATTGAGATTTAATATGTGCATCAGGAGAATAAATAAACTTTTATTTCAATTGAAATAATTAAGTACTGTAACAGATGTAGTGCAAGCAAAAGGCCTCTATTAAACTAACTTCCTAAAAGTACTCCCTTTGAGAATACTTCCATCAAAGTAAATTTGACGAGATATCGACTACCAGAATATGTGCAGAACAGGCTCTTTGATACTCTTTTTCTGGTCAAAGATTTAATTAATTTAATTTTTGTTATTATTTTACAGTTCATTCGCTATAAAAATAAACCCTGAACGTAATTCAAAATTTACTGACAGTATTCTTAATAATTTATTAGAGAAGTCAATTAGTGAATCAAAAAGAGTGGAAGTGTTGGTGCGTTATCAAATATGATTTACCGTATCCAACCATCAGGTAGCGTTGCTAATGGTCTTGAGATTTTACGTTTTTTGAATTTATTTCAGTACTGTTTGTTCATTATTTTAGTACTATCTGGATTTATGTACCAATGTCTTGTCACACTTTATAAATTTAAAGGGGATATTAATAATTTATGTTTAAACTAAGGTTAGCTATTTACCGAGTGGGTCTTTATCATCTGTTCTACCATCATTCAAGATTCTTATCATCTAGCCTAATCACATTTTGCAGAAAAATTCCGACCGTAGTAGCGCCTTATGATGTTTAATATTGAAATTAAGCAGTATTTACAAGTCTATTATTTTAAACTCAAGTAAGTTTAAAGCCTTATTCAAAAAAAGTTACATGTCCCGTTGGGGCTTAAAACAAGCAGTTTTGGGAATCAAATATTTTTTTACGGTATGCAACCATTAGATAGCGTTGCTAATGGTCCTGAGATTTTACGTTGTTTGAATTTATTTAAGTATTGTTAATTGATTATTTTGGTATTAGTTAAATTTATATATCAACAGCTTGTCACACTTTATAAATTTAAAGAGGATATTAACCCTTCAGTACGCTGATTTGCATATCTGCAAAGCGAAATTGAATCGTACTTTCACTGCTCTCTTTAAAAGTTTTACATTGCTGTCTGTTTCGCACATCTGCAAAACAGTGCATTTAAAGCTGTGAATTCAATAATTTGTCACTAGCCCGCATCACTGTCGATATCAATGACTTGCAATTGTGCCGTGCGCAAACTCTTCAGTCTGGATTGTAGTGCCATCAAGAACGGTTCTGTATACGTAGTGAAAAACGAAAACAGAGAAAATAAAAATATATTAGTGTTTTAATAACATTAGTGAATGTGACTTCGTGTTTAGTGCACATTTTTGTTAAACAATAGGTAAGTAATAAATAATAATATGCTGTTTGCATATATGCAAAAGTGCGTGATAGCGTGATAATTCTTATTCTCTATTTATATTATACTAATACCAAATATATGTTCAGTTGCCCGTATTTGTTTTGACGAAAATTCACTGTAATGGATTCCTTTACGTATTGGGAAAAAGGAAAACGTAAAGATCTAACATCAGAAGAACTGATGGCGATAATATGCGCTTCTGACAGTGAAGATAGGTTAGAGTTCGATGATTCTGATGAAGATCCAACAATAAACGTTCATGAACTTGAATCTGCGGATAGTGATAGTGAATCTGAAACTGATATTCAAACAGTGCCCAATTCAAATGTGAATGAAACAGCCAAGGGATCTGCTCCTGAAATCCCAAGTGTTGCTGAAACCCCAACTGCAACTGAAATCCCAACTTCTGCTCAAATTCCTGTTACAAATACAAGAATAGATGTGCAAAAACATCAAGTTTTATGGAAAAAACAAAGTTTTCTTTCCTTTGTTGATAAATTCCCATTCATAGGAAATGACAAATTACCACAAGCAATTTTAGATCTGTCTACACCATATCAATTTTTTTAATACTTCTTCACCGACGAAATTATATAAAAAATTGTGGACGAAACTAATTTATATGCTATCCAACAAAATCCAAACAAGCCAATTGATTGCACAAATTATGACATTTATAAATTTTTTGGCATATGGATCATTAGTTCTTTGGCTCCACCAGCTAACATCCGTGACCTATGGAACGATGTATTTGGAGTTGAATTGGTAAAACAGATTATGTCACAGAAGTACTTCGAGAGACTGCATAGTACCCTGCATTTCAATGACAACTCGAAACTACCACACCCCCAGAGCCTTGCAAGAGACAAACTCTACAAAATAAGGCCGATACTAGACTACATGAACCAGAGATGTTTTTTAGTGCCCATGTGTGAGCGTCTTTCAATAGATGAACAAATATGTGCAACCAAGGCAAGACATCACATGAAAGTGTATATCAAAGATAAACCTCATAAATGGGGCTACAAACTTCTGGTGCTTTGTGGTGACATGGGATTTGCTCACAAATTCGAAAATGGACCCCAAATTTCGAGTTGACGAGCAATAGAATTCCCAACTGCAAGTTCAAAGACGGTAAACAACTCAAAGAGAAATCACGTGGTTATTCCGAGGAATTCACAACAAATATTGAGCCAGTTGACATTTCTACAGTTCTCTACAAGGACAATAGTAATGTATCTTTCCTCTCCACTTTTGTTGGAGAACTTCCTAAATCAGAAGTGAGGAGATTTGATAGGAAGAAAAAGCAGCGTGTAATGGTACCTTGCTCAGCAGTTGCTTCAGTATACAATTCTCAGATGGGAAATGTAGATTTGCTCGACAGCAATATAGAAAGGCACCACATCAAGATAAGGTCGAAAAGATGGTATATCCGTCTATTTTTTTACCTACTTGATACTATGGTGGTAAATTCATGGATATTATACCGAAGAATGCTTCGTGAAACAAGTTCGACAGATCACCTTTGAACCAAAGGAAGTTTAGGAGTGAGTTAGCCAGAATCCTATGCCATGTAGGACCGGAACCAAGGAAGCGCGGGAGACCAAACAGTTTGGACCTGATAGAAAGCAAGAGAGTTAGAGTCAAGGGATCTTCGCTACCACCAAAGGATGTAAGATTGGATCCAGTAAACCACTGGCCGACCTGGAACGAAAAAAGAACTACGTGTAAAAACATAAACTGCAGAGGCTACACGTATGTATCATGTGAAAAATGTAAAGTAAATTTATGCTTGAATAAGGACAATAACTGCTTCACCTGATTTGTTTTCATGTACTCCACATTCATTACATTACATTTCAGTTTTCCTCTTTGGTTTTTGTTAATTTTGTATATATGTAATTTTTAAATGTATAATTTTGTAAGGTTTCAACTTTTTCTGTTTATTTTACTTTATAAGTCAGTGTGACTATATATACGCAGTTTTGCATATATGCAAAGTGTTAGAAAATACAATTTTTTCAAAAATTATAAATGAAAGATGTTTTTAAATATTTTTCCTATCTTCCTTACCCAATCCTATATGTAATTATTACTACTCAGAAAAAAAAATTGCGTACTGAAGGGTTAAGAATCTATGTTTAAACTAAACTTAAACATTTTTCCGAGAAATTGCGAGTGTAATGGCGTCTTATAGCGTTTAATCTTGAAATTGAGCTGTATTTAAAGTAAACCTAAATTTCGTAGTAACTTTTCACTTCTAAAAGCCTTAATACGAACCCTGACTCTCTTCGGTGAGTGCAGCCGGCAACTTGCTTGTTCAATAAGCCTACGCAATGGGTTGTATCAATCAAACGCGTTACAACCTTTCACATTTATGCTACAAACAACAAAGTTTGCGAGTATTCGTTGCACCAGTGAATGCCTCAAACTCCAAGCAGACTATTTTTATTAACTGCAGGGGGCAATTGCCAAAACTTTCCTACAGCAAGTAAGCTCACAGAAAGGTCAACACTTATTTAATCAAAATTGATAATAAAGGTAGCATCTGTAAACTTCATTTTTTACATCAAACAACTTATCAAAGCGATTGTTGGTCATCTGAAAAACTTATCAAACTAGCCATTTAAACTTTATTGGCTAAAATTTAAAGCGCAAAAAGTTTTGAGAAAGTTACAGCTAGAATATTGAAAATTCGCCATTTTGTATATAACAAATATCAGTATATTGTATGTAAATTTCAATTCCTTTAGCCAGTAGAGACTCTTGTGTAGTAAATTAATTGTTTTAATCCCCTCAGTTTGTAACGGAATTAAGACAATACAGACAAGATGCGGTAGAGGTACACCGTTAAGGGTAGAAGTACAGTAATGAATTTTGCACTATCCTACATAATTCAGCGATTCTCTTATCTAATTGAAAGAAGATCCTTACAAAATTGAGTGCATTTCTTACAATTTTGTCTAATTTATTAAACTCAAAAGAAAACAGACACCGATTTGTGTTTATTTATTCATTTCTGAATATAGGGGTTATTAGATAATTGAGTGAACATTCGAAAGACACATGTTTCATTTTTGGAGTTGTTTACGTGAACTAGCAGATAACCCATGAAAGGACAATGTTTTATTGAAACATTTTACTGCGTCAAAAATTTCATAAAAGAAATTTGTGAAGCGAGCCATTACTCAACAACAAACGATGATATGACTCTAATCCTCTTTACGAACAAGTTACAAAATACTTGGATTAGCTCAAGTATACGGCAGATGAAATATGGATCACGTAACACAACTCATTTTAGAACATTTCTAACAATATTTTATCTCAATTCGAGGTAATGGTGCAGCGATGACGATACAGTTCCTGAATTTAGCATCGTCCTCCCTTACACACGTGGGGCACCCCGTTGAGTACGTTACAGATCGGACCCTCCGTTGCTACGGTTACCACCCGGATGTATACTTAACACACAAAAGTCCGTTCAATTACAAACCCATCGCAATACACTCTTTTTTTCTATTTACTGGTTCACTATATACCTACGTCATCTCTTTAAAAGTTTAACGTATTTATCATTAATTCGTTTCACAACAAAAAAAAACAGCTTTCGTTTCCTAAACTGGTCTTTTGTTTGTCAGCTTGTTTGTTTCATTCCGATATCTGTCAAGTACAGACTGAACCTGAACCGGAGGAGGCTTGAATTCCTTTCCAATGATTTTCACCACTCTGAAATACTCCACGCGTGAAAATAAATGGAAATGCGATAGCCCTCGCTTACTAACAACAGGGGTCTCTATAGATATCTGAAACAAAATATTACCTAAATCACTATAATATGTGTTTGAGAAAATGGGAAAATGGAAAGTGTAATGTGATAAAAAAAAATGGAAATAGTGATTTTTATGAACCTGGTTACTCTGGCGTTAGTTCGCTTTTAAATTTGTATTAAATTGAAAACGTGATTCGTTCAAGGCCCTATGGCAAAATTTTCCAACTTTAAAATTCATTTGTACATGCATTATTAAAATTTGTGGTTACTTTCTAAGTGTTTCGAGCAATGTGGGATATTCAATTCAACGACTAACTGAATGCTTTAGTTCTTTTTATAAACCAAGTCTAACATAAATATAGAAAAAAGCTTTTAAAGGATATATACCTACCAATAGAAACCTAACCTAAATCTGTATCTAGAGATTGCTGTGCTTAGATGCTTTATTTCTTATACTTCAAAGATTTTATCTCAATTTCAAGCGGCGTTAGCAGTGCACTAAAATAAACGACAAAATTGGCCCAAAGTGTAAACGAAAAACACATCTCGGATGGTATTGGTTTAAAAATACAACTTTTTATGCTTCCATTCCCAGACAATATTCAGAACTTACGAAACCACATTCAGGATCGTGTACTAAACGCTCAAAGAAAGTAATTTTCAATTGTTGGTTGACTTTAATTGTTCCGATACGATCAATTTGTTGTAGTTAATTTCTTATATGTACTAATTACCAAGGTACCCCTTTGAAGTTTTCCATAACGGAGATGGAATGAGATCATAAATCACATGAAGAAAAAATGACTCAAGTTTAACACAAGAATTAACTTCTATTGGGTTAGAAGCAGGTTCATTAACTTCACGCGCTCAAATTCAATTAAAGGATGGCTAAGTACTGTCTTTACGAAGAAAAAAGCAAAATTGAAGAGATCCCAGTTTTATGCTTATTCTGAATTATTATCAGAGCCTACAAGTATCATGTGTTCTTATTAGCAGCATATGTCAAGAGTGTGTAAGTGGTAAGACATGACCAGCTCCTTCTTTTCCTGACTGTACCGTTTCAGACTTCAGACTTGCAATTTCCTCAGTACCACCTTCACTCTAACTTTCGATATAAAGGAGGCGAATGTGCCTACATCAAGGAAAGAATTGCTTGCAAGATGGTTTCTTCCTTAGAAAATAAAAATTTTGACTTGATTTGGTTTAAACATTCTGGTCCTAATTTTTTGAAATTCTGTCTCAGTTTTCATCTTGCGATATCTCAATTGTAGGCGATTTCAATGTTCATAACTCTAATTGGCTTCAGTTTTCATCTACTACAAATCCCGCTGGTCATAGTGCAGAAACATTTGCTATTTCAAGTGATCTCATACAAATGATTTTTGAACCCACAAGAATCTCTGATAACCCTAACCATACTCGACATCTTCTAGATCTCTTTCTTACATCAAACCCTCTTGTTTATAAAACTTCCGTTCTTTCGCCTTTAGGTCTTCCCGACCATTGTCTAATAGAAATCATTTCTACTGTACCTAATTCCACTGTTGTTCGCAAAACCGATAAAACCTTGTGGTGTTTTACGTCAGCTCGATGGTGTGATTTACGGGATTTCTTTGCAACCTTTCTATGGCGTGAATATTATTTTAAGTTGTCCTCTTCTTCGGACATCGCTCTTTCAGTATCTAAAGTCATCCTCATGAGAATGGAGTTATACATCCCCAAGAAACAGTACCGTATAGGTAATTCCCGTTCCCAACCCTGGTTCAATAAGGCTTGTGCAGATGCAATATCTTTAAAAAATAAATATTACATTAAATGGAAATCTAATAAATCGGTCGACAGTCATGTAAAATACGTAGGTACTAGAAATATCTGCAAAAGTGAAATCACTAAAACTAAAAAGTTGTTCGAACAACGAAAATGCAATGAACTAGCTACATCTCCTTTAGGCAATCGTAAATTTTGGTCTTTAGCTAAAGCCATTAGTAAAAACTTTGGAACATCTTCATTTCCCTCCCTGGCGTCTATTGACTGATCGGTAGTTGCTGATTCTGTAGACAAAGCCAATGTTTTTGTGGATTTGTTGGCATCAAACTCGTGTCTCAATGATTCTGGAAAAGGTGTGCCCCTAGCCAACTCTTCTTCATACGCTATGAAACCAATTCATTTTCGGTACAAGCTCTTGGAATCGATCATCAGTAGGCTTGATCTCAATAAGACGACTGGCCCAGACGGTATCCCAGCTATTGTCTTAAATAAATGTTCCCCCGAACTAGTACCAGTCTTATCTAAGCTCTATACGACCTCTATGTCTTCTGGGGAATTCCTTTCATCGTGGAAGTTAGAAAATGTTCAACCTATTCCCAAAAAAGGCGATAAGACCAATCCCTCAAACTACCGACGGATTTCCATCACTTCCATTTTGCCTAAAATCATGGAAAAAGCCATCAATCAGCAACTGCTCACGTTGGTTGAAACCAACAAACTCCTTAGTGACCACCAATATGGGTTCAGGCAAAGTCGTTCAACAGGTGATCTTCTTTCATATGTGACCTAAGTTTGGAACAATACAGCAGAGCAGTCCGGTGAAACAGTTATAGTCGCTTTATATATCTCAAAGCCATTTCACCAAGTTTGGCATAAGTGTTTACTTGCCAAACTCACCTCTTTTGGGTTAAATGATACGCTCATCAACTGGGTTTCTAGTTTCCTTGACAAAAGACGAATACGTGTCGTAGTTGATGGCTTTTTTTCAAAAGAAGTTAGCATTAACGTGGGCGTACCTACACTTTTTCTGCTGTACGATGTATGTATGACCTTATTTCTTCAACAACTAACCCCATTCATTGCTTTGCTGAGGATAGCACTCTTCACTGTACTTCATCTCAGTCTACTCATAGTGATAATCCACCTTCTATGTCAAATCCAGAAATTAAAGCTGAAATGGCAAATTCAATGAACAAAGTCATTCAACGTATTCTCGAATGGGGAAGCAATAATCTAGCTCAATTTAATGCTAACAAAACTCAGTGTTGCCTTATGTTCGTTAAAAGATCGATCATTTCTTGTTGTAAGTATGAATGGCTCAGTTCTTAAGCTTTCAGACTCTATTTCTCTGTTGGGTATGACTGTATCCTCAAATCTCTCATGGGTTTTTTTTTTTTTTTTATATGATTGTGGACCTGAACAGGCTAAATAAGGCCTATCGTGCTAAAGCACTCAGGAACACTTAGGAGAATGGATAGAGGGATAATGAATTGCCAATAGATGCCTATGAACAGCTACCTTAAATTTTCTCATATCATAAGTGAGAGGAAAACAGGAACTAGGGAGATCATTCCAGAGTTTAGAAGCCGTGTAGAAAAATGTGGATTGCGCCCGTTTGGTACGACAAGTGGAGATTTGTACTGCATACTGATGATGTGATTGAGCGAACCGAGTGTTTCTCGCAAAGATAGCCGGAGATGGTATCAAAGAATGTAATTCACCAGCACAATAGCCGTTGTAATAACGATAATACAAAGAAAGAACTGAAACCATCCTTCTATGCTCAAGGGACTGTATGTGAGAAGTTAAAGACGGGTCATTTATAAGCCTAATCGCTCTCTTTTGAATACGATCAACGATATCGAGAGCGTATTGGGGAGCACTAACCCAAAGGTGAGAATTATATTCCAGATGAGGCCGAATTTGGGCCTTATACAGCAGAAGGAGTTGTCGAGAGGTAAAGTACTGCTTAGATCTGTACAAAAAGCCTATTTTACGAGCATCTGTTTTGGTAGCTGACAGAAGATGGTCAACCCATGAGAGATTTGAAGATACAGTCATACCCAACAGAGTAATAGAGTCTGAAAACTTAAGAACTGAGCCATCCATACTTACAACAGGAAATGATCGATCTTTTTTGGCGGACATAAGGCAACACTGAGTTTTGTTAGCATTAAATTTAACTAGATTATTGCTTCCCCATTCGAGAATACGTTGAATGTCTTCGTTGATTGAATTTGCCATTTCAGCTTTAATTTCTTGATTTGACATAGAAGGTGGATTATCACTATGAGTAGACTGAGATGAACTACAGTGAAGAGTGCTATCGTCAGCAAAGCAATGTATGGGGTTAGTTGTTGAAGAAATAAGGTCGTTTATGTACAGCAGAAAAAGTGTAGGCGCTATAACGGATCCCTGTGGTACGCCCGCGTTAATGCTAACTTCTTTTGAAAAAAAGCCATCAACTACGACACGTATTCGTCTTTCATCAAGGAAAATAGAAACCCAGTTGATGAGCGCATCATTTAACCCAAACGAGGTGACCATCTTCTGTCAGCTACCAAAACAGCTGCTCGCAAAATAGGCTTTTTATACAGATCTAGGCAGTACTTTACCTCTCGACAACTCCTTCTGCTGTATAAGGCCCAAATTCGGCCTCATCTGAAATATAATTGTCACCTCTGGGTTAGTGCTCCCCAATACGCTCCCGATATCGTTGATCGTATTCAAAAGAGGGCGATTAGATTTATAAATGACCCGTCCTTCTCACATACAGTGCCTTGAGCATAGAAGGATAGTTTCGGTTCTTTCTTTGTATTATCGTTATTACAACGGCTATTGTGCTGCTGCATATATTCTTTGATACCATCCCCGACTATCTTTGCGAGAAACACTCGGTTTGCTCATTCACATCAACAGTATGCAGTAAAAATCTCCACTTGTCGTACCAAACGGGCGCAATCCTCATTTTTCTACACGACTTCTAAACTCTGGAATGATCTCCCTAGTTCCTATTTTCCTGTCACTTATGATATGAGAAAATTTAAGGTAGCTGTTCATAGGCATCTATTGGCAATTCATATCACTCTGTCCATCCTCCTAAGTGTTCCTGAGTGCTTCAGCACGATAGGCCAAATTCAGCCTGTTCAGGTCCACAATCATTAAAAAAAAAAGATATAATGGTCTCCCTCTCGATCATGTAATGTCGGTAAGATGGTTTGCAAGGCAGTAGCAAAGATCGACGTCGGGACTACAGAAGCAGTTTAAAAATACTTCGTATTATTTTTGTATTTGCTTTAGTTTAACATTTGCTTTACACCTGTTCTATTGGGTGTCTATTTTCCAAGCTTTTTTCCCCGGGGTGTGAGTCTGTACCTCGTCGAAAAGCCACCATTCCATTAAACAAATACTTTTCACCCCATCATTTCAAACCCCTTAATAATAACACCAACCGTGATGGTGAAGTACGACTGCCACACGTTCCCAATCCAATTTCTCGTCCATTTCAACCACCTACATTTTCACACGCTCACACACTTCCACAAAACCTACACACACAACACAGAAACACACAGAATCTACACCTAAACTCGCTCTGATACCTACAACCACCCAGTTACCTACAACCGCCCAGTTACATATACCCGCTGCCACACTCGACCTAATTCAACCCGGTCCCAATTCTTGATGTATTGTATTTGCAATACCTTAAAATCCATTTGCACCGCAAAACTGAATTCTTTGAGCCTTCTGTCGATGAGTTTGACATTCGACCACTACCACACCTACCTCCTTGAAACCCCTTCTCCACTGCCGGACGTCACGTGTAATGGAGGCATTAGAAATTCAAATTTCGCGCAGTTATATGACATTAATGGTCATTGGTTATTTGTGTATAAATGTAATTAATATTAAGATAAAAAGCTTGAGCTTGTCTCGATGTGTATTTGCATAGTAAATTGGAAAGCTTTTAAATATACCCAGTAATTTGCGGGTATGACTGTTTTGTAAAAGGGAGAAAGTAGAGACGCTGTCATAATGAGGTGAGTCGCGCTAAATAAGCGATCAAGAAAAGTCGCCTGTAGTAAGCAATCGGATTTGGTTGAAAGGCGATTGTTGCAGCTTGGTTTATGCTGCAATTAAACTTGTGAATTTATCCACCAGTTCGAACAAAGTCATAACAAGTAAAAACCTTTCGATAGTACAAATAAACGCTAATTGGTGTGTTTTATTTATTTTTAAATTTATGTTTAGATACAAACGCTATACAAAAATATATTTCGTTGGTCATTTGTAAAGGATTGTTTTTGCATGTTAATATTAAGAAAATACTAACATAGAATTAGAATCATTTTTACATAATGCTGTAATCAAAACTGTTGCATATGGAATTTGACTTAATTAAATATTACCACTTTTGATTCATTTTATTGTTGACTGTTATAAATCTTAAAAGCTTATATAAACATTGCGTGTGTAAATATTGAAGAAAGCAAGATCAATTAATTGCAAAGTACAGGTAATTAATAACATCAGATTGAGAATAATTTTTATGAATGATAACGATAACCATTTATCACTTTATTGAGCAGCTGGAGGGTCCCGATAAAGGGAGGAAGGAATTTTTGATTAATTATTAAAGTTCATATAGACCATCACAAAATAGCCCCCAACCGAAGGAGGAACAAAGAGAACTATTACAAAATGGTGCCCAAATGTGAGGCCCATTACATACACAGCATAGGGTGCGTCATTATTTCGGTGATTCAGCCGTCAGCATAATACAACTCTACAGACCTCGTCCCACAAACACTACTCCCAGACCTCTCTCCCTCCCTGCGTGATTCGTCACGTAGATAAGGATATCCTCGACCATGAGATCCTTGGCATTCCACGATTTCCTTCGCAAACACAAACGCAAACGCGAACACGAACACGAACACGAACACGAACACGAACATGAACACGAACACGAACACGAACACGAACACAAACACAAAGCAGACCATGGTAAATGTGGTGGTATTGCACCAGGTGGCATGCGGTATACATTCCTTCCCCCTATTATAATTAAAAAGGAGACAGAAAAGCAAAGCTCACTATAAGAAAATTGAATGAAAATATCAAAATGCCATGAAATCCTAATTTTGATATTTTTCATTATTTATCATAACATATACATTTTATGCATAGTTGAAGAGCATTCTATTGAGGATTTTATATTTTATATGGGGCCTATAAACAAAATAAAAGTTGACTTGGGCCGTTCGCAACATAGCAAGCGTAGAATATTTTGATACCATTATTAAAATCGCCGTATCTATTTACCTATATCTTGAAAATTTTATGACCTGAGCTTCCATAATAAACTATTTTTCCATTTAACTGACTTTGTGTCTCCAACGGTTTCCAATACACCCATGTAGATCATTTTATAGTGGACACATATATATATATATATATATATATATATATATATATATATATATATATATATATATATACAGGGTTAGGAAAAAGTACCGGAACCGGAAATATCTACAAAATCGCGAAAGTTACGATTACAAAATTCGACATTTGCGTGTTTCGGGGCGCGCGGAATTGGAAAATGATATCGGTACTGTTGCCAGATTTCCCAGTTTTGCGATACACGTAGTCGTCTTGTTACCTTAAATAGAATGCCCTATTTATTTTTATTGCAGTCAATTGGGCGTCTCAAACTTAGTAAAAACTTTTAGATCTACTAGTTGCTGAGATATGACGACACCGCATTTTCAGTAAAAAGTACCGGAACGGTTGAATATCTGCAAACCGCTAAAGTTACGATTACAAAATACGGCATTTGGGGGTAACTAGGCATGCGGAATTAGAAAATGATATCGGCACTGTTGCCAGATTTTCCAGTTTTGCGCTACACGTAGTCATTTTGTTTTCTTAAATAGAATGCTCTATTTATTTTTATTGCAATCAATTGGGCGTCTCAAACTTATTAAGATCTCAATACTTAGTCTTTTTGTTATCTTAAATGGAAGATCTCAAATTCTCAAAATTCTGTTTATACTATTAGATACTAGTGATAAATATTATGGGATAGTTACTTATTTTAGAATGAGCATGCATTAAATTTATCGGAGATGCCCGAAAATATGAATACCCTAGGAATAAGTAAGCACTGCTTCAATTGTTTTCAGCAGTCTAGCTGTCGCCATGTTACAACAATGACAAATTAAACACATCATTGTCAGTCTGAATATAGCATCGATTACAAAACTATAATCTGATTATGGCTTTTATTCTATCAGAAACCCAACGTACTGATATTTTGATTTTTCGTGGATATGGAAATAAAACAAGGACATATTAAGAAGTCTGCAACTTGTTTAATGATCGTTATCCTAATAAACCCATTAAAAAGTCTACCGTACACAGAACTTGTGGACGTTACGAGGAAACAGGTCCATAAAACGTTTGCCTAAAACCGAACGCCCAAGAACTGCTACAAGTGATGAAAATAAATTAAAGGTTTTATTACAAATAGAGGAAAACCCAAAAGTCAGCACCAACCAGTTAGCTATAAATACCGAAATCTGTCAAAAATCTGTAAGGACTATTTTGAAGGAAAACAAATTAAAGCCGTACAAGATCCATTACACTCAAGAGCTTTTAGAGGATGATCCTGACCGCCGCAATGAATTCGCCGAAATCATGATGGAAAATATCAACCAAGATCCTTATTTTGCGCACAAAATTGTATTCAGTGACGAAGCTACTTTTTGCATGAACGGCCAAGTTAATAGGCACAATTTCCGAATTTGGTGTAGAGATAACCCCCATTGGATGGAAGAACTTCATACCCAATATCCTGAGAAAGTTAACGTCTGGGCGGGAATATTGGGAATTAATATTATCGGACCTTTTTTTCCTAGCAGGTACATTAAGAGGGCGAAAGTATTTGGAGCTCCTTAGAGAAAGTTCCTGCCATTCAACAATATAGAAATATAGGTGAAATCTGGTACCAACATGATGGTGCCCCGCCCCATTATTCAAGAGAAGGCACGCAATTTCTAAACAACCAATTTCCAGGAAGGCTGATTGGAAGACGTGGAGCATTAGAATGGCCATCTCGATCCCCTGATATGACTCCTCTGGACTTCTTCTTGTGGAGTCATTTGAAGAACCGTGTCTACAGAAATCGTCCAGAAAATTTGAACGAACTCTGAGAAAGAATCCGCATCGAAATTGTACTTATAACACCGGATATGTTGAGCAACACATTGCGAGAATTTTATGATCAACTTGGATACTGTCTGGCAAATAATGGAGCCCACTTTGAGCATTTAATTAAAACTTAGTGTCGTTAATTATTAATTCTATTGTTAATTAATTAATTAAGTTATTGTTGTTTTAGTCCATTGGCTTTTAATCTCCTTCTTATTATAAAGCATTATTTTTATTAGTTAAAGTGCAAGGGAAAGTCACCAATCACAAATAAAAAAATAACCTTCCTAACTTAAGTCATTTATTTCAATAAAAATAAATGGGACATTCCATTTAAGATAACAAAAAGACTATGTGTAGCAAAAGACTGGGAAATCTGGCAACAGTGCCGATATCATTTTCCAATTCCGCATGCCTAGGAACCCCCAAATGCCGAATTTTGTAATCATAGCTCTAGCGGTTTTGCAGATATTTAAGCGTTTCGGCACTTCTAACTAAAAACGCGATGTTGTCTTATCTCGGCAACTAGTAGAGATAAAATTTTGAAAATTTGAGATCTTAATAAGTTTGAGACGCCCAATTGATTGCAATAAAAATAAATAGGGCATTCTATTTAAGAAAACAAAATGACTACGTGTAGCGCAAAATTAGAAAATCTGGCAACAGTGCCGATATCATTTTCCAATCTTGCACGCCCCGAAACCCCCAAATGCTGAAATTTGTAATCGTAACTTTAGCGATTTTGTAGATATTTAAGCGTTCCGGTACTTTTCGAACCCTTTTATATATATATATATATATATATATATATATATATATATATATATATATATATATATATATATATATATATATATATATATATATATATATTATATATATATATATATATATATATATATATATATATATATATATATGTCTGTGTATGTATTGATATTTTAAAATTTTTAAACATTAATGTAAGTATTCCATATTGGATATTTATTTATTTTATACAAAATACAGTACGCTAATTAATACTTTTATACCGACAACTCTCATTTAATCATTTAAAATCTAATCGAAAATTATACACCTGCTATTTTTCACTATTAAAAACGGCAAGTAATTAATTAAATAATTCTTATTTCACATTTGCGTTAATTGAAATTTAATTTCCAGATGTAAATACAAGGCATTGAATAAAACAAGATCATAACAGCTACTTTTCCAATTTCTTCAGAAATATTTTTGGCATTACGTTACAAACAGTAATCTGTGTAATTTATTTAATATCTTCCACATGACATATTATACGACTGAAATGAAATGCGAGCAACGGCGGGGAAACAACGAATTATATAGTACCGATTTAATAATCCTAACTGAAATTACTAAAATTCTTTTTCCACTACGATGTTATTTTTATGCCAGTTTTGTCAACGTTATATCATTTTATATCAATGTTAATTTAACATTTTAATTTCATTATAATTGCTTCTCTGTTTTTTTTAAATATGCCTGTGTGTGGTCCGTTGCGTTATTAATTTAGCGTGATAGGGGTTTAAATACCATTACCTCACCTGACAAAAATTCGTGTGGAAAGATCTGAATAGTACTAATGGGAAAATATATTTGCAAGTAAATTACTTGTGACATTCAAATTTGGCCACTTGCAAAGGTTATTGCCAAAATTTCACACAATAAGAATTTATTATTTCTGCAAATAATTTAAAAATATTTTCCATTAAAATTAAATACATGGTCAATGCAGAAAAGTTATAGGTTGACCACTACGTTATTTTGCCAATTATAAGAATTGTATACAAAAGCCATCTTTTACAATTTTATTAATGCTTACTAATACATGATATAACAGATAACAAAATATACAGAGTGCATAGCAGGGAGTGTTAGACGACTACGTTAACAGAAAAACAACATTTCTGATAGTGTTTATGTTGATTTAAATGCAATGATGAACATTTAACACAAGTGAAAATATGGTAGAGTATTTAAAAAACTAAAAGACTTCGTTTCCAAAAAATAATTTTACCTTGTTGAGAAATTCGTCATCTTACCCGAATGTAAGCTAAGATGACAAACGATGCAGGTAAGTTGAAGTGTATCAATATAAGTCACACATAAATGCTTCTACGCCTAGATATTCGTTACAAAATTTGTGCCAGGATCTCAAGCATTGCTAGCACTGAATCCAATATTCTGCCAGCGGACCTTCAAAGCATTCATCGGAAGCTGAACATACAGTTTCTTCGTTATTATTCTTGGGTTTGCATATTTTCTTATTATTATTCTGTTGATTTTTCTCACGTTTCCGCTTCTTCAGTCGTGTTGTATCTCCCTTTTGCCTTTCATTTTCTTTCTCTTCCCAATATCGTTTCATTTGTGTACTGGTGCAGTCATTTTCCTGCATCTTCTGTTATCTGGTCGTCCATACCTTGGGAAAGGTCGTATATCAACAATGACACTATACTTACGAAAATGTAAGCTTTCACCATTATTATGCATCCTTGAAATACTTATCTTTGGTTTTTTTATATGGTGTATTTTTTATTTATATTTTATATAAGTTTATACGTTTCGATACAGTAATAAACGCACAGTTTAGGTTAGGTCAATAGAATAATCTAACCTAATATTGTACGAGCATTGACCTAACCTAAATCGTGCGTTTATTAATCTAACCTAATGGTTTACGTGCATTGACCTAACCTAAACCTAACCTAAAACGTGGGACGAGATTTATGCAAAGCGTACGCTACTTGTTTCTGTAATCACGCTCTAATATCCACCTTAGGGGCATGTTTATAAATCTAAGCTCCTTTTTCGGCAGATGTATTTCACGCTAAGACAGCTGCGAATGCTGTTTCGGCGACACCCACTACAAACTTCCCACAAAGATCCTATCCGAATATTAACGAGTGCGTCCGCGCACAAGACCCAAGGCCGCCAACATTCTCGTTTCTCGCATTTCGCTCTTTAAAGTGTAACCACCATGGAGTGAACAGTATTATAATGTATTCTCCTGTTTACGAGCCAACATCAGCGGGCATTAGAGATTTTATTGACTTGTTAATAAACTATTACAACGTAACCGTTCAAGACGATGACGGGATGATGAAAATGATGAAGTTGATGGGGTGAACGTATCTCAAATCCAAGACGATGATGATGATTCACAGAAGAAGAGCGATGAGGTAGAGGAGAAGGAGGCATCTCAAAACCATGATGATGATAGCGGCGAATCACTGTCGAAGAAGAAGAAGAAGACTGACAAAAAATTATTAAATAAATGATGTATTATGAAAATGTATCATTAGCTAACCATTCTTTTCCCTTTGTTGATTTTTACCTACATAGTACATATGTGGGTATAGGAGGTTATGCAATCTCATCTGCATGTCGGTGTGTCTGCGTGTGGATGTATTGTTAGCATACACGGTAACTCTACAACGAAAACACCTACGTACATACTTAAAATTTTGTGCTGATTACCTTTTGGGAGAAATCCAGCAGCGGAGTGGGGGGTTTATTAGGGGCATTTTTTGGTTTTTATCAAACATTTCTAAAACAGCTGCATGTTTCAAAAATATAAAAATATCTTGATATAACACTTATACATATCAATTAATTATGTTCTATACAATTTTTTGATACGACGTGTAAATTAGCGGCAAAAGGTGGAATTTAAGTGTTGGTTAAATTTTTTTCAACATCTGAATAACGATCAATTTTATAAGAATATGAAAATGTAAACTTTCACCATTATCACACATAATAAAATACTTCTCTTTTTTGGGTTTTTTAATGGTGTATTTTAAATTATACAATCTAAACGTTTCGATAACACTTACAGTTATCTTCGTCAGTAGTAAAATCTGTTAAAACTGTAAGTATTATCGAAACGTTTA